>SMGT01010268.1:334840-404348 GCA_004794575.1 Lanistes nyassanus
CCCCCCCCCCCCCACCGCCACAAACACACACAGAGCAGAGGCTTTTAACATGCAGGTGGTCTGGCTAAATCACGATAAACGCCATTAATTTCATTAACATTTTAAATATTTCGGTGTTGCATGCTTACGTGTATGCAAGGCGTACTGTGAAGTTCTGTGTTAATTCGTTTGTTGAAATATATTATCTAAAATGGCTAATTTTCACCTTCGTCTACCCCTGCCTACATGGAATGTATGTACATACGAGCGTCGATGAGTACTTATTCTCCGCGCCTCCTACCAAAGGGACAATACTCTGTGTAAAGAGTTAGTGTCTATGCGCATGTATGGGTCTCCACGCATCTTGAACGTTCAAAAGAAACAATTGTTTTAAAGGTCATCATGCGTTGCTACATTTGCAGGTGAAGGTAAGTAACACTTAAATCAACTATCAAACCATGAGACTGTATAAGAAGGAATCGTATAAAATCGGTTTTCAACTGCAGAAATTGGCAGCGGTGGGTAAAACGTAGGCTAAAGGGGCGGTACTCAGAAGTGAAAGCTTTCGTCGTTACGGCTTGCGAAAAACTGCAGCAGCATTCACCAACAGCAGGACCACCACCATTAGGCATTACCACCAGCAGGAAAAAAATGGTTCTCACAATTTCAGTTATGAGCGCTACGGTCACACAGGATTTTGTCGTGTAACGAACACAAAACATTTGCTGGGAAACAATAATCGATCATTCGATGAGATTTATATCGTTTGCACACCCCAGCCTGGCTTATGCCAAGTTATGGCTTATGATTGGAGACAGATGACGTCGTAAGATGGGTTTTTCATTCCAAGTGCCTACTAGATTAGGGACATAGACTCCCAGGCAAGGGAAGCGCTTGGCAAATACCTCTTCACGTAGATACACTGAGCATATTTTGCAGCTGTGGTGCTTAGCGGAATGGTAAAAGCGTAGGCTTAGCAGATGAAAACTAGTTATAATTAGTAGTTGCTTCGCTTCCCCAGCTTTCTTCCCCCCCCCCCCCCCCCACACACACACAACATCTTTTGACATTATGTTCGGGGTGGGGTTAGGGTAGGGAAAGGGGTGTTGGATTTTGGTTGGCTCAATCATTCATGATATACTATGACATTACTATAACATATGATGTACTGTACATGTACCTACTACTAGTACCACGTACTGTACTATTTTAAAATACTAGTGCTATTGTGTAGCACTATCATATAGTACTCTGTGTAGTATTCACAAGTATTAGTAGGAATAGTACCAGAAGAGTATAGTACTACTTAGTAGTGGATTTGGGACATTTGTAGCTAATTGCAAACTTTATGCAGCAGTATGACGTTTGTAGTCTGGTTGGCTGAACCGTTTGTGAGGTATGAGGTGTTTCTAGAGCTGACTGTACTTTGAGTTGTCCCTTTGTTTTTCAGACGTAGCAGTGCAAACACTTATAGGGCTACATGTAGTAAAAGTACATGCAGTAGATCATATAGCCATGAACTTCTTACATCATTCCATGCAGTGGCCTCATCCCACAACAGGTCACTCTCAGCTGGTATCCTGGGGAGCTGGTTGATGATATCCAGATTATTTTTTCTTCATTAAGACTAATAAATGGTTTGCATGGCCACTTGTATCTAATTTCTACACATTGGTGGGCACGAACACAAGGTAAATGGAGCTTATAATAAACACCACACGCACACACACACATGGAATAAATATATGCGCCTTTTACATTCCCATGTGTGCTATTCAAACAAGATCCTTCAATACTCTCACACTGTATAACATTCATTATTAAAATAAACAGACTGAAACATCGGAAATATAAATGGTCTATTCACATTTTCAAGAAACAAGAGACTGAATTTTTATTTGGCAATATGACTTGTGACTTTGTCAGTTTAGTGTTTGATACTGCCAGTCGATAAAATGATTGCTGTTTTGTGAAATAATGTTGATGTTAATTTTCAGGCTTTAGCCTTTCAGATGGAGAAGCATCTTCATCTTGCTTAATAAAGCAATCGCCACAAGCCCTCAGCAATTCTGAATCACATGCATATTTGTGAGTCGGTGTCATGAGCTTTCTATCGACATTCCTGTACAGACATTATGCAATGGGCACTGGCAGGCTGGTTGGAGAACAACCTGGCTTGGAGATTGTTCTTATGTGTTTGATGATACCAGCATTTATTCTGTATGCTGTGGCAGTGATCTCTCTGGATTGGTTTGTGGTGTATCCACACAGCTTTTATGGCGTGTGGTATGTGCGTTTCTGTGATGTTTTGCGCTGCCAGTTGATTCCAGCCATTTTCAGCGATGAACCAGGTAAGTAATGTGAGTGATGTTTGGGTGACTGTTGTTAAAATTACCTGTCACTGATTTGAGGGTCTGGGTCTGAACTGAGCTGATAGTGCTAATTATGTAGATGCTGCAAGCAGCAGTGGAGTGAACTGAAAGTGACCATTACTAGCAGAATGGAAAGAAGAAAAGTTTGATAAGTCTGTAGTTAAACTACTGAAAGCAGGAAGAGTGTAGTCAATCTTTAGTATCATCTTTAGATGCAGGAGCCTTAAAATAATGGTTAATAAGACATTTCTAGCATGGTTATAGATAATTCAGATAATCGAAAAGCATTCCAATGTATTTATGTTTGCAGAAACTATACCAGCAAGAATGATTCCCCATCTCCCCCAAGTTGTTTTTGAAATACACATGCTAGTGTTTTAAACTGATAGGATTGTAGGATTTTTCTTGAAAAAGGCACACATGCATGCATGTGCACACTCACATTTCCTTCTTTTTCTTGGCAATGGCGGTGGTGGGAGGGGCGTTCCAGGGTGTTGTTACAATATTAGCATTATGGGTGTGAAGTGAGATTTTTAGTTCTGACCTGCATTGACAGTTTTCCTCTTTGTTTCAGTCGACTCTTTAAGTGTCAGATTTTTTTACACCTACACTTTTTTCCTCAAACAGTGTTTTGCGATTCAAAATCTTCAGTAAATTTCTAGTAAATCTCTTGTTTTACTTGCATTTATAAACACAAGTGTGTGATGTCGCTATCTGTTTGCTAATGTTCCTTTCTACAAATGATACATTAACGATGGGTCACTGTCCATGTGGCAGCTTGGTATCACATCCTGCAGCTGCTCAGCCTTCTTGCACTTGCTGGTCTGGTGGTAGGGCTATTCATGCTGCTGTTGCCATGGCGATTCGGACCATCTCAGCTTCAGTCTAGGAGGCAGATATACATGTCTATCATCTGCATAGCAACAGGTTAAGTTCTGAAGTGGCTTAAATTATTCTGTGTGTTAGCATACACTTATTATATGTAGGTGCTGCATTTTAGCAAGGATGTGTATATAAACTTATGATTTTGCAACAGTTATAATTTTGAAATCAGCAAATTAGTGCATCACACCACTCTTTGTTTCATTTTTAACGCACTAAATCATCAATGGTGCACATATGGCTATGTTGGGGTGCTCTGCAATATGCTGAAAACAAGGAAAGACTTGGTAAATCCGAATTCAGATTGGACCAAATGTGAAATTTGCTTATAAATTGGTGAAAGGGAGCGCAATGTAATGTTCTGGAAAATAATGTTACTTTTATATTGTAGAGCAAATAAAGTATCAGGTCAGTGACTTAAAAATTCTCTTAATCTCTTGTTGGCAGTGCTTAAGAAGTCCAATTCTGTAGCAGCTCTTAGCTCATCAGTAACAATTGTATTATCAGGTTTAAAAGCAAATCTGTTCTTTCTTTCAGCATTTGCAATCTCTGCCAGCCTTGTTATCTTTTACAACAAAGTGAACAGTGAGAGCAACTCAAAGCTACACATTGGCTGGTCCTCAGTGCTTGCAACTGTCTCATGTTTCTGTGAACTTTGCGCTGGAATTATCATCTTACAGTTTTCTAATGACATCAGGAGACTTCTTGCATAGCGACAGTGTTTTGGTTTGTAACATCTGGATTTGATGGAGACCAGAGAATTTTTCATCTTTGATTGCAACCATGCTTATGTAGATGGTAATATGTGTCAATGAGACCAAGACCGCGAGAGAGATACTTTTTGTTTCTAGTGTGTAGTGACTAACGTTTCTTGAGAAAAAGAATGATCAAAAGAAACCAGTGGCATGGCTATCACATACACTCAGAAATCAACTATAAACTTATTTTTAATACTTCAGTAGTCAACAGTCAAGACCCCATGGAAAGCAGGACTTTTGTAGTGAAAGATAATGTTTACTACATGTACTACCATCAAGGGATTATGGTCACTTGGATAATAGCACTAATTTAGCAATGCTGATGAAGCGTGCTTGCCACCAATACAGCGGTTCATGGTTCTGATCCCACATCTGGCACACTCATTTTCTCTACATGTGTCAGCTGTTTACAGGGCTTGCCATCAGGGGCATTTTCTCCATGACCTGTTCTCATCCCCCAGTTCCCTTCAGCACCCTCTGTTTTCCATCCTCTGTCACGAGACACTCTTCATTGCTGACTTCATGTTAAGCAATAAACAACAAACCAAGCCCCTCCCCACATCGCCATGTGTTCAGTTAGCATGCATTCCTAAATCACTTGAATAATATATGGTACAGAGAATATCTTTTTTCCCCTGCTCTCACGTTCTTTCTAAATACAGTGTATTACTGAAAGTAAAATTTTTTATGCCTTAATTCTTAAAAGGAAAAGGTCCAAAATTAAAACCACTTGATCATGACAGAATCATGGGGTTCGTGGCCATAATATTTAAGAAAAACAGATTATTGGCACCAACTAAAACAAAAACAGACACAGTCGATGTCTCGGGGCATTACCCCTTTGTGAGGACAGGAAGGACAAAAAGGAAACAAACAAAAAAAAACCACAAACAAGGACAGAATTACTTAAAGTCACAGAATTACATATAGACACTTATCTGGCATGGGTACAGGAGAAACAGGTGGGTGCTTAAGCCTATATAGTGTCTTGTATTAATTATACATAATAAATTACAGATTTTTATGCTACAGATAATTATGATCCAGGAAACACATGCAATAATCATTGTTTTCATCTGTCATGATTGGATTTTTCTTCCAAGCATCACCTAATACAAAATATGTATTTTCAAAATGGTCTGTTTGTTTTGAAACAGCTTTAAGTTTTGTGAAAACATTTTTTACACAAGTCACATGTATTTTTCATGTGGCAGAGATTTTTTATTAAACCAAAGCATTTTAAAAATATTCTGTTAGTGTTAAACATTTAGATTTGTCATGAAAGAAATTGGTGATGACAGCAAGTGCATGTTTATGTTGTGTGTGTTTGTGTGTGTGTGAATCATAAGTTGATATAGTTAATAATATGGCTTTGATTAGTATCTCACAGAACATGACGTGCCTTATTTGATATTGAGTAAAGGCAACATAAAAAAATAGGCTTCACATAGAAATGAAAAACATAAAATCAAAGCCCTGCTAAACTGCAGTAAAGGTAAGCAGGCAGCTTGTGTCTTGACTTCTGTTTTGAAAAGACTTCTGGGTCATGTGAAGATGTTACCTGTAGAATACATACACCATGCAAAGCAGTAATTTTTACAGATGACAGCTAAACATAGTAAAGCAAAATGCAATTAAATGAAAAATCTTGGGTAGGATAGAAATGGTGCTCAGTGGTTAAAACACTCCGTAGCTCTGTATTTGCTACTTTGGTATCTCTGAAATACAATGTATATGCACTAGGAATATCTCCTAAAGCAACATCATCAAGGATTGAAATCACCTTGCCCATAGCAGAGTCAGGTTTGTTCCTTAGAGACATGCACAGTTGCGTGCTTGAGAGACTCGTGTAGAAATCTAGCTATTCCATAAAAGTGATCCTGTTACTCAACATCAAATATGCAAAAATAACATTTTCATGTGAAGTCCATATTGAAATTCTAGGGATATGGGTTTGGCATAGCTTCTGGTAACCCATATTTCAGCGTCATACAATAGGCCCTGTTGAATCTGACAATCGAATTTTTTTTATAAAAACACTAAAACGAACAGTACCTATAAGTCTCTCCAAACTTTTACAGATTTGCATCACTATCGGTTTGGTTTTTGCCACATCTGCCATCATCAGCCTTATGTTGTCGTGTAGAGAAAGTAAGATCAAGATATTTGTACGCATTAACTACTTCTATTTGCTCCAAGATAACCACAAATTACACCCTAAACAGACACTCAAAAGGTCTCAATACTGACATTCTTAACACTTCTTGCTTGAGAGATATGGCCATGGGGTGAGGAAGAGAGGGAGAAAGGTTTAGACAGTTTCGGTAAGCCTTCCCCACAGCGAATCCCCCCCCCCCCAACCCCCGACATCTGACCTGAAGGGTATCTCCAAATGGCACAAACTGATGTGCGCTGATCAAGGAATAGAAATGGGGAAAATCGTTCACGGCCTGTGATCGAGGCGCTGTAGGCAGATGGTTCTCATGTCGACCGATATCTGGAAAGTGGCTGACACTTTTAGACTCGTGGCGTCCAGGCAAGAAGCGCGGCGGCAGATACAGTGTTGATACTCAAAAGTCGTTTCCATAGAAACCCCAGATACCTTCGTCGTAAGATGCTCTCGCGGTGTCCTGCCTTCCCCTACGCCACCCTGTGCACACGCCACAGGACGGTAAACACTATGCAGGTATATTTATCCCAGCGCAGCCAGTCGAGCGAGCAGGACATGCAGAACCAGTCGAGCAAGTTCGGGAACAAGGTCCGAGTGCAATCGCCTAAAGAAGAATGCGCCACGAAATAGCAGGGGAACGTTTTCAAAGCATGACACAGCCACCAACTAGCTCCTGCCTTTACGTGTTGCGTGCGAAAATAACGGTCACGATTAGGTATGTTTGGGTGTGATACAGACAGGACTGTTTCCGATACCACCAACGCAAGGTTTTAAGGATCATAGCAGAACTCCATGACTTCCGCCTGAGCCCAGCTACACTCTACCTGATCGGCAAAGGTGGACAAAAAGGTGGGAATGAGAATTGAACAGACTAGAGTAAATGTAATTTGTGTTTGGAGAAACGCGGTTCATTTTGCTTGTCGCACCATGTCAGGCTAGCCAAGCGTTCAGTACACATTCAACAAAAATTATGTCTCTTTGATCAGCGACGTGTTAAGCAAAGATGAAACTTATATGATTTGTGCACGAAGAAGTCAGCATTTAAGATACTGTGTTTGTACGTGTGTGTATGCGCGCGCGCGCGTGTGTGAAGTGGGGTGTTTGCGACCGCGCTTGCGTGGGTGCAGGAGTGCATGTACATAAGGTCACCCCATTTGGAAGTGTTGCATGTGCATTCCACACAGTCTTTCCAGCCCACGTCTCACGTGAAACAGGCGCGATCACACTCGAACTCAGTGCGCGATTTCATGCCTGCACTGGGCATGCTCGCAAAGCTGTCAGGCGTAACAGGATGAAGTGATGCCAGATCGGAAAGCAGTAGGATTGTCTCTCAGTGACAAAGTAAATTTCAGACGAATTTCCACAAGCTTGAATGTCGAGTCGGGGATTAAACCACCGATTTGCGCAAGCTTTCCTTATAGTCTTGGTCTGATCATGGGCCAAAGCTCGCCAGGTATGCACGCACGCGCGTATCTACATGTACTTAAATAGACCGCCATCCAGCATCCACCCCCTTCTCTCGACTCCCCTCCTTCACCCTCCTCTCAGCCGCCATTGTCTCAGGTCGGCAAGTGTAAGAAGCAGACTTGAGAGACATGGTGACACCAGATCGTGGTTTGAAGTAGTGTTTTGATGTAAGCTTTTCCCAGACGTCACGACTGTTAAGTAATTAGTGCTGAATAGCTGTAAATACCTCGGATGGCTGAGTTGTTCAGTGCATTCTATATTATCTCAGTATTACAAAGAATAATTACGCATGCACACTGGTCAAAACACCTATGCGGTATTTGTTCGCCGCTTATGAGAATTTAAAGGATCGTATTTTCTGAAAGCTGTTCAATTCTAATTAGTTCCGTGTATACCACTCTCCAGGTGATCACCCCTTGCTGCTTTGACTGTCCATCTCCGTAACTATGCCCAGTGCTTTCGGCTCCGCTGCCATCCCTTTCATAGGGTGAGTTGGTAGCATGATTGTGTCATTGGGTGAGTTGGTTGCACGATTGTATCAGGGTGAGTTGGTAGAAGGTTGGCCTGACTTAATCATGGGCCTAAATGCACTAAAGTCAAAAGTCGAGATCGCTTTTTGTAACTCTCAGATGTCGGGAGTGTCTGGTAGCTTATGTCATGTCTCCCGACTTTTGGCTTTTGACGCGTTGATATAGAACTCTGATAACAGTGTTTTTCCTGAGAAGTCAGATGAGTGTATTTTGTTCTGCTTGTCACATGTGTATGGATTACACAAAAGTGTATATAATTAGCTGTATTTAGGGTGTTATATAACGTCCTTTTAAGTTTCTTTCCCCAAGCTATGGCGTTGTAGAGTACTGCCCATAGAGTATGAGGCAATAGAGGTGTTAATGCTATCACATGCCTGCTGTGTCAAGAAATGCCATTGCAAAAAGTATAGCAAGAGTACTGGTCGCTTAGATGCCAGGGCCCAGTTGCATGACGTTCCTCTCAACGCGTAAGGATGCACGTAAAAATGCACTGTGCGAACGCCCGGACCTTTCGAACGCTCATGGCCGAAGAGGCAAATAGGAACGTTAATTTATGCAGCCCAGCCCTGCAGTCCCCGAATTCTATATTAAAAGTTTAATTACTTGCCTGTTGTTGTCAACGCCGTGGTACATTCTGACTGCACTGCGCATGCCTCTGACGTTATCGTTGTTGTTGTTGGCAGGTGCATCGCGCTGCTAGCTGCAGAGATCCTGACCATCATAGCTTTCGCGTCGCCATATTGGGCTAGTGATGACGTCAAGTCCTTTGGGCTATGGCGAAGGGCGCAGTGCGCCAATGAAGCTGTCCTTTACCGCCAGGACTGTGTACGCTGGGACTTTCCTTGGTACGGCGCAGGTGAGTGTTACGTACACCTGTTGTGCTGACGTCCATCGTAATCACGCAGGGGACCTGGATAGCTCTGCGGATAGACCTGTAGACCAGGGTTTGGAACGTTGGTGATTCGAATCCAAGAGTGGGGAAAGACTATATCCAAGAGTTAGATATTGTCCAGACTCCATGCGCCATCTCTCGAATATTAATAAAAGCTGCCCTTGCTCACTGGCCATCTTATAGCAGCTGTCAACCTGGTGGTTGTTTCAATGCATAGCTAAGTAATAGGACCTTGTTCTCAAAAGTGCAAAATCACCGCGAAGTAGAAGCACTGTCCTAAAATAAACAACCAGTCATATCATGGTCATCGTTGTTCTGACGAACTTTTTAATCTTTCCTCCTCCTCAAATTTATTCGGACCCCAGAAATTTATTTCTTCATTCTGTTTCTCTTGCCCTTAATTATTGTAATGATCTTTATAACAAATGAAATTTCGATTGCAGACCCTTCCATTAGGATCTCACTAGCAGTGCATGCAGGTTTGCTGTAGCAAACCTATTATCACACTCAGTTCTTCTATGGTGATAACTGATTTACAAGAAAATGTTGCGCCTCATCTTGATATTTTATAAATATATGTTTGTAAATGTTGTAATTTATTTCACAGCAATTAGAGAGGGGGATAAAGATAGAGAGGATAGGATAGGATATAGGCATAGACGGTAACATACTGTCTTCTTCGACGGGTGGGAAAGAGATAGAAAGACGGAGGAAAAGAGAAGAGCACAGTCGTCCTGAAAGGAGCCGATCGAGCGAGAGGAGAAAGAAAGACCGCATAAGAGTGAAGAATATAGTGTAGTGGGGAGAAGAGCTAGGCGGAAGACACGTTGAGCAGCGTGTTGCTTACGACGGGCCTACGTGGTTTTGTGCTGTAGACTGGCAGCACGCAGTCAGGGCGATGGAGTCACTGGCCATCATCTTCTTCGCCATCCCGCTCATCATCCTGCCGGTGTACATCTACGTCGCCCTGGGCCTCTACTACCGCTGTCTGCTGGCCTTCATGGCGTTGTTCGTGCTGCTGGGCTGTGAGTGTGTCACGACTGCAGTACCGCTAGGACAGTCACGAGGACATGACGATCACACGTGACACTCTTCTGCAGATCAAAAACATATCTCGCGACAAAAATGTGATGTCTGTCTGTCTGTCTGTCTGTCTGTCTGTCTGTCACATATTGATGTCTTCTTCACCAGTGCTACATGTTTGTAAATCTTTATTCTATTGACTCACTCTTCCGAGCGCGATAGCTGAAAGAACAAAATATTTCTCTCTCTCATGTTCTCCATAAAACCTGAGGATATTCAGATGTTCGTATTTTTATTTTTCAGAAACACTACATGATCATATTTTATTCTTCACAACTCCTTTAAGTAGGAAGACAGAATGGGAAAAATGACAGGAGAAATCCCACACGCGCCCACGCACGCACGTAGGCACCCCCATTATGTAGCCACACGTCACATGCAAGTTCATTTTGCCTCAGTATAACCAAAGATCCGAGCTTCCTTCACCCCAGCTCCTTCATGTCTGGCAGGTGCCTGCAACATCATTGGAGTTATTATCTACGGCGTGAATATCGGCTCCAATGAGAACTGGCACGTAGGCTGGTGTCTCATCGTCTGCGTCATCGGCGGGGCGCTGGGGCTGGTGGCGTGCATCATCCTGGTGGTGGCCGTCATCAACAAGCCTCAGTTCGAGCCGGACAAGTACTTCACTTCCGGCTTCTACGTGGACCCTGACCACAACCGCCTGTACGTGGTGGAGAGCGATGAGCCGGTCAAGGCCTACTCCATCTACGACGGGGCCTCGCAGATCCAGCCCCGCCCGCCCCCTCCCGCCTTCACCACCTTCTACGAGGGACAGATCAACCCCGCCATGGAATCGGACGACTAGCTACAGTATGGGACCTCACTGCACGTCGCCTTGGTTTTTTTCACCACCATCAACCCTTCCTCTGTCCCCCTGCCTACCCAACCCATCCACCGTCGTTCTTCACTTCTCGCAGTAACTTTCCCAGATTTCCGTTTTCGTTTTGTTCGAGCATTTGTCGACTGACCAGATGTTCGTCGAAGAGTTCTTGTCTCCTTCCTGAAGCAACCAATCGGATTGCAACATTTGTGCGATCTTCGAAGAAGGTTTGATCAAGTTTGCCTGGTAAACAAACGCCTTTAGACGCTCTTTCACCGGTGCTCGTGTCCGACAATTTTTTTTTTGGGGGGGGGGGGGGAACGGGGACCGTAATATGCGTAATTTAACTGTTGTTTTATTACAGATTAGACCGACGATTTGGCATAGCTATCTGATTTGATATGTTGTACCCACTGAAAATCGAACACAGAGTGTATGATGAGCATTTTGTTCAGCTCCTTGTGAAAATTTGTTATATATTTGTTAGTGCGATATTACAGCACAGGAGACGAACTTTGACGGTTTATATATATATATATTTTAAATCTCAAATATGCAGTCAGAGATCTTATTCAGGAAGGACGAGATTGTGTGTGTGTGTTTCACAGGGGTATGTCAAAGACCAAGAACGATTTCGAAATTCTGCTTGTTTCTAGCATCTTTATGAGTGGGCGTGGTGTAATGTCATCTGCCATCGAAATTTCCTTTAAAGGAGTGCAGCACAAAAAGCTTATCTTACACTCCGTAATACTGTGTACAACTGCTGGAGTTAGGTTTTCTTCTCTCATGTTTCTTTGTTGCTTTACGCCGAGTCACCAGATATAAAGCACAGCACGGCGAGCTATAATGGCTGCACTTGACCCTATGGTAGGAGCAGCATTTTAAGAAATAAAAAGTGACGGCCACAAGATACGACCCCCACCCCCCAATCCCAGCATTCTCAGTGCCTTATGGCTGCTATCACTCTCCCGTGTCAAGACTCGAATTCGTACTTTCTGCACGACTCTACTTCAATAATGGAGAATACGAGGAACATTTGATGTAAAGCAGATATAATACAGTGTAAACATATATACCTGAAACGCATCAGAATGCGTAGAGGTTTTTTTTTCAATTCCCGACGAATTTTTCGTCGTACTGAAATATTTAAGGACATTTATTATATATATATATATGAAATATTTGGAACAGTTGAAGCTGTCTACAAACATGCCGAAACTGCAGATTCTGCAATAAAACATTTTATAAAATTTTGGTTTTTCGGTGGTTGAATTCCATCCTCTCTACGTGATGTGTGCGTGCATGTGTGTGTGCATTGCTGTCTGTGTGTGTGCGTGTATGTGTGTGGTTTCCATTTGCTTGTGTGTGAGAGAGATTATCTTTTTTTCGTTATCTCATTTCATCTCGATCCTTTTCAGTCAACCTTTTCATACAGTGAATGTGTACAACATGTACATTTTCCCAGCAACATAATTTGCCAGTCACCTGGCAACAACCAGAAATATCCACATTAAAACATTTTTTTAAAAAGTCAAACCCAACGATCGAAAGAGAAGAACGAGGGTTTAGGAATAAATCGACCAATAACAACATTGCGCGTTTGGGAGAGCTATTTTATGCCCTAAACCTAACGTGTTATCCACCCATGAATACGCGATAAGAGGTTTGTTGGCGAAAGAGTCGGTTTTGTTAGAAAATAGAAGGGTACGATTTGTCACGCGATTTCTACTCGGCGTGGGGAAAGTGATCGAGGGATCGAGAGAAACCAGACGCGCGTGCTCGCGCAGCGTTCGATAAGGCGGCGCTCTGCGACAATCACTTTGTCGTCTGGCGATTGATAATTATGTAAATCGGCGCGTACGATCAGTCGACTGGATGGAAGTTTTCTTCTATCGCCTGCTCTTTGCGTCCACGATCGAGCGAACGCTCCAACGTTGTGAGGTTACGTGTAGCAGCCAGCGGCGGCACTCGGCTCCTTCCTGCAGCAGGCTTTTGCCTTTTCACTCCAGAGAAACTGACGCCATGTCTGCCAAACTCGCAGGTAAAAAACAGGTAGGTGTTCAGTCCATGTGTTAATGATGGAAGTTATCCAGCAGTGCTGATAACGGGCACACATAGAGGGCACGCGCTTTTGCCTGTTCCACAGGTGGAGAACCGATCAAGGCACATATTTCACTTCGGGTGTCAGGTTACCTTAAAGCAGTTTTTTGGTTTGCAGCTCCAAAGGTTTAGCATATCCATTAACACGCATGCAGAGTCGAGACAGCTGAATGTGACACATGCCTTCTAAGGTGCAGTACAATAAAATGCGAAATGCCGAATCGATTAATTACAGAAATCCGCTATGCACTTACTGCTTATAATTAATAATAACGCTAGCGAGTTCATGTGGGTTTTGTTTGCCTGTCGAAACAGTTTCGCTTCGTCTCAAAGCAATAGAAAAAAAGTCCAGTCTTTGTCAATTTTACAGTGAGGCGTAAAATGGTAGTGGAGGAACATTCATTGCACGTCACGTGACTATCTCACCATCTCGCGTCGCCCTAGCTGACGCTCAGATATCTTTGAACTCTGGAAGCCGGGACTGGGCTGCATTAGCACCTGCCCTTCTTATCACAAGAGCGGGCGCAAAGCTCGTCCATTCGTTATGCGTTTATCATACGTCCAACTGTATGAATGTAGAGGAGGTATAAATGCACCATCGACCATGCAACCCGGTCAAGGGACGTAATATTGTTGAAAGTGTAGTGAGAAAAGGTTTCTAGTCGCCCTTAAGAAGGGGGGAGTAATAACTAAGTAAAAGCATTAAAATAAACAGGATCATTTATCTGTAGAAAGAAAAAAATAAGAAGATATATTAAGTATAAAATAGATGTATTTGCTTCAATCTTTTTACATCTTATTTAGTTTTAAGTGAGTGTAGTACACAACTTAAATACAATTACGAAATACTCCCCTAAGCATTCCTTGTTGCTCGGCGAGCTGTGAGATCGTCGTCTGACACTTTCATAACATAACAATGGATCGTGATGACTTGGATTTCGGCTCAAACAAGCAAAGAGTTTGTGTTCATTTTTAATACATATGTTAAACCACTTAAAAAGTGTTCTATCCCCATACAACCCAGCTGGTAGTAACACTAATACTTCATTAGTGTTATTTGTGCTTGTGCTCTGGATTTGTGTATTTTAAAATACATCTTACATGGGACTGTATAAACATGGATAAAGTGAGCTTATTAGTTGGTAACTGGTGTGAGGTAATATTTATATGTACAGAATGTCAGATTTTTTGCAATATTATGTTTGTTATTTTGTACAATTACAATGACCCACGTTTTTCTCCTTTCAAAATTGTATCAGAGTGCAAAACAAGGAAGAAGAGCAGTGGCATCTACACCATCAGTCTCAGCAACCCCTACAGCAGACATCGAACAAGATGAGGACCTGTCAGCATCCATGAAACAAAATGTAGAGTCAAACTTTTTGCACGATGCAATAGAAATGAAACTTCGTATTTTCCATGCACTTTGCAGAGAATTTAGGTCTTAATTGTTTGTTCCTGAAATCCTCTTGTTCAGCGGTTAGAACTGTTCAGATATCTAAAAATTGTGTGATTACTAAGCAAGCCATAAAACTCATGTAAAGTACACTGTTTAAAAGGGTTTATTTTTAGTTTCCATTTGTTTATACGTGTGTGTACTTAACGGCACTGGGGATGATGAGTAAGCATTACGAGTAATGTTCCTGTAAAAGCTGACTACTGGTTTTGAAAAGTTTGATACACAGAGAAGATTATACATTGTCATACATAGGGTGGCAGCAAAGTCACAGACCGACCAAGCAAAGCAGTGTCAGGCTGGGGAGAAGATGCACCTCGTAAACCTCGGTATGTTCCTAAGCCTATAGGATACAACCCATCACTAACTATTATGGATGTGTGTGTCAGTGCACAAAGATTGAAAGAATGTGCTTTCATGTGATGGTGTGATCCCTCTGTACCTTTAGGCCTTTCCACAAAGTTTGAAGTTTACTGCCATAGCAAATTGTTTTCAGTTGTATTTTGTGGGTTAATATTGGAAAATTTATCTTTTTATTATTTGATACATCTGTAATTTTTGTGTGTGAGTTGTTTTACCTTTAGAAATACCAAGCAGGTGACAATATCATTTGAACTAAAGGAGTCGCTTTGGCTAACAGTGGAATGAATGGCATTTTTAACTTTTCTGCAAGTCAGTAGGATTTGTATATATATTAAGATTCTGGGCTGAAAGAAAATCTGCAATGTATTCCAGAAATGTGCTATAATCAAAGTATGCATTTTTTACTGGCCAGATGTAAATTGTGGACCACTTAGTGCATGCGTTAGAGAGGGGAAACAAAAAACTAAATCCAGATAACAACCCTTCAGTGTTTCCATATTCTTTCTTTTTGACTGTCTGTGATCTTGTGGTCTGTCTGATCATCTTTAAACTTCATTGCCATTCTATTATTCAGTTATATGCTGTGGTCCTTTGACATTTTGGATATAACCTTAAGGTGCATACACATTATTCAAAATAACAGGGACATGGATCATAACATACTAAGACACACTGTTTGCAATGCACACATACACTGGCTTATTTAAAAAGTGTAAGACATAGTTGCAGACTTGAGATCTAAAAGTCTGTTTTGTAAAGACATTCTGCTCAGTGAAAAAGGTAAGGGAGAGAGAAACAGATTGTTTTTAGGGGGGGGGGGAATAACTAATCATCAAACTTCTTTACTAAATTGAGAGTCACAAAATCAGTGTTCTGTTAGTGTTAACCACATGCATGTTCTGTCCTTCTGCCTTGGTGACTGACTGTGCTTTCTATAATGCTTGGTTGGTACCTGTGTTTGCATGCACAATTGTTTGCAGGGCAAGGCAGCTGGGGGAAGGGTTAGAGACCATAGAGGAGTAAGTATTGTGGATGAAGCATGTTTCCCTGCTTGCAGCATCACTTGCTTTCCTAATCCTTGCTGATCTCTTCTTAGTGATTCTTGAAAAATGACAGATCTTTAAAAAAGAATAATGTTTGACCATAGAGGAACTTTTTACATGTTTTAAACATCCTTCTTGAGACTAGCATTCTTGTTGATGTTTTTCTAATCCTTTAGTTACTAATGGCACATTCTTAGGTAAACCTTGGTCCATTTTTTAGTGATCTCTGACCTTTAATTTTTTTAGTTTTTTGGCAATTTTTCCAATTGTCTTAAGGTAATTTTCCTGTGTTACTGTGTTGGCACATTTTAGATACATGTTTATCTTTATGTACTAAACACATGAGGAGGCAATCCATCATCCAAGCAATGGGGGTGAGATGCTGGTTCATACTCAGGCTCATTCACTGGACACAATGCATTTATTTTTTGACAGATACATGCCAGTTAGGGATAACTTGTGAAAGGCGTCTTAGAGTATAAAATATTTCTCATTTCTAATGGTGAAATATTAAAGACATTTGCTGTCTCATTAACTTGCTATGCCAATAAACGCCCTTGTGATGCTCTGGAACCTACATCTCAAATTCTTGCAATTCAGATGGCATATGAATAGTGTTTCTTGTTATATTTTGCTCAGTGCTGTTATGTATTAATGTAGTGGTGGTACATAAATGGGTCTCAGAAATATTTCATGGATTAGTTTTTAGTTTGTCTTTGCTTGTAACTCATATCATTAGCCGAGATGTACTTCTGGGAAGCAAGAAATTGGCTGAAACTTGTGCTCACTCCACACCTACCTTCGTGCCTTCTCTTAAAAGATTTTTTTTTATTCAGTGAGCGACTTCGGCCAAGTAGCCCCGACAAAGGTTCTGAAGGCGATTCAGACAATGGTGAGTGTTCCTGGATATGTGGCTTGCTCAAATGTTTGAGAAACATTTGTGGTTTCTTCTTGGAATCTACCCTATTTACACCCCCTGCACTTTTTTCCTAGAAGTATTACCCCCCCACCCCACCCACCCCACCCTATAAAAAAAACCTATTTGATGCTCCTTTCCATCTTGGTATTGTTTGAATATACTCAGATTTCGTGTTTGAAAATTTAAGTTTATCCGTTATACTTAACACAAAAAACTGCATATTTCTTAATAAAGAACAAATTATAATTTGCACCTTGAGGATTTCATGTAATTGTCCTATGTTGTGTTTGTCTTGGATCCTAGTTGTCAGCACTCGCTAAGTGAGTGGGCTGATTACATTTAATAGGGATTCTCTGTATGCACACGTTGTGTACTGAGGGTTAGCTGTGTGAAGACTAGCGTCGTTATAAAGAAAGGGATGGCAGATCTTTTTTGAGGATCTGCCAAGTTCCTTTCTTTCGATCCTCTCTTTGCTACGTGTTTGGGTACGATAAGCTCCCTTGGTCACATACGTCTGCATACGGTTATGTTAAGCGTTTCAAGTACTTCCTGTTGGAGTGCATATTTCTTGTTGGCATTGCCTTGCAAAACGCCCATTTTCTTAGTTCAAAGGCAGGTGGAGGATTTAGTGCTATGAACTCATTATTTAGATGTACTGTTTTCAATCTGTGCAGATATACCTGTGATACCTGAACTAGAGGAGCAACAGGAAGAAGACCTGACAACACGAGTTGCATCAGCACCAAAGTATGAGACCATTCCATCATGTTGATTTCAAGTTTGTTTTTTTCCTGTGTGTGTGTGTGTGTGCATGCATTCATGTGTGCGTTTGTATGCACATGCTTGACAGAGAGAGAGAGAGAGAAGGGGGTGGGGTGGGGGGAACAGTGTCAATAGTTTTCTGTGGAGTAGGTTAATCTGAAACATTGGAATTGCCTGACAAATCAATCATCTAAGATTTTCAGGTGTAAGATGATAAGTAGGGTGTCATTAAATGCCAAAATCACGGAACTTTTTTCAACCAGAAAATGTTAAGGGTGACATTCTTTTAAAAATTACTGTGTATGCAGTTTGAGCCATCCCTTCCTGCAATCACGGCAGTTTGACTGGTTGTCTAACATGCAATCATGGCAGTTTGACTGGCTGTCTAACATGCAATCATGGCAGTTTGACTGGCTGTCTAACATGTAATCATGGCAGTTTGACTGGTTGTCTAACATGCAGTCATGGCAGTTTGACTGGTTGTCTAACATGCAATCATGGCAGTTTGACTGGCTAACATGTAATCATGGCAGTTTGACTGGTTGTCTAACATGCAATCATGGCAGTTTGACTGGCTAACATGTAATCATGGCAGTTTGACTGGCTGTCTAACATGCAATCATGGCAGTTTGACTGGCTGTCTAACATGCAATCATGGCAGTTTGACTGGCTGTCTAACATGCAATCATGGCAGTTTGACTGGCTAACATGCAATCATGGCAGTTTGACTGGTTGTCTAACATGCAATCATGGCAGTTTGACTGGCTGTCTAACATGCAATCATGGCAGTTTGACTGGCTGTCTAACATGCAATCATGGCAGTTTGACTGGCTGTCTAACATGCAATCATGGCAGTTTGACTGGTTGTCTGACATCATGTAGGCAGCGGAGGTCATCTCGTGATATGTGTCGGGAGGGAGAGGGTGATGAGAGAAATGGGAATGCCTAGAGAAAACACGATCCCCAGCTTTGCATAAAGGTACCAGTGACAAGCATGTTAAACCACATGCTGCAGGCCACCCCTTCGTACATTCTGAGTTTTGAGAATGCTGTTGCAAAGACAGCTGCAGTGATTCACATTATGATTCTGCTGGTGTTGCTCAGTGTGGCCGTGAATCGCGTGGCGACCTACAGGGAGCTGGACAATGACCTGATTCGCCAGGCAGCATTTCAGATACTGGTCTGTGCCTTTTCTTTGGAAAGTTTTAGCTGATTCCATGAATTTGCCAGAAGCGTTTTTTTAAATTGCCAAAAATGCTTAAAATATAGCCAAATGTTGAAACATAATCAACACAGTTATGATATTTGTTAAATATATGGGCTGGATTGCTAGACCTGTTATCAGCTCTTCTCTTGGCAAAACAAGCCAAATGGTCTGTTTGCTGCATTTTTTTTTTGAACATGCACATTAAAGGGTAGAAGGGGGACATGAATCTACACACAGCCCAAACCTAGTGCTTAGATGCAATAATTTTTAAAACCTCTATTAGGAATGCTGGGTGGATGTTGCTGCATTAGTTCTGATGTATCTGGTTTCCATCAGTAAACGAGTTTGATTTCTGTTTTACTCAATACCCAAATATACAAGGCACCATCTCAATGTTCTTGCAATTTAAAAAAAGCCATTTTTCTGTTTAACAGGACAATGAAATAGATCTAAAATTGTTAACAAAAGGATTGTCATCACTTGAGGATCTTATAGAGGTAACACTTGATTTAGAGTGCAGTCAGATTTAGATTAAAAAGACCCAGAACTAAAGATGACTGAATATTTTTGTCCTTGAAATTTGCAATTGAAAAGATCTACTAAGGAAATCTTGCAGGGTATAAAATCTTGAAAGGGTACATTGGATACAAATTTTAAATATTGTTTTATTTCACTAGTCATTTATCATTCTCAGCCATTTGAAAAAGGGTTTTATAGTGACATTTATAAATATTCATGAAGATGTAGAGTATAAACGATCATAGATTATGTCAGAGTCCACTAAATTGGTGTGCATTAAATCCAGGAAGGTTTGGTGCAAGCCCATGTTCAGAAGCAGCTCAGTACAAACCTTTGGTGTAAAGTGGTTTGCACGGTATGTTAGCAATATTTTTATTGTGACAGCACATCTTGATGTGGATTTTCTTGCAACAGGAGGACCGTCCTTGGGAGTGGGATCGCCTTTTCACAGAAGTTTCTTCTGAACTAAACACAGAGTGGGAGAAGGCAGCTGGAGAGGCTGAAGCAGAACAAGTAGAAACATGAGTTTGCCCAGTGTTGCTGGATCTAGCATTAAGGGCACTGCATTGCCATTGTGCTGCTGGTATTGGTGGAGTTTCCAGCAGATTAAGGCAGCACACATCTGAGGCATTTGTAGAAAGGTTTAAGAATTTGAGACTAAAAAAGTAAACAAACAAAGTTGCTGTTTCCAACATGGTAAAGGGAAGATAAGATCTTGCTTTAAAAACTTTGCAGAAATAGGTGTGAAATGAGAAGAGCTATAATATTCCTGTCTTTTTCAAAGAAATGTTTATGTTGTGCCATGTAATTGGTTCATTTTTGTAATGCCTGGTCGTACAGCAAATTCCTTATCTTCTGTGAGAATGTGGACCACAGTTTTGAAGTGTAGTTAAATACCTGTTATTGTCATATTATAGATGTGACCTTGAGCAATTTCCTGTCATGAGAATGCATGAAAATGAAGAATCCTTTATCATTATGTTGTGAAGCCTGCCCATGTCCCGTGCAGGAAGTTTTTCAAACCTCTGTATGTGGGTGCATGCATATCTGCCTTTGCTTGTGTGTGTGTGTGTGTGGAGGGAGTGGGGGGTTGGGGGAACAGTATTTTTAAGCACATATTAAAAAGGGAATGCATTTTGTCACATTTCAATCTAATATGGACAAAATAGCATGTCAGAAGAAAACATGAAATTTATATTGATGCTTAATAAAAAAAGCTTAATAAAGTTTTATTTTGGAATGGTGTAGTCGGTGAAATATTCTTTTATTACACATTTTTGTCACCTTTTAGTCAATGCATACAATGGACTGTAAAAATTAAAAGGGGCTGCTTGATTATAATGCATTTTAAACAATACAGCATTCAGAAAGTTATGTCAACTACCTCCAGCTGAATATCACAAATCAAAATCCGACTGGATATATAATTTGTTTGCATTTTTGAGAGGTAGACAAGAATAAAAAGCCCAAGTTATCACAGAAAACTTGATTGGACCATTCCTACATTTTCTCTCTCTCTCCTCCCTTCCTATGTCCCCTTCCCTTCGCCCCACCTCCCAACACGCACAACAAGATCATTCTCATCACCTCTTTTAAAATAGTGTAGGAAAACAGAAATCCCGCTGACAGTCTGGTTCAACAACTGCACTTTCAAAATACTACATTACCACAGAAGATTCAACTTTGTAAATCTCTCATATGTCACGATTCTGTAGTTTTTTTTAACCTTCAGGAACTTCTTTCCAGATACCTATACCAAAAATATTCACTTTTCATTCCTTGTGCCATTTCCTGTCAACTATAAAATTGCAGTATATTTTAGTGACTGTAAAAACATAATCTCTACTGGAAGATCTCACTTTAACACTGTCAATATCATTGTGCACATTTTGGTGAGATTTAACAAATGTATAATTTATAAAAGAAAAACAAGTGACTGCCGCTTGGAGGATAAACCCAAATTAAAATTAAAATGTATAATTTACTGAACGACAAATCAGAGATTGGTTCTTCCACACTTGCTATTGCTTTTTATGTGACTGGGTTGAATCCCAGACACTGTTCTTAACACACAAAACCCCGAACACTGCATGAGAATAATAACAACCAATTCTGACACTTCCTGGCTGTTGGAATCAAATCCAGAATTTATAGTTCAGATAGAAAAATCTGCGGAAGCAATGATGGTCCACACTGGCACAGTAGAATGGATGCAATACGTTTGATGTAACAGTACACGGCGGTGAGCAATTCAGCATTAACAAATGTGCTCACACCTGTCCTTGGGAGTAGGTATC
Source organism: Lanistes nyassanus (assembly GCA_004794575.1). Taxonomy (NCBI): domain Eukaryota; kingdom Metazoa; phylum Mollusca; class Gastropoda; order Architaenioglossa; family Ampullariidae; genus Lanistes; species Lanistes nyassanus. The sequence goes on from SMGT01010268.1 coordinate 356,463, forward strand.
GTTAAACTTGCTGAAGATTGGGATTGGTGGAAGCACCGTCTTGTAAGGCTGGTGAAAGAATAGAAACTCTAGTGAGTATATCTAGCACCTAGAATATGACTGCAGGCACATGGGCAGCAATCTTGTAAGAAACAGTAAATGGAATTAAGATATATATATATATACACATATTTCATAGATAAAAAAGATATAAAAGCCATTGGATTAAGGAATTATTCAAAAGAACAAGGGTTGAAGGGTAAAGTAATGCATATGCACACTTTGTCATAACAGAATTGTATTCTTCCATTCTTTTAAATCCAGCATTAATTTGGTAACAACAAATAAACTGGGCCAAGCTAAGTTGTAAAGAAACACAAGTCAATGTTTCAGGGTATTATCCCTTTTTTTTCTTAGAACAGACCATGCAACACAAGCTTATACAGTAAAAAAAAAAAAAAAAAAAAAATGGGTAAAATGAATAGAAGACCTTAATCTGTTACAGACTTTATTGTAAAAGTTGTTTTTTCTCATTACCTTTGCCACAATATGCTTCTCCAAATTTTCTTCTCTGAAATGCTTCGTTCCATAAGGCAGATGACCATACTTGGATGTGGTGTAAAGCAGAGGCTGGTAGGGCATGCTTCTTCGAGTGAATGGTTGTAAACTTTGAATAGCAGCAAAAACGGCAGCAATATATTTTTAATTTCCAGCAGCCAAGAATGAGGTTGGCTTGTATCAAAATATCTTTCCTACTTTGCTTTACATCTCTCATTTGGTCACGTTCAGCAATTTTTCTTTTAATGTTCTGCATTTCATGGGTGCACAAACAATCTCAGAAGACCTTGAGCTCAATCCCAGCCACAATCCAAATAACGGACACACATATTGCCCTACTACCGACAACTCACATCCTGTAAGAAATTTTTATATGCTTACCTGGTCACTAAGCATGTATACCTTTAGCGAAAAATTGAATTAAGTATCTATCATTCACTGCATACATGTCAGTACCAGTACCCCACTCTGAAGATTTACCCAACCGGCAAGTCAAAGTCCCAGCTTACACACTTCCACCACCACTCCCCTACCTTCACCAAGAAATTTTTTTAAAACGCAGTGCTCACATGTCATCATGGACACGACAGACCCATTCCTCTGCCCTCAGGGCATAGCGTGCCTTTTCCAAAGAATAAAAGTCTGTAGCAACACGCAGAGATGGCTGAAATGGTTTGTACCGTTGTTTTTGTACCTCCTCTGGGTCTCGAAACGGGCCCTGCCGTGGGGAAAAACCACAGAATGAGAGTTTTATTATCAGTTTTGTCTTGAAATAAACTTGACCCAAATTTTTCTTCAGATCCAAAATATGAAGGAGAAAAATTAAAACTTGACTCCTGCTTAATGATGAACACATGGCAAAAACAAGAACATACTGAACCAAGATGTAAAGCAATCTACAGTGGTACTCGGTTATTGACTGCCCTAGTCAGTGACATACTTGTTTTATGGGCAGCCTTAACGATGCATACTTTAACAACTTGAGCGGTAAGCATGCTATGCACGACTCTGCATGATACGGGCTCACTGTTCGCATTTTTTCTAACAATCCACACCCACAATGGCAGCCTCCAAAGTGGGGCAAGGAATGAATTGAACCATTTCCTCAAGTAACCTATGGGAAATCGTACTTTGATCAACAACGGATTTTACTAATGACGACCATCATGGAATAGTTTGTCGTCATTAACTGAGATGCCACTGTACAAAAGTTAAATACAAAAAACACTGTATAAAAATACTGATAAATATTTTATAAAATACTTTTTTATTTTTTATAAAACCTTTTATATTTATCAGTGTTTTTATACAGTCAAAGGTCTGCCATTTCAGACAGACAACCAGTTTATGATTTCTACCCTACCTGTGGTTTAATTTGTGGGACAGGAAGGTGTGCAGGCAATTTACTGCTATAGCTGGTGCAAGCTGGATCAAACTGGTTGTCTTTAGACTGCTTCTTTGGGCGTGAAAGAGGCTTTACACTCTGCAGCAGTAACTCTTTCTCTGTTGGGTACCTGAACCACATAATGCTGTGCTACAGACATTCATGCAAGGAAAATTGCCAAGACAAGAATATTGGAAATAAATTTCTCTGACAAATCAAGCGACACACTGCATGCACATAACTAAATATTAACGCAACATTAGCTACATCCAACATTCAGTTCTCTTCCATACGATGTGCAATGTGATGAGAAGTGATACAATGTATGAATGCAGAATGCTGCACTTTGTGAGTTTACTCTTGTGTCCTATATGTAGCTGGGTGGTGGTTACATAACCCCCAGGTGCCACCCAGCCGGCCCCTGAACTCTCCTAGCCGGCATAGCGTGGGAAGTGGCATTACGCACCATCTGTTACTCAAGAGTGAGAAGCAAAGTGTATCTGTGTCTTCTCATCCCCTGACCCAACAGTGGGCAGGGAAGGGCCAAGGACTCACTGTCCGAGGCTACCATAACCCTTAGATGTAATCTAGGTGCGGCCAGGTTTCCCCAGGGAAGGGAAGGCCACCTAGAGACGTAGGGGTGGTCAGGGCCGCTCTAGAACAAGAGTGGACTGAGCATCTCAGCGGGAGGCGAGGGCGAGAGGTCAGTGACAATGTGCGAGGAGCGTGGTTAAAAAGAGCAGAAGAAAAGTAGATGTTCAGTTCATTCAGTCAGAGATCTGAGTCAGTCGCTCGAGCAAGGATTTAGTCTGGAGTTGCCTGTACATGCGGCATCGCTAGAAGGTCCATCCTGTGTTCGCACAGCGACGTGGATAAGAATTAAAGTTTGCTTGTAGGAGCAAAGACGACTTGTTGCCGTGTCCAGAGTGGAAGGATGACAGAGCCATTGCCACAACTGAGAAAGTAACTAAACCCGCTACCGCTCAGCCAGGTTACATATAAGTTCAGTTCCATCCACCAAACCCTGAGAAAATTTCTGTTCAGTGCAAGAAAAGCATGACCTCTTGGTGAGGCCATACAAGTGACTGACTTTCGCAAAGTCTTCAACTGACTGCAGTGAAAAGATTCTCAAACTGAGCTTCAGGTATATGATATTTTTTGATTTTTTAATGGGCTACGAATGTAATACAAATTGAATGTCATTTTCTGTTTTTGGGAGGTACGGGGAATTATGGGCTATGAATGAAATCCAATAACATTGAAGTGGCATGCTGGCTGAACATCAGTCATATTTATAATTCTTTTATCTGTCAAAATTCCTATCATTAAAAAAGGAAATATAACTATAAAGATTTAATAAAATTTTCCTACTGAAGGAAGGGAGAGTTATAGATGCCTGGTATCACTTCTGTGCTGATAAGGTAGTGATGCTTGCGAGCTTCATATTCACGCTGTCGTTTGTCTCTCTCTTCCTGTATTCTCTTGTGCAAGGCTGCTTGCTGCTCTGAATACTCCAGCAGCTCTGACCTTTATAAATTACACGAGAACATAATTATGAACTGCTTTGTGTTTTGTTTAAACCATCTCTCTCTCTCTCTCTTTCTTTTTAAGGACTGGCTAAAGTAACAATTTTTAAATTGATCTTCAATAACAATCTTCCATATCTAGTACTCGAGTATGTGATCCTTGAATCTCTGTGGCAAGTACATGTACTGCTTTCAGAAACACAAACACATTACCAACATAACTTTTTTTGTCTCTGACTGGAAGCAGAATCTTAATTATATACCTCCACCCACCTACCTCAACATTTCCCAACCAGTCTACTCCCCAGAATGATATTTCTCTTCAAAATGAAATCTGCAGTGGGGACCTCCTCTCACACATCCCCCCTCCCCTCCATAAAAAGTTTCCCTAATGTTCAGCTACTTTTAAAAACAGCAAACAAAGAATACTCTACTATGAATAAATGTTTGGCAGGCATTGCGTGTCACACCCAGCGATGCGTACGCTATCCTTGCTAGTCACTAGTGCTTGAATTAATACATGAAAACAGAAGTTCTACATCAACCCCTAACCTTAACCTTAACCCCAATCTCCCCCTTAAAAAAATAATGAGTTAATATCGCTATCGAACCTGTGACTTTGAACTGAAAAGCCATGTCTTTACCACTTAGCAACTGATCACCATGGATTGGTCTCTTCATTTTAACTATAAGAAATGACACTGTTTACAGGTCATGACTTTGACCTATAATTATCTGTTGTTGCCACCCCGCAAAGCAATCGGCGAGACACGCAGGGATAGCTTACGCATCGCTTTAGGTGCGACACACAGTCACTTCTTAAAATATTTTGCAACTAAAGCATTTCAACAAAAGTGAAGAAAATATGGACTTACTAACCTGATAATTTCATTCTTTACTTTGAGAGCCTCAAGATACCGCAAGCGACTGTAGTAATTAAACACATACTTGCGTACATAGTAACCACGCCATACTTTCTGGATCTAGTACAAAGAGAAAAAAGACCTCACAAAAAATAGATACCTCATATAAAATTTTCCTTATGCCAGTACAATACATTACAAAACACATTATTATTAATACAAACATCAGGCCTACAAAACAAATACAACTGCCAGTTGGTGGTGATTACTCCAATGTTCTACGTGTCTGACACACAGTCCACTGCTTCTTTGGACAGTAGTCTGAGGATATAAACCATTTATTCTTTGACTGTAGGCATCTAAGACTATAAGCCATAGGTTAATTGAATAGTTTAAAAAAAGGGAAAGAGAAAGGGTTTACAGCAATTTAATTGACAAGGTTTAATTGCAAGTCAACATTAATTACAATATTCTTACTTTTGAAGCCATTAAATTGTAGAAGTTCATCTTCATGATGAATACACTGTTCTGTAAACATAAAGAAAAGGTTTAAAATAGATCAATGGAAGGACAAGAGTGGAAAATGACAAATGAAATTAAAATTTTATAAAAATATATATGATATGCCCTGCAACAGAAAATTTGATCATTTAATATTCAGATACCTTGACCAGAATTCTGAAGTAATGTCTGCTCAGAAATCCTCTCCATCTCCTCTGAATATTTGCTGCACAGGAATGAAGATATCTGAAATGTAAAATAATAACTATAATGTGAGTTTGTAGCAACTGTGAAACAGTACAATATCAAGAAAACCCATAAAAAATGCTTAGCAATATTGTCTATCTCACCAGTGCTTTAATGGTTCCTGATTAGCAGATATGAAGAAAAATGGGTAAAGGGGACAGAAATAGCAGAGTGGGAGAGATAATGAGCAAATCATGGGTGCTGGTTAAATATGAGTATATATATATGTGTGTGTGTATAGGTTATATGTTAAAAACTTATCTTTTCCGCAAGTAGCTTGACTGACGTCGCGACTGCCTGTCTGCATTAACTTACAATTTTCTCTGTTCATCCTCTTTTATGATACTTTTCCACCCATCTGTGAATGACGGACGATCTGTATCCTGACCTGTTGGTCAGTGTTGCGTTCATCTCGATCTCCCTCTGTGTGTGTGTGTGTGTTCGTTGTTTTCACTAGAGTGTCTGTGTGCCTCGTCCACGCGAAGTGCGCATGAAATGTGTTCTCGCGCGTTAAAAATCTACATTTATTATTAATATTTATTATTATATATGTGTGTGTGTGTGTGTGTGTAATAGTGTAGGTCTGCAACTGAATTAATGATCGAGGTACCATGGCAGACTGCTCCCAATAAAAATTTAATTACAGAAGCAATTGCTGCTTAGAGAAGAATAAACATTTTTCACTTTGAATCATGAATAAACGTGTTTTATACCGACGTTTCATAGAACTAAAAGCAATAGTAAAAAGTACATTATGAATTAACCCATATATATGACACCTACCTTAAGTACTGACGTACACGCACGCCTCGAAACCAGGCCTGAATGGATACAGCTGCAGCATATTCTTTCTCTCTCTCTTGTTCTGCTTTACTGTAACACAGTTTTAATTTAGCTGAGGTGGAAACTTTAAAAGCTGCTGGTAAACATTCATTTTGACATGTACGTCATTTGTCTTGATTAGACTGCATCCGGCTGCATTTACTTTAAACCAAAAATTTTTTGGTCTTCTTTCAAAAAAGTTTCGTTTTGCAAAATGCTAATGTATGACTTCCATAAGTATGCGAATATTCGAACATGTTTGAAGCCTTACTTTTTGAGCTTGTAAGAATCTTCTATCATCTCATTTATACAGCGACGGAGGCGAACCACCGCCGCCATTTTGTTTTGTTGTTGTCAAGGCAAAAAGGAAGCAAGTGCCACTTCCGGGTTATAGCCTTAGTTACCGTCAACAATATGGCTGCTATTCGTGTGATCTGAGCTTTGACTCTGGATTGGCAAAGTGAAAATGACTGTGTATATGCCTCCCATAGCTCGCAAAAAGCGAGTGGATAGCAGATACAAGTGAGATCACAAATTATAATATTATACATATATACCCATTTTTATCCTGTGAAAAAATTAGCTTCCATGTTTTGGAAGACGGTAATACTAGTAGTAGTAATACTGTGACAGCCCCAATCAATGTCATTAAAGTTTGTTTGGTGTTTTACACCAAAATCACCAGCTTACGACAGATCACAACAAGCAGTTGAGCTCTGAGCAGATGCCACATGAGAGTAAACGGGTGGTTCGTTGATGTGATCCGAAGCAGCACCATATTGTGATTGTTTTTTTCTGGGACAGAGTGGTACAACATCTAGCATCACATGCAGTCTACATTACATTCTCAATAACTTTGTCTGTATAACTTTCAAATTGATAATAGATGATCAAATGCATACAAAAATATAGTAGAAGATCATTTTAAAGCAAGTCAGTATATAACATGAACAATCTTCTGGTTTTTAGTTGATGTATTGGAAGATGAGTTTGTCTCTATTTCTGATAAAATGCATCCATTTATGGTAGTTTTTGTCTTCTTATTGTGCAGGAAATTAAAAATACTTGCTCACGTTTTACTTATCAAATATGCAGTAAATTTTTAATACTCCTGAAAAACAGAGTAAGTTGAAAGATGATATTTTTAATACTTTTTATGCAGCCCTGACACATTTCGTGTTATAAGTAACGACGCTGAGAGTTCTCATCCAAAGTTTGAGTCACAGCCATATAGGGCATCGTTTGAGCCCCCAACTCCCCAGGAGCCAGTATTTCCAGAGATTCATCTGCCATGCACACGTGTCCTACCTCATGCCACAGCTGATTATCGGCGAAATAAGCCTCAGCCACAATCCTGCTCTTTCATTCGAACAAATGCACGACTACTAAATGAGCCTGTTAGTGTGGTATGTTGAACTGAATGGAAGCTACACATTACTCAGCTGCTATCTTTTGAGGTTTTTTTTCTAGCTTGTTGAAATGTCTTAGGAGATGGAAAAGCATCTGCCTCTTTCTCATTTCTGCACAGGCGCAGACAATAAATACTTTTGTAATATTTAATTCATATTGCCATCATCTGTGCTATTGATACTGATATTCCTGTCAAAATTTATATTTGATTTTTTGCACTGATTTCACAACAGACCATCGAGGAATTGATTTTTTTTTTACATTGCAAGACGTGTGTAATAATAGAAGCCCATTTTTCTATATTACATATTTTTTCTGAGAATATATTTGATGAGTCTCTGGTGTGACAGGTACATACAAAAGCAACAGATCCATCGCAGAGCAGATGGTGGCCAGCAAGAGAAAATGAGGGGACACTCCACTGCCCAGATTACTCAAAAGATTCTACATACAGAAATGATTTCCTCTACAGCAAACAGTTGGCACCTCTACCCAGTTTCCGCAATTCTGCACATCCCAACTCAAACCCAGTTCATGGGATTGGTAGGTATCCTATGTTGTTGTCTACCTTGCCTTTATTCCGTTTATTGCCATTTAAATTTTGCAGGAGCATCTTTAGCCTGAAATATACCTTTCGACTGGCTGTAGTACCTCTTGCCACTGATTGATAGTTTAGCATGCTCTACTTACCTTGCACTGTCCCTCTTCCCCACACTTTCTTCCTGTCCTTTGACCGTGCATGACCAGCATCCTCGTCAGCTAAGTGATTTTTTATTTATCTGTTTGTGCCATCTTGAAGAAGGGGCCATGCCTGGAAACATCAACTCCCTGTCTGAGCCTCGCAAGTTCTCTTTGTTGGACATTTCAATTTATTTTATAATTTTGTTTCTCCTTGGGTTTGTTACCTGTTTAGAAGGTAAATTTTTGATTAAGCTAGAATTAAAGAAACCCTATAAATGGAAAACATGAACAATAAACTGCATCCATTTTTTTCAATGTTTTAGTTCCTGTAAATTTTCTGCGAGAAGAAGATGGAAGGCAGCGTTTCTACAAAGAAGGCTTCTCTTACGAACACCAGTACAATAGCAGAACAGACCCCAACTATCCTATAAGGGGCAAGGTGACTTTTATGACAGGCTATATTCTTTTCATGTGTAGCCAGTTCCTAGTACTAGTTAGTAATTAGCAGGGACCGACAGGGAAAGGGGAGATTGGGGGGAGACATATCCACAGGGCGGTAGACAATGGGTAGGAAAATAGGGGAAGGCTGGCGCCAGCTGTAGTTTGACTGTAGTCAGTGGGTGGGCAGTGGCTGGGAGGCCACCTGCAGATTAGTTAGTGATAAGGGGTAGAAGGGTCTGTGAGGTAGCCTAATGGTGAGAGTAGAAGGGTGGCGGTAAGGGTTTTCCCAGGGATGGCCAATAGGAGTGAAGAAGGGTAGTGAGGTAGCCTTGGGGATGGGGGTGTGTGGACAACTGGTTTAATAACTAGGGGAATGTGTGTGCGAGGGAGAGAGAGTGCACGCAAGATCTGCTGCAAGACAGCACAGAAGACGCCCTGCAACGTCTTCAGCTTTTTGTTTTATCTGTCAGCTACCAGATAATTTGTTTTATGTGCCAGCTACGAGATAATTTTTAAAAAAGACAAAATTTTCAAACGACAGAAGTTCTAGAGGTAATCATACTTCTAGTTTAGAATAGAGTGGAGTGCATACAAACCACTTGCTGCTCCTGTCTTTCACATGCACCTGCTATATAAGTTTGCACTTAGTCTTTCTCAGACCCATGCAGGCATAAATTAAAGTTTATTTCAGAAAAGCATTTTTCATGTAAGTGATTAACAAGATCAACATGTACCTCAGTTTTTTTTCCGCTGCTGTTGACAACATATTATGCAACAAAAGGGATCATAAAATCAGTCACTGTACCACTACCAAACCACGCCTTCTTCAGATCTGCATTCTAAAATTTGCAAATGGACCTACTTTGCAAAATTCAATGAGGGATGGGTATTGGCTGAAAGTTTTGGTTAGCATAATTGGTATGCATGTGTAATGTCATATGGGTTGGTACTGGATATAAACTAAAGGTTTCCAAGCCAAACTTTTTTCTACACCATAATTATCAAAAAGAAAAACATTAAGGTATATTTTTACATTTTTAAGATGCCATATCAACCATGAGATAGTAGTAATGATTCAGTCCCAAGTACCCAACTGTACACCATCAAAATTATCTTAATGAACATTTGGGTGCTTCAAATAGTCACATGGAGGCGGTCCCATCACACAGATGTTAGTCTGTGTCTACTGCAGTAAAATGCATGTGAATCTGTGCATTCCCGTGCTCTAGCAGCTGCCTCTGTAGAACGAGATAAGAACAAGATTTGTGTGAGAGTCATGACGTCAGCCAGACAATAGCCAATAATGTCTCATCTGCCGATCCTCATCGTGATTTCACCCATGGACTGTGAGATTTCCCACAGCAGTGTAACAGACAAAAAAAGTGTTACATTTACAGATTATGCTAAGGTGTTTTCTTGATATTATAAAGAATTTTTGCAAAAAAATCAATTCCCAACAAACAGTAGCTTGTAAACCATAGCAATAGATGGCTGTTGAATGTACTTGGTATTTTGTGTCCCAGCACTTTTAACTCTTTGAGCCCACAGGGACCCGCAAAAAAAGAAACCGTTGAGGCCGTATAGATTTACACGTCTTGAAAAAGCTGCCAATTAAAAACTACCACACTCCCAGTAATGTATTTAACATATTTAGAAAGATCTATTCTTCTGCATCACAACGGAAACAATACTTTAAGTTTAAAGTAGTAAATACTACTTGCTATTTGGTCCCAAATATAGTCACTCTTCGCACACACAAAATGTGAACGACGGAAGTAGACCTACACTTAAACCATGTTTGGCAAGCCGAAACTGTTTCCGAAACTCATTTAGACAGTGCAGGGGAGACAACCAATGATAGAGCTTTACAATGATACCAAGTTTTTATTTCCCTTATACCGTTGAACGCGTCGGGGAGATTTTAAAGTTGCTGCAATTTAGCTAGCTGTGCTGCCGCAAGGGTCGGCAGGCTGCCGCAATTTAGCCAGGGCCAATGGGTTCAAAGAGTTAATGTCTCTAAGGTTGCTTACCATGAGAAAATCAGGGTGAACATGGGTAGAAAATTGTGAAGGTCAATTTGTATTGCTTTCTATGAGCATGAGAATGATCTGTAGACAATCTGTGTCATTATTTCAGCGCCATGGAGCATTTGTGTGGAACACGATAGATGAGCAGGATGCACAGAAGTTCATCGACTATCACACCAAGCTGAACAAGGAGTGTCCTATTGTCACTAACTATGGCTCGCCGCGGTTAGAACCAACTCCTGCAGCATTTTCTCATCGTGCCACCTCGCACACTAATGTTACACCGGTAACAGGATTGGACGAATCTGCATCTGGCCACACACCATTTGCAACATATCCAGATCAGCATGCTGCGACTGATCTCCAGAACCTCATTTCACCACCTGGTCAGTCTTCCCACCAAGAAAACTCAGGAGGTTAATTCAGCTCCTGCAGTCGGTCTTTGCCTCTTGAAAAGTACATGGTTTTAAGTCACTGATCACCAGTGCAAATTATACCAAGACAGCTGAAATTTATTCTGGGGTCACTCTAGGAATCCTGCTTGATAAAAATGGAAAATGCTGAAGCACATAAATATTAATTAACTTACATCATTCGGTTTCTTAGAATCCGTAGGCTGAAAACGTTTATTCTTTAAACATACATGTCAAGCAGACTGCTGAAAAGAACATTCTTGCTTTCACTTTGGTAAATAATCCACATCCTCATATGATGTCACAGCTGCACTCTGCAATGAAGATTTCATGAAAGATTAAATGGGAGGAGTGTAGAGAGCTTTTCTATACATTTTGCTGTCCCTCCCTGCTTTAATCTGTTGAAAGACCGATTCCTTGGCGGTAATAATACATGTAGGAGTAGAAGTAAATGAACTAGACATGCCACTTTGATGATTATTATGTAACCACCTTTTCCTTATACATGGATTGGTATACAAAAATAAACTTTACTTTGTTTTAATGTGGGCTTCTCTTGAGAGAGATGGTATGCTGGTGCATATATGCACGTCTTCACGTTCATAATTGCATGCACACACACCTTTTCTGATGATTTGTGTTGCTGCATGTTTGGTGTTTTATGCCAAGTCTGCAGCTAAGGATTTAAGAAGGCAAGCTGCTGGCCTCGTTACCAGGTGCTATGTCCAGAAGTGTGTTAAGGGAATGGGCTGTGAATCAATGGCACTGTCATAGTGCCAAGTGACAACTGCAGGTGTGCAAGTGAATAGCTCTTTATACCTTGAAAACTTGTGTTTGCACCTCTACTATCCATGAATTTAAAGCCACCCTCCCCAAAAATGATGCTATCTGGCCTGTGCAGACTATCTCACGCCTGATGTGTTATTCAAGTACAGTACTGCTAAAAACTTGTAACGTTTTCATCACCATCCCCTCCCTTTCACGCACCCTAGCTCATTTAGTTGTACGGACGGCCAACTAGGAGTGCACGTCTCAAACTTAATCAAGAATATTCCATTGCAGGTGGTGGCCGGCTTAACTATGCAATGTATTCCTTCTTGATTTGTCTAGTGGCTGTAACTGGAGCTTTTCTCTCTCTCTACTGCTATTGGTGACTCAGACGAGAGCCTGCCTTTCTACTATTCTCCATCTCCTGGCAGTTGCTTCTTCCCAGCCTGACCCTTGGTTGTGCAGCTGCAGCGGAGGTGCACAAAGAAGGCGGCCCTGTAGCTCACCCCCCACTGTGCCCCTCAGTCTTCTAACCTGCTACATCCTGCCTTGGCCCTTCGTGGTCAAAACTTTTTAAGTCTGACAGCCAAGCATAGCCCCAAGCCCGACCAAGCTTCTCCCTTCTGTTTGGTCTATGTGTTTCTCCTTCTCGGAGTTCCCCCTTTTTATTTCTCCCTCTTGCAACGCCCTCTACATCACATGATCTATCCCACCCTCACATGCCCCTGCCCTTGCAGGTGGCATCATGTGGGTATTCAACTTGTGACCTGCTGACAGGCGCTGGTTCCAATGTTTGGGTTTCCCCGAGTTCACCAACTGCTTGTTGCTGATGCAGTTGTGCTTGGCTGACACAATGCTGTCTCCCTAATGTCATTGGCACCTGGGCAGGGAAGCTTGGTTAACTCCCCAGTAGATGATTCGTTTCCTGTGTGAGAACTACATTTCCTTTTTTGTGCTGACCAGGCAACCCTCTGGTCCATGAGTCACCCACAGGCTTATTAACTAACGAAACACTGCTGGTCTTACACGCACCAGCTCTCATTTTGCTATAAACTTCCCCCCCCCCCACACCACCACCACCAAAAAAGCCCCACTGGTTTGGGAAGGTACATTTCTATTCGGCTAAGTTTATATAGTTACTGTGGTAAAGAATGCTTTCCACTCCAAACTCTCTCTTCCTCTTTCTCCCACACATACCTAAGATAGGAAATGCAGTGATTAAGGCAATTTAAAAGAAAACACAAGAGGACCTGTCTTGTTTCACTGACATTCAATCAAACTGGATTAGCTGACATTGGGTTTTTTAATGTACATATTATTACAAAAGTGTAGCATTCTGAATACATCCAAACACAAACATTCAGTCTTCAATCATGTTCATGTATAGGAAGCTAAGTACTTACAATTAAAAAGAAAATAGTGAAGACCCATTCCACTCTTAACCCTTACAGTGCTGGATATAATGAAATACCCAGGCAAAAATCATGCTTAAAATCGAAGGATGCATGGCTGCCATGAGTGTAATGTGCTTGACAGGGAAAGCCTTGATTGTGACCCATTGCGCTGTTAAGACATCATATCACTGTTCCTTACAAAATGGCAACATAATTGTCTTATTAACAATGACTTGTACCCTCTTCAGTCAGAAACTGTTTTCTGTTGCAGCATGTTGTAGCATCTTTAGTCAGATGGCCAGGAACTGGTTTGTTCCGTGTTGTACAATGAGTTTTCTGCTGGTATACCGAGATCAATCTCATCTACTATCTCTGGCTCCTTTTGCAATGCAGGCTATGATGTAATCTCGTAAGATAATTTACATATTTAGGTGCTTTTGGGAGGAGACATGTGGTACTTCAGCCAGCCAAGCATGCATGCAGAGGAACCTCAGTCTAAGCTGCAATGAAACTGCAAACTCCACATGAGCAATGACGTACTCAGCGATGGAAATGAAATTATCTTAACAGGGTGAAGCCTGTTTAACAAGATAAAACCCAAAACATTTTCCATACCAGCGAAAACTAAAACTAAAACAAACCACCATAAAATATGAATGCTCCATTAAGTGATGCTTCATCAACAGTTCTTCTTCTCTATTCACCCTTTATGGAGAAGCAACTGTGACAACAGATGCCAACTAAATGTCATAAAACTTAACAGAAAACACTAAAATTGAAACCTTCACATGCAAATGTTCTGCAACAAGAAGCAAAAGCTACATCTCAGTGTTCATTTAACCAATGCTACAGGCCTGGAATGCTGTTTCCAAATGACTAATTGGCAGAAAAGATCATTGCTTACTTCATTTGATAAATATTTTTATCATACTTCATTTGATAAATATTTTTATCAAGTAGCCAATTTTTAACAGTGAAAGCAGACTCTGCAGAGTCAGCAGTGGTCAATACAGGCAAACATGAAGACCATATATGTGAAGACTTCCTGCTTGTGAGATGGCAGGATAAACCATCTGGCAGATAATTTTCCTATCAGTGCAACTGAACCTGGAAATAAGCCAAGAGATGAAGGCAGTCTTGCACTTTGAAAACAGACAGCACTGGAAGGTACTCTAGATGCTGCAGTTTTTCACCAGAGAAAAGAATAAATCTAAAAATCTAAGCAAACAGATATTCAGATTGTTATTACATCTAAAATGCCTGAACAAAATAAATAAGACAGGACACAGATATGACTATACAACTACTACTGTATATTTTTTTTCTGTTAAAAAAATGAATGCCCATACCTACTAAATAATCTGCTGTCAAAAATGTATTCTGCTCCCTTAAAGCTGTGGTGCTAATACTCATGTAACAGATACAATTCCAAGATCAAGAAACTGATATCATGACCCATGATTTTGATATATTAATTCCTCACGATGAGACAGGAAAGCACGTCATACAGTGATTACATTAAAAGTACAATGTACATCAATACTTTCACTTTGCTCGAAGTAAAGAACCTCTATCAGCCAACTCAGAATTAGTGCCTGTCCAGTCAATGAGTACCTGAACACATTGGAATTTCCAGTTCTGTACCAGTTCTTAGTTAATAGCAGGTGCCTGTCCACATATTTTACATTCGAAATCAAGTATCACTAAGAAGGGAAAGAAATTGGTCAACTGGGCACTATTTGTATAACAGGACTAATAAAACCAATTATCCCCTGCATCTTAAACCAAGTCTTATACTCTCTTCGGATACAGCTACACATTTTTTCATGAACAGACATCCTCCCTATCAAGTCCGGCTATGCATGCCAAGCATACTGCATTCACTGCTTGTAGTTTTGTGATTTCTGTTCAAAGAGATGAACGATTCTGGTTTTATCCCCACCATAAATGCCAACTTTGTGTAGCAAAGAAGTACACTTTCAATGTAATAACACAGTTTGAAGTACAGCAGGTAGCTTTGTATTCATCACAAGAAGTGATGAAAAACTGTCCATGGTGAAGCCTACCACACATACATAAACACACACACACATACACAGAGTCATGGTGCCCATGCGCTGCTGTACCTGACAGGAAATGTACAACTCAGGAATGCTCCTTTTTCAACACTCACAAACTACAGAGTAAAAGGCACGTGTCTGTGCCACTAACAAAACCCTTTAATAACTATTAAATAAGACAACGACAAAACAGCAAAACACTATAAGTTTGGCAGTGGCACCATACAGTTCAAAGTTCCAATATAAGGATCTAGATCTGAAAAGAGGAGATACTCTCTCAAAGTCTCTGGCAACTTAAGGGAGGTAATTATGCTGGGGCTATAACGGCCTTTGTTTCCGATGGTCCGCATAAGCTTCACACGGCAGATATGAGCCAACTCGTGTGTTGAATCTGTGAAGACAAAAACGATGATGACTTTCATGGAAAAATATTTTCCTTGTAACACACCTCAAGATAATTTAATTCTAGGTGAAAATTGCTTTGATGGTAAAATGAAACAATCCAAATATTAAAAAAATTACTTATATAGAGCTCAAGTTACAAGTAGAACAAGTTTCATTCTTGCTCCTGGTAGCTTTATATTTTTAAACATCAATTGCTAGAAGATCATGTCACATACATTATCCTACCTTGCACGGAAACGTGCCATTTGTGACGACAAATGTGTTAGTGACTATGCTCGTTGATTATCGGGAACGACGACAAAGCTCTATTTTCAGAACGCTGCGAAGGTCAACCTGTGTGTCTGGGGAAGACGCACTTAGTTTGAAATTAGTAGACTGATGATGCTGAGAGAGTGCAGGGCAGACGGCATGAAGGACTGTGACGGATGGAGTTTTTCTTTGGGTGCCAAGACACCGTAGCAGAACCCTTCATCTGCACTGAAAGGCCGAAGGAGAATCAGCCTGGTTTTTGTGTCTGCAAACCCTTTTGCCCAGACGGAAGGTAGGCCAAACCACTAATGGGAGTTTTTTCTATTTTGTAACCCATGTTTATTTTCTAAGAGCTCTGAATACTATAGTAATGGGTTTTTCTTCTGTGTGTTTCTGAGGCTAGTCAGCGCCTCCTGATAAAGAGTCTTAACCCCGAGAGGTGGGACATGTCAGATAGCTATGGACTGTGACATGGCAGCTGCCGGATCACTGTTGGATCCAGCTGGCAGCTTAGAAGTGTAGCTGCTTGAGTATGGAGGACGCGATTTCCCCCCAAGTGAGGGATCTACTATGAGTAGCTTTGTGATGATACCGGATGTCTAGGTTGAGTACAGCACCTTAAAGAACTTTGCAAAATAACTAAGAAAGCAGTGTGTTCATAGCTATTATGTCTGTGTGACAACACCTTGATATCCTTATGGGTAAATACTTTGATAATAAGTCTGTGTGACAACAATTTAAAATCCTTTGTGGATAGATCTTTTGATAATGTGTCTGTGTGACAGCACTCTGATATCCTTTGTGGAAAGATATTTTGACGGTAGGTCTGAGTGACAACACTTGCTATCCTTTGTGGATAATGATTTTGACAGCAAGTCTGTGACATTACTTTGATATCCTTTGTGGATGCTTTGATGGTACATCTGTGACAACACTTGCTATCCTTTGTGAATTGATACTTTGATGGTACGTCTGTATGACAACACTTGATATCCTTTGTGGATAATGACTTTGATAGTAAGTCTGTGATGACAGTTTGATATCCTTGCAGATTACGACTTTGAAATCCTTTGTGGATAGATCTTTTGATAATGTGTCTGTGTGACAGCACTTTGATATCCTTTGTGGATCATGACTTTAATAGTAGGTCTGTGTGACAATACTTTGATATCCTTGGTGGATAATTACTGTGATAGAAGGTCTGGTGGATAGTTACTGCTGATAAGACGTCTGTGTGACAACACCTTGAAATCCTTTTGTGGAAAGATCTTTTGATAATACGTCTGAGTGACAGTACTTTGATATCTTTGGTGGACAGTAACTTTGATGATAAGTCTGTGATGCATTTTGAACTCTTTCGTAGATAATTAATTTTTGATAGTAAGTCTGACAACACGTTGAAATCTTTTGGGGATAGTTACTTATGATAATCCAACTGTGTGATAACACTCTGAAATCCTATGTGGATAGTACTTTTGGTAATTAGTCTGCGTGAACAAGCTTAAGGTAGAGGAGAACCAGATACTTTACGAACAGTATCTCAAAAGATTGATGGACTGAGGAAGTTGATCAGTTGTAGCGAGTTGACTTGATGTGTAGTCACAATGATAGCAAGAGAGTTTGTGTATACGTGCCATGATCGGTGAAAGTTAGTTGAAAGCCGCTGTGTATTTAAGAGCTGATAAGTGCAAGAGTATCAGAGAGTGTGTGTGAGCATATATTTTTATAAATAAGGCCGGGTCCTTTTTAGGAAAACTACATCATCTTGTTGTTTTGTATTTATGAGTCGTACGCAAGCCGAACACACCCCACACGCCCTTGGTCCCTTGGAGAGAGTAAGGTAGGGTGACCGAGTGGTGTGTGACACTACCCAAACCTGTATAAAATTAGACACCATTTCTTTTTTCATGTTCTCTCTCTCTCTCATCCATGTGTGAACGCCTGCACACACACACACACACACAGCACAAGCATTTGATCGCAGGTATTGAGACTGTACTTACCTGCAAGCTGAAGAATATTTTTGACATCTTCTTCGGCCAGTAAGGACAGAACACCCTTTGGTAGCCTGACATTGCGAGCGAGGGTAAGCAGCCATGCCAGGGTGGCTGCCAACATTTCTTTGCTCTCTACACAGTTCAACAGGCTGCTCAGTACATGGGAACCCTGTCCTTCATTATTTACATCGTCATCAGAAAACAATGACTCTAACTCACCACCTGCTACAAACAGTCGCCACACGTATGACCGTTTCCTGTGCTCTAACCAGACCAATTTGTCTTTGGTTTTGGCATGATTGGAGTTAGAATTCATGCTGTGGGCAAGGCAGCCATTGTCCAAGTCCTTCCTCAAGGCCAGCAGCATGGCCATGTTACCACAAATGTTACGGTTGTAAATGTTGGGAGTAGCATTGTACCGTAGCAGCAGGCAAAACAAAGGAAAAGCATTCCTCCACAATGCCACAAGCAACGGTGCAATCTCATCCTCCTGGCCATTTGGAGACAAGCCACTTTCCAGAAGATGTTTGGCACCCTCCAGCGGCCAGGGCTTCCTAATGTGGCACAGCAGTGAAGCTTTTCTGCCAGGCAAGGGACCCTCTGCCAGCAGAGTGAGGTCAGCCATTTGATCAGGATCCAGCAGCTGTGGATGCAAGGCATCCAGTCCTGCGCTCAACAGCATGCGGAGTATCGTCGTGTCTTGCCACTGCAGTGCCTGCACTAGTGGATGCATATCATTAAAATTGTCTCTGAATATGGATAGTTTGGTAGCTGGCAGAAGGCTTTGTACACACCTGTAAACAGATAAGATGTCCAAGCAAGATCAGCTTTGCAAATGTAAACCGTTTAACCATACAGTGTTATCACAGACAAATTTATGCAAATACCAGGTTAGAAGTTCATGATTCCATTTCTATGTGAGTGCAGAATGTCAACAAAATGTCTACGTAAAAGTGTATCTGATCAAAACCTTACAGTATTCTCGTAAAAAAAAATGGTTTAAGATATTTGAAACTCATAAAAAAATCTTTGTCATCATGAACAAAATTTCCCTAAACTAAATACTACCTTGCATGCTCTTTGTAAATAGCATACTGGAGAGGACCAGCCCCTGTTTCCGTGACCAGAATGTTTGCATCAGCTCCATACTCTAGCAGCAAATCCACAACAGCATCATGGCCTTCTTGTGCTGCAATTAGCAGCGGCGTAGCATTGTCGGCTGCCGCAACATTTACCAGTCCCAAGTTACCTTTAACCAAATGTTGAAAAAAGACATCTTATCAGTCACATTTATTGTTCATCAATATGGAAATTATTGTACTCTGGAATTTGAAAATATGGAAACAATTAAGTTGTAATAAAGAAAATTTGGGGTAAAGCAACAAATTCATGAACAGTGGTTGGCTGCTAGGCGCATAAAATAAATACACTTGTGTAGCAGATTCCAATTGTGACATGATAATGGATGACAGAAATATAGGAGACTCAGTGAAAAAGGTACTTGGAGAGATTGCGTAAGTAATTTTAACTAAGCATCTTAAGATACATCTGAATTCTGCTTGCATCAATTATGTTTTTTTTTTTTTTACATTTTTTAAAAACAGTCTAGAGACACATATTTTTTGGAAATGGCATGGCATGAAAACTCACAGTGCTATTTTGTCCTTAAATAAACAGGCAGTCAGAGTGTAACACTGAGTGTGATGGTGATTCTATGCCCACCTTCATCTTTCGCTGCGCGTAACAAGATCCTAAGGCAGTCCACATGCCCCCAGTGGGCTGCAAGGAAAATTGGTGTCAGGTTGTGGTCTGCTCGCACATCTTGCTTGGCTCCATGCTTGAGAAGGTAATCTAAGATGCTAGCATATCCCCGTTCTGCTGCCAAGTGCAAAGGGGTGTAGCCAGTATACACGCGCTGGTTGACGTCAGCTCCTTTCTTTACCAACAGCCGAATGCATTCTACATTGCAGCACTGGATAGCTGGAAGCAAAATGATCTTGTTACCTTGGAAACTCGTTCTTGCAGCTCCAGCAGGTCAGGAACATGGCTATACAGTGTCTACTTGTGCTGCCTCATAGTCATAGTCCAGGGTGAAACCGCAAATAAGCTGACTGGCAATAAAGTGTGTCTGCTTGAACTACCCTATGTTTCACAGTGGAAAGGCATCCAGAGCAGAATAACAGTTACTCTCAAAATGTCACCCTCCCCTCCACACCCCACAAAAACCCATACACAAACATGTAGTTTGAAGATACCAGTGCAACATATGCTTGAAACAATAGTGTAGTGGATGCAAGAAGAAAGATCACCAACTCTTTACCTTCCCAGAGTGGTGAGAATCCCTCATCAGTTGCCAAGTCAATATCTGCCTGAACATTCACCAGGGCTCGCACACACTGAGCATTGCCTTGTCGTGCTGCCAGCAGCATTGCAGTTTCCTTCTCATACGTCTGCCAGTCTGCATCGACTGATGCTGACATATCACAAAAAAAGGGCGATCAGAGATAGTACTAACAACTGGCGCCTACAAATACCCCCTGAAAAAATTTGCGATGTTGACAACTTATTCTTTCATGACCAAGGTTGGATTTATGGTAACATCTGCTATGTCAAACTTCTGGTGAGTAAATCTGAATAAACTTCTCAAAACCAAAGAGTTATATCCTGACTGTGCTACATCATCTCATGTCTAACGCATTTTTATGTAGCTACTAAAAATAAGAGCAAGACACTAAATAGGTGATACAAACATCAGTATTTAAAAAGAAACCAGCATATAAAACCTCCTGGGGAAGAAATGTGATAATGGACAAAAGGGACATGACTACCTCAGCAAAGATCAAGACGACCTGTTCTTGCTTACTTGAGCTGTTAAACGTGAAAGTGTGGCCAGAAATTCACTTAATGAAACAAACACTTACGCTGCCTTAGAAGAAATTCCAGACAACCTGGAAAGCCTGCATATGCAGCCTCATGTAAAGGACTCCATCCTCGATTGTCAAACACATCCACTGGGCGACCTGTCATCAAACAGTTTTCAAAACACTCAAGATGCTGGAAAGACATAAGAGCACAGCCTGTCTTTTAATCTGTATAGCACCAAAAGTAGTGCTATGACATATGACAAACATATTGACAGCTTTTGTCAAATAATGCTGTATTTATAAGTTTTCATACAGTAGATATTTTAATGTAGCCGGGTGGTGATTACATAACCCCCAGCCGGCCCCTGAACTCTCCTAGTCGGCATAGCGTGGGAAGTTGCATCATGAGCCTTACTGGTCGTCTGTTACTCAAGAATGAAACTAAGGGTATCTGTGTCTTCCCAGTCCCTGACCCAAGGTGGCTAGGGAAGGGTAGGGCCACTGAGGGAGAGAGAGGGGTGGTCAGGGCCGAGGAGACTGAGCATCAGTGGGAGGCGAGGGCGAAAGGTCAGCGACAATGTGCGGGGAGCGTGGGTAAAAAGAGCGAGATTGAGAGTAGACGCAGGCAGTTCTTTCGGAATTCTTTCAGATTGAGAGTAGACGTTGGGACTGATTCAGATGGAGAGCTTCGAGTTAGTCACTCGAGCAAGGCTTTAGTCTTGAGTTGCTGTACTCTCACAGTGACGTGAGAGAGAATAAAGTTTTCATGAAGATGTAAAGACGACTTCTTGCTGTGTCCAGAGTGGAAGGATGAGAGAGCCATTTCCACAACTGCGAAAGTAACAAACCCGCTACCGCTCCACCCTGTTACATTAAGAAAAGAACTTATTTGCATAGAATCTTGCAACCAAGTTCTTGTCAAAGTTTTAAAATAATATTTATATGGCACATATTTAAACTACCAATATACTCATCAGGAGGCAGCTTAACCAATAAAAACATATAGGTCAAGAGTAAAAATATAAAACAACAGAAAGTCACTGGAATATGGCCTATTCATGCTGTTGTTAAAAAGGAAAAGATCAACTTGTCCACCACAGTGACTCATTAACAACACTGAGTTTACTCATCTACCATGCTGAGTTTACTAAATCAAATTTATCTTAACTGATCAATCTCTTCAAGTAAAAAATTAACACTAATCACAGATTTAGCCTTCAATACGGGGCAAATCCAAATTTTTGTCCTAAATTTGAGTTCAAAAAGTCTTATTTACCATGACCCAAAGTGCTATATTCCCATTTAGCAAACCCTATGCACACTGTCCCACCAGTGCAATCTGACCACGCACATGCTCTGTCTCTCACCATGTCTTTCCCCGTCAAGAGAAGAATGGGGAGGTTGGGTGTGCCTTCTGTAAGTCGGGGTAAGTACGACTTATGGAATACAAATTTAGGGCAAAAAAATTTGTATTTCAATGTCATCATACATTACTCCGACTCGAAGTGCTGAGTAGCACAAAAAGGTGGCAGGTAACAAATACCAAAAAAGGCATACCAGGGTTTTAGGAGGATGGAGCAGACCACAGGTGCTGGACCACCACTGCTGTGGCCACACCAAATGTGTCGTCCTCCCAGCGGCAGGAGACATCCCTAACATAACTGCTTACAAAGGGGTCGTCTGACAGCCAGTAGGCCGCCTGCAAAGACTTCAGCCAGCGTCGTAGACTGTGATGCTGTCAGGGTGGCAGCCCATACTCTCACCTCATGTGTGCGTGCTGGTGGCAGAGGAAGCGTGCCACCCGCTATTCCTGTGGCTTCTGCCTGAGCATACGCCCACTGGAGAAAGGCAAGGGATATGGATCCATTGTGCTCTCGCTGGACATCCAAGTCCAATTTTGACAAGGTGTGTACCTCACAGACATGCTGACCTGATGCCAAAAGGACTAGGAAAGCCATCTTCAACTTTAAGCGCCTTGCAGGTCGCTAAGTGAAGAGGCTTGTATGGTGGAGCATACAGTGCTGCCAACACCAAAAAGAGGTCCCACATGTGAGAACGGCAGTTCGCCTGACCTGCACTGAGGACACGGACAGTTGTAGATCGGCCACCGTATGTGCCAAATGGTTGACCAGACTTCTAGTTGGAAACCTGACCGGATTTATGCGCTGTGAATGACAGTCCATCTCCAACACTGAGCATCATAGACCTGAGTGGTGGAACTCTGGTGAGCCACCGAGAGAAACACCGGAGTCGGGGCAGATGTGCCACGATGCTGCACACACTGTGGTATAAAAGCCATGCATGCAGACAGAGAAAATGGGGGCAGCAGTGGACTTCTGCTTCCTGTCAGCAAGGAAGGAGTCCAGCTGGTGCTTACGTGAGACTGAAACCAGAGCCTGCTGAGCCAGCATGATGTACAGTCCAAACACAGCATTCTGCGAGAGGCCCAACCCCTAGGGTGGAAACCATGTCAGGCAACCTCAACTTTCATCCAGACTCACCCGGTTGGTGACTTTTAGCCAGCTCTGTTTTATACCCTTAAGCTAGAATGCTCACGTATCCCCTTTCCCCTTATAATCAAAGAGCAGACTCTTTGAATCTCATGCAGCCTCAGGCTATGGGACAGCAGTGCAGCTGAACCACGTCCTTCGGTCAACTGGGGCGGTCCCCCCCCTCCCAATCCAGCGGCGGGTGGCTGATGTACCAACTCCTCCCCCTTAGTTTAGTCCTTTTTCTCCTCCTCCTCCTTTGTGGCCTTACACCCCCCACCCCCTTGCTGGTCTACATTCTGACCAGCCTGGACAACAGATTCATAGAGATCAACTCTGGTATTCTGCAGGCAGCATTATTATGAATCTCTCTTCCTGGCCAACAAAGAATTATCAGAATGTACATATCATCCTGTAATTTATAACCAGAAAACATCACCCCTCGAAGCAAAGTGAACAGTTTCCTTCTGCCTAGCACAGCATGTTACAGGGTTGTATGGCTACATCTTGCATGTTACAGGGTTGTATGGCTACATCTTGCATGTTACAGGGTTGTATGGCTACATCTTGCATGTTACAGGGTTGTATGGCTACATCCTGCATGTTACAGGGTTGTATGGCTACATCTTGCATTCAGTGGTTTTGCTCCCTGAACCTCAACTTCCTGTATCCCCTCCTCCCACTCCCGAGTCGGTTCAGTGCCTTTTTCTCTGACTGGTGATGCGACTTCTAGTCTTTTCTATTGAACACAAGACAGGCTGGAGAACAGTGTGACTGAAAAAACTCTTAAATCTAGCGCAGTTCCAGCAGCTGCTGTCAGGCCCCTGGGTCAAGTCCAGGGGGAATCCCTTTTACTAATACACAAAAATCTTAGTCTACTGAAAACAAAAACAAAGCACAAATACCATGCCACTATTTGACTAATACAGGTTTTGATTCTAAACCTTTGTGAACAATCAGTTTGTTTCTCTGCAGAGTGGGTTTATTTTTCAAAATTGGAAAAGTAAAACATAAACTTGTGTTTTCCAGCCTTGGAGTAAATGATAAGTAGGTGTGTATACCTATTGTACTCGGCGCAAAATGGAAAGCGAAATGTCAGGAATGGTGATTTTTTTTAATAGTTTGACCGAACCCTATGTATGAGGGGCTTATTTTTTTGAAATTCTAGATTCTTCTCCTTCTTTGGATTGGTATATGCTTTTACAGGTTTTAACACTACTGGATGTTTTGGTTGCATCTACATGCCTCTTGGATCTGATGTGGTCCACAAGGGCTGTCAAACTGCTGTTAGCATAAATCAGTTCTTTGTTGCAGCGTGCAATCCTCGGTTTGTCAACTTTTCCGAAGCACGCTGACACTCTCTGCTCCGAGCCGTCCACTGTCACCATTTTCTCGGTCCATTCCCACTTCCATTTGTTAACAATCTCTTCTTCTAGGGAGGGATCACCACGATTGATTATCAGTGATTCGCATGACATTGTTGTCAAACCCGACAAAAATAAAGAGAGAATCGCTGCTTGGAATAGAGCGGGTTGAAAATGGCGGTGGTTTCACAACGACACTCAAAATTGGTCGCGCACGCAAAAGTTATGCCAGTCACACGTGTAGCTGAGTCATACCAGTACTGCGGGCGGCATTCAAACTGAACGCGTTACATGAGTGCTGCGGAAAACCACGGATCGGCTTTTGGATTGGTCGGAGACTCGGGTGCTGCGGAAAAACACGGATCGGCCTTTGGATTAGTCGGAGACTCGGATTTTTGCTTTTCTCGGAACAATTTTTTAAATCCGTGGAGCGCCGATTGCAATTCTCGGAAATCCGCGGAGAGTTCTCCAGCCTGACAAAATACCCTCCCTTCCCCTTCATTTCCCCTTTTTGCTGTCATCTTAGTGCAGCTGTCAGTAATTAGACCTATGGCCGGTAAGGTTTGGGCAGGAAGTGCATTGATGGGATATTTCTAGAACTGGCCTCCTACTGTTGTGACAGTTTGACGCCATGCAGGTGAATCACTCACTGCTGTTTGACATATCTTCTGGAGTTCAGGGTTCTGACTTTTAAAAAAATGTGGGTTGGTATTGCTAAAGTGGCAGCGGATTGCTACAGGATGTGTGGAGATATAGTGCAATAACAGAAAAATTATGTTTCGTGACTTCCAGGTGGTAGCCCGGCTGGCGAGCACCTAAAAATTGTTAATTGCAGTCCTGTGTATAGGAGCTCAGACCCATTTTAACTCACCATTCCATACAAGTTCTTGTAATCCAACCAAATCACCAACTCTTGCAGCAACACCAACTGTTCTGTAGCTCTCCGGATCTTCTTCAAACTTATCCTGCATTGTGTCTCAGATCTACTGAAAATCAGACCACATTAGGAATATTAATATGTGGTAGATATGCCAACTCCCTCCTCCCCGCACCCCCCCAAAAAAACAATTACATGTCAATTGCAGATTGGCTGGTTCTTGACTTCAGCAACACAGTAACAGGAGAGCAGTTTCTGCTGCTTGCTTTTAAATATACCATATGCATGCTGGTTACTTACAAACCTGCATAGTGAGATGAGCGACACATTGATTATTAATCCCCTAAAATCATGATCCTGCATGTTCAATACGTAACAAATCAAAAAGAATCTTAAACAGCTCCACGACAATTGTATTTTCATTTGTCAACAATCTACTCTTGTAAAATTGTATAAGTTATTTCTTTTTATGAAATAAAACTTTTTTTTCATCTGACGTTGATTTATGGTTAGTGTCCAACAACGAATTAGCATGAGATGCTCAGGCAGAAGTATAGGAAACAGTTCTGTCTGCTTTTGCACAGTATTAATTAGGAGTGAGAAACTGCTGGCTAAACATATCCCACAAATTTGCTAGGGATTTTAAGGTCAAGTGTTGCTTGTTTTCTGTACTTTCCACAAGGGAATTTATATGGAATCTCTAAATATGCCTAGTCTATACACTTACAAAACTAAACTATAAAAGGAAAACATGTTCTGAAGTTCTTTCTCACACAAAGCCAACCTCTTTTATGACAATGAGCAACATGTGTGATAGTACATTCTAGAAGTACAATAATAACGCAGCACTCTACACTACAGTGACTAACAAAATGAATTACTGTGGTGTTAAACAATTATCAATAATTACCACTTTTTGAAAATGTCAACAACTCTCTCTAGAAATTACCTAACGTTCTTAGTGCTTCGAATTTGATTCGGTAAGACTGAGTACCTTGATTGTACCATCTCGAGGAATTAGGAGATGCTGTAATTTTCCGAAAGAGTTATCACTGCGACACTAGTCTATTAAATCTCATTACAAAAATCAAAATAGTAAAAATTCAAATCAAATGCAATGGACATTTTGTTAATGAATGAAAAATTAAACCACAGCTTTTTTTTCTTTTAAACCCTAAATACTAGGGACAATCAACAAAATGTTTCTTCGTTAAAAAGTCAACTGATTAGGCATTATTATAGTAGATCTAGTGCACAGTTTAACTGCTCATTCACTGACAAGTTTTTCTTATTTATTCATTGACTTTGATGTCTGATACAACTACCTTCAATCGTAAATGGATTTTCTATATTAACGCAGGTCTCAGTTTAGTGTACCGGCGTACTGAGTATCAAAACACAAGACCTATCCCTTCAACACAAAAACTAGTATAACACACCTGCCGACCAGACATGGCCATAGGAAGTGCACGCGTATTATTTCCTATCATTATCTCCCTTCCACAAACTGGCGAAGTTCTTCTTTGTTCGATTGGATAACTTGATAACGAACCATATGAGAACTTTTAATAAATGAGACTATTTTATTTAATCGTAATATAAATGTGTTTCATTCAAAAAGAGAAATGCATATTCTCTATATTCATTATTTTGTATTGAGCGAAAATATCTGTTTTTTTCGCACACTTATGTTTTCAAAAGCGATGACATACTGGTAAGATTGACGTCCCTTTCATACTTCCGTTCCGACGTGAGGTCTTCGTTGTTGTGCAAATTGTGCAAGGAAACTAGCAGAGATAAAGTCTTCACCTGTCAGAGTAATTCATTGTCATAATGGGCTCTTCTAAAAAACACAAGGATAAAGATCGTAGTAAAGATCATAAACGAAAAAAGCGCCATAGGTCCCGCTCTAGATCACGTTCTAAGGACAG
Organism: Lanistes nyassanus; assembly: GCA_004794575.1. Taxonomy (NCBI): domain Eukaryota; kingdom Metazoa; phylum Mollusca; class Gastropoda; order Architaenioglossa; family Ampullariidae; genus Lanistes; species Lanistes nyassanus. The sequence continues at coordinate 383,712 of SMGT01010268.1, forward strand.
AAAAAGGAGGCATCGCGATTCTGATGATGAACGGATGCACAGAGATCGAGACCGCGAGAGGGATTATCAGACGAGCGCTGATGGTGCAAATGAGTATCGTACATCGCAGGAAGCGCAGACCAAGACAGAAACAGGTATAATAAATATATCTAAAAATATTTCTTATCCCAGTATTAGGTGCGTGCGCAAATTTAGCAAATCATTGTTCATTAAGAATAGCGGAGTGTAGATAGTAAACCCACTACTAAAAACTGACTTAAGTCTAATAAATCTAAATGTGCATGCCCCCCTTTCAGAGTTTAAGTTCAAGAAATATTTTTTTACCCTAATGTGACTTTATTTCCATAAAGATGTCCTTTCTGAAAGTTTCTCATTTTGTTCAGGGGTGTCCACTTAACTTTAAGTATTATGTGTAACCCTTCCATAAATTTAGTATTTTATGTTTTCTTGAGCTATAAATGATTTGTTAGTATGTATTGTGTTGTCACAGGGTCATAGAATTTTTCTACTTTTCAGAATCAGCTGGATTCGAGAAGGAGCAGTTGACACTAAGCATTGAGGAAACAAAGTAAGTATCACCTCACTCTTGTCATTTATATGTATCAAAGTTTAACAACGGCCAGCACCATCTTTGCTCTCTTGTCATTTATGTCAAAGTTAATACAAGTAACACCATCAAATACACATTAGTTTAATCAAGGTAACCAAAGTAGCACTACCGGGTAGGCCATGACAGACTGTCTCTACTATCAGACACATGATGACCGAATAATCAAACACTCCTCACGTTGTGTTGTAAGTGGAATAGTCCATAACTCCATTCATCCAGTGACAATGCTACATTACCTTTTTAGTCTCCTTACCTCACGATGCCCATAGACAGATTCCACACCACTACCACCACCTCCACTGCCTTGCTGTAAACACTGGCAAGCCTGCTGTTGAACAACTTAGTCCCTTTAGAATCTAACTGAATTTGCTGCTAAAATCTGCAGCTTATATTTTTGTTGTTTTTTGACTACCTATCACATTGTCCACCTTCCCACCTGGCTAGCTGACTCAGGACTTTGCCCCTGTGCCCCGTCTGGGCAGTCAAGGACTTTAGTCAGACCTCTCCATACATGCAAAGCCCATGTTCAGGCACCTCAACCTCTTCTGCTCCATGAGTACCGGACTGCTCAAGAACACGCCATTGCAGGTTCACTGATCTCTGCTGGCTGGTTCAACAAAGGAGTGCCATTTCTTAAGCTCCCTGCAGTCTCCTCACACTCCAATCCCAAGTTCAAATCTATACAGTAAAATACTTCTTTTAAGTCTCTACATATATCTCCCCTCTGTATTCACATATATGTTACATAAGTTACATGCAGTTGTTTGTAAGTTGCTCATTTTATGCTGTTGCCAATCCAGGTGTACTGTAATTGCAGTTCTATAGAAATTAAATTGTCACTTTGACAGTAAAACTGATTATGTTGAATTACAAAAATGTATCAGTTGGTTGTAAAATAAAAATTTATCATAATTCTGATTTTAGCTTATACTTATGTCTGCTACATACACTATATATATATAGGATTTCTTTTTCAGCAAACTTCGTGCAAAGCTTGGTCTAAAGCCTCTTGATGTTGGTGATACAAATGGTCAGTTTCAGTTTATGTGATTCTAATTACTAAACATTATTTTCATCATAGCACATGGTCTCAACTTAAATATTATCAAGTCAGCTATTGTAAAAGAAAAGCAAAAAAGACTGGTTATGAATTAAATCTAGCAGCAAAACTAAAGCATAAAACATATGCTTTAATTTTATTGTTGTAATTGTACTGTTCAGGTTTTGATCAACAGTAAAATACATACTTTTTACCATTGACATTGTGGTGATCCGGAGTGATACTGATAGTGGAATTTCCCGGCTTTGTTCTTAATGGTTCTGAAAAATGACAGTTGCTTTAAAGTAAAAAAAATTGTCTTTATACACACCTTTTACAGTTGACATCGTGGCAAGACTGGTTCTGGAAAATGACAGTTGCTTTAAAATGTTAACTTTGTCCATAACGTTTATTCTGTCTGTTTTGCTCAGTACATGCACACAGGGTTATACTTAAGGTGTTACTGAAGCTTACAGAAGTTCCAGACACACTTTTACTGTCGGTGTTTGTGCCACTTTAGATGGAAGTGGCAAATCAACTGAGAACCAGGATGTGCATGTGCCAGCCATCAACATTGGGGAGAAGAAGCGAACAGAGAACCTACGTGAAAAGATGGACACTTTCAAAGTAAAAAGGGCCATTTCAAATAAGCTGAGGTAATTGTGCTTGAATTGTGTTGCAGCTTTTGTTTATGGGGCTAGAGGAAATTAAAGACCTACGAAATGGTTTATCAAACTTGGGTGTGTGTGTGTGGGGGGGGGGGGGTCTTCCCCTGATTTCATCTTTGGTGGGAAATGGTTTTGCTAGCATCTCATTGCCTGGGTGATAAATGCAAGACATACTCATATGTGTCCCCAGCACATGTAGGTGCCTAACTAAACATTTAACAGTTTAGCATCCAACTGTAAGCAACCCATTTATCATTACCCTCTTGGTAATGGGGGCCTAGATATTTCGTGTATACTGGACTCAATGGGTTCAAACCCAGAGACTGTAGTTAAAACATAAAAACTTTGTTTAGCTATTCCCTGGACATTAAAAGTGCCTCTCCGCACCAACCATCTTACTGCAACTATCACTTTGATAGATGACTTTGTACTTAGTTCAGAAATGGCCCCTCTTCCATCCTCTTGTATATATGGCCTAAACTGGTGATGTGTCAAACTTGGGTAAACAAGCCTCTGAATAAAGTCAACCAGAATTTCAAGCCTTCATCAGTGTTGCATTTTCCCCCAGCAAGATTGGCATGCCTACTTCAGAAGCCAACCAGTAATTACTATCAGTTTACAACCACATTGTCTAGTCAGCTAGTTGTGTGGGTGTTCAGGAGGGAGGTGGATGGTTTGCAAACAATTTAAGGCAGGAAAAGTAATGCTTCTTGCTAGCTTACGCTGCCATTTCAGCTATTTCTGTAAACTTTTATAATACTTCTCCTTTTGACTGTTTTGTTTTCAAGAACCATCAAAGGACTGGGTGAGAGTGACTCGGAGGATGACAGTGCAGCAGCTTGGGTACAAAAAAGCCGTCAAGTTCAGAAAGAAAAGGATATGGCAGAGAAAAGAGTATGTTGAATTATATATTTAAACCAGTATATGGATGGTGTTTATTTTACTGTGGTTTTTGTTTTGTTAAAAGGAATAAAACACAAGTGCTGAATAGCAAAGTAATATTTTTATATGTTGCATATTTTGCTGATCATTATGATCTTATTTCTCATGGTTTCAGGCGAAACTACTTGAGGAAATGGATGAAGAATTTGGTGTGGGCAGTCTTGTAGAGCAGGCATTCCAGCAACCTAAGGTGAGACTGTTCTTTCCCAACCATCCTTCTAAAAGAACTGGTTTCATGATACATGCAGGCAGTCCAAGCCAAGTTTCTGTTGGCTCTTAAGGCAAGACACCGTAGTGAAATGAAATATGACGAAAATTTTAATTTTTTTGGCCATTTTGAGATAATAGCATATTTTGATAGCTCATATCTCATTTATCCCTTCTGGGAATGTTATTGCATAAAACAGTCTATATATATATATATATGTTTATTTTGACGATAAAGTAGCATATTAACTGTGTTTGGGCACACTTTGATTTTTCAAAGCCCGTTTTCTCAGTTTCTTGTTTTGTCTACGCTTGGCCGACTTCAAAAGCCCATAACTTTAAAATGACAAATGATACACATCTCAAATTTGGCAGGCTCTTTCTTCATATATAATTTAATATTTTTACATTTGCTTGTTACAAAAAATTCAGTAATTTTAAAAATTGAAATTCGCTTTGTGATCTCCATTTTTGGGGAAAAAAAATCATAGAATATTATCTGTATTGTTGGAAATCTTCTCCAAACGTAATTTTGTAGCAGAAACCAGTATTAATTAATCTGTAAAAAAAAAACAGAATGAGATTATCTCTACTAGAAATAAAGGTATAAGCTTTTTAAAGTTTGTGTTTGGGCACCATCTTGGATTGTTTCTATGGCAACCGATTGAGTGACCGCAAAAAAACTTTTTTTTCAGACTTTTGACATAGGGCCTTACTAACAAAATCAAAACAGAAATGATTTCTTTGCAAAATTTTGTTTTTTATTCAATTTTAGAGTGGTGTCTTCCCTTAATCTTATGTTTGCCCGAATTGTGGATGTTTTGCAGGAGAATTATTCATCACATAATCTGAGTGGGCTGAAGGTGGAACACAGCATGGAGAAGTTTCATGAGGGAGCCAAGATAATCCTAACGCTGAAGGACAAAGGTTTGGCTGGGGGTTTTGCTTCATGAAAAGCATGTCAAGAGATGGAGTTTACAACATAATGTAACAGTCCTGCAGTTTAAACTGGGACTGCAGACGTGGAGAGCTGTACCATTGTTTGAATAATGAGTAGGGAAGTTTCAACATAAGTTTCATGTCTGCAGAAGTCTAGATATTTACTTTAGATTTCCAGCTAATGTAGAAATATTATTCTGTGAAATCAGGGAAGCGCATGCAGGTGTGTGGCTGTGTGCTGGTTTTTCATAAGTGTTCAATAACCCTTTGGTGTGAATTAACAGTAGTATTTGTTACTTTGTAAAACATACTTGCACATGCACACATCTACATATACATGCATTGCCATATCCATAGGTGGCCTATTGTGTTTAGCTGATGTTCATTTTATTTTCAGGTGTGTTGGATGAGGACAACGAAGATGTCCTTGTTAATGTGAACATCATTGATGAAGAAAAGGCAGAAAAGAATGTTGAGAATAAGAAGAAAAAGCCCGACTACAAACCTTATGACGAGCCCCAGTACGATGAATATGGAATGGTAGGTTTAGACATTGAGAGTGCATTTTCTTGGATCCCCACTGACCGCAGAAGGTTAGTTGGTTTACATATGTAAGTGTAGGGTATAACAGAATATACCTGGAAACACATGCCACCTTGTGTTGGTACAGTGAAACCCACTTATGACAAGATCTGATACCATGACACATCGGCTATTGTGAGACTGTTTTGACTTCCCAGATAGTCTTTTTACTTCCCAACCCTCTTCTAGTGCTCGATAAATTTTAGTCGCTTACAATGAGAGTGGATATATCAAGAAATTGGATATAACGAAGCAATTTTCACATCCGAAATAACCAAAATATTCCAGAACTAGCCTGGTTAGCACGAGAACATGCGATAACAGAAGTGAACTTAAGCTGGACAAAAGTCCAGCCACAGCATTCATGCCTCACACTATTGCAGCAGTACTAGGCCTACAGTAATTCTGTTCTCTCTGACTGGCTCTTTCTCACGATCTCGTGTTCTGTGCATTGATTTGTACAATGTGTTGTGACTTCTGATTCTTAGCTCATGGCTCAAGCATTCCAGTAAATGTACTGAAAGTCACACATTGTTTTCATCGCAACTTGTATCTGGCTATTTCAAAGGATTTAGATTTTGATTGCTATAATAAGAATCACACCCTTGTTTCTCAGCAAACATTGTTTTTCTCTGATTTCGCTTGCATTCTTGCACAGTCGATAGTGTCTTTTGGGGATCGATAATAAGGCTTCATCATCTTCTTAGCTGAATAGAGCTGTATTTCATATGTGATAGTGCATACATGTCAAGTGTTATGGTTTTGGCATAATTCCTATGCTTTTTTCACAACGAATTCTCTGCTACAGAAAATGTAAAAAGTCCAGTTTTCGTGGTGCAGTATGTACATTTAGTTAGGCAAAGTCTTCTTGTTTTTTTGGGGGTTTTTTTTTGTCATTTGGTGAATGGCGCTGTTTTTAGACTGAAGGAATTACATTGTGCGGTCCGGCATGCTTGCGGGAAAGTTCGCCCTGCCTCGCTCCATTTTCGGCTTCTCAGCTGGTGACTGATGCAGCGAAGACTGAGAGAATGAATTTGCAAATCTCACATAACCAAAATGCTTTAACCTGGTTGAGAATAAGAAGAAAAAGCCAGACTAAAGTGGATGGGATGAACAAGTGAGAGGAAACAGAAATGAAATTCTGTCTGCATGCTGCAGTAATGGAGACACTTCTGTTTTCTCATCTAATTGGTTCATTACCTATGACTTAATTGTGTTCTCTGTGTTGATTGGCTCTTTCCCTCCAAGGTCGTTTGAATTTTAATGTTACTGGATTAGGTAAGTCAGGTACATACAAGCACAATCTTCTAGTAAGTTCTTCTAATATTTCAGAGATTGATGGGCAAGGGCACCAGTCAGTTTGACTAATTTGGATTTTGGCCGATTTACAAGTTTCCAAGTGTGTATTGTCAAATACTTGTAAGTTCAACTTGGAAACATGTAAATTGGGTCATTCTTTTAGCATATGTTGTTACCATGAGGTCATTTCTCCCATCCCAGCATGATAAGCGGGTTCCACTGTATACTGTGTGATGTGATTTATCAACACTTCTTAATGTTAAGATCCTGGGATGAATTGCATGGGCACTCTTATCTCCCTGGTTATTCCAAAAAGCATTTCTGATTCTATTTAAATCATTTCCTCCAGAAATTGGCTTGGATGCGTGTAATAATCCTTGGACTGCTCCTAAATTTTGATTAACTTTATCCAGTATTCTTCAGCTGTAGAGGGCTGTTCGCCCAGAGTGGTCATAAAACTGCTTCAGTGTGCTTGCTTGTGACCCTGGGTATTGTTATAAAGAGGCACTACTAATGTAGTATCACCTTGTTACCATATTGTTCTTCTTTCAGCTGAAGACCAAGGATGTGCTTGACAAATACGATGAAGAGATTTATGGAGCGAAGAGAGAATCGTTTGTTATTGGTAAGCTGTCTTTTAAAAACTTTTTTGAGCTATTGGACTTTGAGCCAGGCATTATCAGACCTGTGTGCCTGTACAATTTTGGTATATTCCTTATGCCTGTTTTTGAAATACACCACATACTCCTCACTACAAAACAATATGACACAAGCTTTTCTGTGTAATCAGATAAAAATACTTTTCAAAATCTATGAATCCTTCAGAACGAAACATGAGGAAAAACACCTTCCCTGTCCATGAAGATTGCTCTCCCTTGTGTGAGATCATGAGATTTTTAGGCACCATTTGCAAGCCTCCATTTAGTGTCTAGACCCAATTACTCCATGAAGAATGCCTCTAAATGCATATTCTGACACATCTTTTAGAGAAAAGCTGTGATTACATCAAGGAGGCAAGGGTTTTCTGGAAAAGTACATGAAAAGTAATGGAATCGGGAATGGAGTGTAGCATGTATTGTTGGACTCTTACCATGCTAGTGCCAGTGCTGTGTAAGGGATTTCTTGCTTGGTCAGGTTACTGGGATATTGAAAAGTACATGGGAACAAAAGTGCACAGAATACTCCAAAGTCCAAATCTCTTGGAAATAATCCTTTGTTCCTGAGGAATGTTCCGATTACAAAGGCACATCACGGGTACACAGGTCTGCATCATATACACATCACACATTTCTTGCTTTCCATGACTGTGTAGATTTGAAACAAAATCTGCAGTAAAATAATACAACCTTTAAAAAAAAGCCCTGTGCATCAAACTTTTCTGGAACTTGACAATACAGCAACTGTAAAAATTCAGAAATTTTTTTTTTGGACCCTTACTGCCAGAATATACATTTAGTTCTACTGTAAAAGAAAAACGTAGTCAAACCTTTTTGCAGTCAGTATAACTTGTTTTTATGTAAATCCATCAGTAAAGCGTAAGAGGAATGGGAATTCTCTGCATATTCTCAGTATTTCGAGATTTGTAAGTCCTTATTCCGAGAAGAAAAGTTTTCTGAGGAAAATGTGTACATTTTTCTTACCATCAGTTTTGGGGGTTAACCTGTGCAGATTCTCTGTGCCAGTCCTCATTTTCATTTCTACATTTTTGTTTCCTGCAACTTTCACCGGCCACTATTAGTGTAGGGAATGCATGGCTGCAATGTGGTACGTTCGCTTAGTGGCCAATGGGCTATTGGCTAGGGTGAAAGAGATGAACAGAGGAGACCACTTTGACAACAAAAGGTGTGGCCAGTCATTAATAAAGATTTTTAAAGTGGATGAAGAAGAAGAATGAATTGTTCAATTTGGAACAGGGTACTGCTTCTGTGCTAGCCTACTGATGTCTGTCGGCTTTCGTCCGCTCCTTCTGTGCCTCTCCATCATCACAGGATGATGAATCTTCATCTATGCATATCACACTAATGCTGATTGATATTCTGAAGTGAAATGTTCCTTGGCTTTTTTTTAATCTAAAATTTGAACTGGAATGGATAATTGCAAAAACACCATGACCGCAGAAACCATGCAAGTAATTATAAGTTTATTTTAAAAATGTCTTTCCATTTTTGTGTTGCCATACATCTCTTTGTATGTTCTACACGCATGCTGAAACTTCGAGCAGATCACAAAAACACTGAAAGTCAGAGCATGATAGAGGTAAAAGAAAAAAAGCCAAGACAACAATAGCAGTATAACTATAGGTGGTCGCCAGATGAGGAATGACAACTGTGGGTAGTCACATCTCACATTCCCACGAAATACAACTCTTAAAATTAGCAGGGGAAGTGTCTATCAGCACAACACACCGAGTCACGCGATAGCAGGTTTCAGTAACTTAGTAAAAATTGAAATGTACTTTGATTCATAAGCTGCAGAATGAGTTTAAATTGTTTTTGCATTATCTTTAATAAGGCTTCCAGCAGATGAATCTGATGTAGTTAGTACTTTCAAATATAAAGCATTATATGGTTTTAAATTTAAATAAGTTTTGTTCAGCATCTTAAAATGTCAGCATTTGTGATTAATCACAGGAAAACATCAGTGATGATTTCATACAATATCATGATTTAGCTCCTTGTTTATTAAAGTTTTAGTAGAAGTTGGAGACAGGACAGGCAAGAGTTAAGTATACTGATTGCTTTTGTATAAGTTATAAATAAATTCAATTTTGACATAATCCTGTTTTTGTTATACAATATACTAAATTGTTATCACTGCATTTGCCGCATATCTAAACAGTGGCCCGGGATTTTCCAGAGATTTTTTTAGTTGGTCAGTTCCCATGCCTGGCATAAGGTAGGAGGGGACAAGTGTCAGGAACAAATCTCTTCAAAAAAAGATCCCTTATTATCGAAATTTAACCAGATGGAGTGAAGGGATATCTTTCTAGAACAGTTTGATGTGGATTTCTTCACGTGATCACAATGTCACATCATGTGCAGCAAGCTGTAGGATGCTGAATCTCTGTCCTGTTCCGATGGCACTAATGTGTATCATAAGGAATTTTCAGTTTTATCATTGTCTAGATACTGAATAGAGAAAACATGTTCGTGTGAGACTGGTTATGTGTTTGTTTTGAGAAAAACTGGTATTTGCTAGTGCTTGGCAAAACATGTCTCCAGGATAAACTATCAAGCCCTGTCGAATTTTCATTGTTATCTAGAAGATGCTATTGATGTTGTTTTATCTCTTTTATCTGAAAATAATCTCATTCTCTTAAAAACTGTGTTCGAAGAAATTCTTGTTAGCACAGAATCAGTATGGGGAATTCAAAAACACACAAGTGACTCTGAAACAGCTTTGTGTTTTTAAAAGTCAACAATGAAGAAACAGCAGCGGTGCATTTTCAGTAATTTTATTCAAAAGTGATTTTTGAACAAACGTTTCCAGTGTTGATAGTTTCATCAACAGTAGATTGTAACAATGATTCCTGCTGTTGCTGGGCCAGGTACACATTGCATAGCACAGACTTTTATTGGTGGCTGGACAAAGATACAGGGTGATGCCACATGTAACTTTTAGGTATTGACAATGTTATGTGGTCAGGTTCGGTCTTTGTTCTCTGTCAGCTACTTGCCATTTTTCTTGTCAATTTTTCGCCAATGCGTATCTGGATGGCCTGTAGGGTGCCAGAAGTCCGTTCATCTTTCGCCCCATTTTAAAACTCGTTTCAACACCGAGGCTTGGTTCTCGTATATATATTTCTTCTGAGTTCGAGCACTCTGGGAGCGTGTCTCGAATCCCGCATCTCATCAACAACATCCACCGAATACACAACTCTCCGACCTATCCTCCATGCCTCGTGTGTTCTCTCTCCTCCCTTTCGTCCTAACTCCGTCTTTTTTTAAAACCTCAAACATCGCTCACCTTTAGTATTTGATCACTCACGCCTAGCACGCTTTTTTGTCACTTTCATGCCTAGCAGGCTTATAATCACTCTCACGCCTAGCACGCTTACAATCACTTTCACGCCTAGCACGCTCCGTAACAGACAACAAAGCTGTTTTACTTACAAAAGGTTAAAAGTGGGTGAAAACTAAAAGTTTAACAATACTTAATGAGGTTGAGGTTTAGCTTTTGGTCAGAAGACTTCTGATATGGAAATCACAAGTGTTCTGACCAAAAGAGCACCGATGGCTGCAAGATGTCCTTCTGGGAGGGATGGGCTCTTCTTGTGTCTTTGACAGGCCACGGCAGTAGTGTGTGACGCAAAATGTGTACCTTTCACAGGGTATGACAGGCCATGGCAGTAGTGTGTGACGCAAAATCTGTACCTTTCATAGGCTTTGACAGGCCACAGCTGGAATGGCCCAAACTACCCACTCTGCATTGGCTCTGGCAGGCCACAGCGGTAGAGTGGGACACAAAATGTATACGTACAGGCCACAGTTATAGTGGAGCCAAGTGTGTATCTTTCATGTGAAACAAGGAAGGAGAGGGTTTTGTTGGGGAGGATTCCCCACTTGGCTGGCTGCTGTAAGTCCACACACAGCAAATTGAAGCTGGTTGCCAATCACGTTCTATCCCAGCAATCAACAACCACCTTCAACTTGGCTGGGTACGATGCTTTGTCTCTGGCGTGAACGTTGCTGTCTCAGCTGCAGTTGTGCGTATGTACTTCAGGTGGCTTTCATTGATTTGATAACAGTGAACACTGGTCATAGATTACACTGTTTGTCTTTCTTTTCAAAAATACTTGCCAAGAATCTGAGGTATTCTTGGATTTTTTTCTCTCAATTTTACTCTTTCATGTATATGTGAACTAAAAGTTAGTAAAATGGTCATAGAGTGATTCAAAGGTTTTATTAATATAATATAAATTGTTTATAGATTGCTGCACCTTACTTTTTCAGCTTAAGCAACAACATTGGACTTGATCTTTAGCATGAAAATGTCCAAAATGTTGTTGTGGAAGGAAAAAATCATTGGTTTCTCTGTATTACCTGTATGTAAATATGATAATAAAAACTATAAACATGCAGCACGGAACATTTTGGACACAGGATTAATGTTTCCCAGTCAGAACAATAACATGATAGAACAGCATATGAGCAGTCAGCATACACACCAGCCTTGACAAAATTTCTAGGTATTCAATATACACCAGGGAAAAGTAATAAGATAGATGTTTAGAATCTCAAGCACAATGCTGAATCGAACCCTTTGAAATAAAATAAAAATTCATTCCATAAATCTGCAAAGTGTAGTTGCCATTAGTCACTACTCACAAGCTCATGCACATGCAAACAAATATATGCACATGCAAACAAATATATGCACATACAAACAAATATGTGCACACGCATCAACTGTGTTCCAGTTGTCTCACCATAATTTTCAGCATTTAATGTCTTTGTCTCTGTTATGCTAATGCCTTTGTGTGTCTAATGGTAAGCAGCAGAAGTAAATTTACTTTATCGGAAATAGTGGGAAGGACGGAATTTGTTGATTCTGAAGAACATCCGTCTGCTGGAAGTTGGGCACAGGAAAGACCAAAAGGATTGCTAAACAGTGCAAACTATGATTAGCAACCCATTTGGTCCATGCTGCTACCCACTTGATGACTCCTGCTTGCATTGCAGAAAAACTGGTGATTTGTGCTGAGGCCTGCCCTGTGCTTAAGACCTTGACCTTTGATTAAGTTAGTGGTCAGTGTGGAACCTGTCTTGTTTGACGCTAAACTACTTTGCAAGTACCATCTTGTTCAAACCCTGTTACACATTATTCACTTGTGGACCGCTGACATGGATTTAATGTGTTGCAGGCTCAGGTGGAAAGTATGATGCCGAGCATGAACGCAGCATGGAGAGGATTCGCCAGCAGCTCAGGCAGCAAGGGGTTAGCTTGTTCAATACGTTCTCAAGATTTCCTTCCTTTGTAATATCTCGCACTGGGCTCATTTACGGCTTCTGTCCTGAGCTTAGTGCTGTATTAGAGTGGGGTGGGGTTTTTTTTTCATTTTAAAAACAATTTTCTTATTTATGCAGGATTTGAAAACACTTTATTTTGAAATTACAGGTCCTTTTTTTTTTTTTACTAAAAACCCCACCCTAACCCTCACCTTGTGTAAAATAACATAAGCTTACATAACCTATATTTTGTAGTCTTTCATTTATAAACAGAAACTGATGTTTTGAACTTGTCTCAACAAGTCTTGTGTCATTACAGCAAACACTTCAGGTCCCTGCTCTAACCATAGCCAGTGAATATTTGACACCAGAAGAAGTGGTAAGTTTATCATATGAACTGCAGCTTGCTGAATTATGTGCATGAGAGGGAAGGGAGGTCTCTGTGGGCAAGCGCACTCATGTGCAGATAAACATTCACTGAGAGAAACTTGATGAGAATGTCACCACAACACCAAAAAAATTCTGAAACCTCATTGCTTTTAAAAGACATTGGACATGGTGAAGGTTTAGAAAAGAGAGTAAAGACAGGCATTACATGGTTGGGCATGCTGTCTTTCTGCTGGCCTCTCGGTTACAAGTACATGTATGCAGAGAGTGTGTACATGCAGATGCATGTCTGTGGGTTACCTTTGGTTTCCTGACCAGTGACATGTACAATCCCTCTTCCAGAAGTTTAAAAAGGTGAAGAAGAAAGTCCGCAAAATACGTAAGAAAGAGGTGCTGAAGGCAGATGACCTACTTCTCTTGCCTGAGCAGACTGCAGCACCAAGTGACTATGGGTCCAGGTACGAGAAATCCTATCATCCTTTTAGTGAAGAGCAATGGTTTCATAACCCACATATTCAATTAGTAGGAACAACTCTGGTAATTGAAACACTTTTTAAGGTAAAAGACTGTTTGAAAGAGGACGAGAGTCAAATCAGGATGGATTGAGAGGAAGATGGAGGGGTATTATTACAACGGTGCACACATTCCAGCACTCATTGCATCTTAGGTGTAACACTTATAAACATTATCACCTCAGCATCACCAGAAGCACTGGAGTGAATATTGTGAAAATGTATTCTGCCCTTTTTGTCTTCTGTTGACTTGGTTTTTGTATGAGTTTAACTACTTAGCTGTGCCAAGCACTAATGACTGGATGGCAACTGATGTGAGTGCAGAGCAAGAGGACGTGGTTTGGTGACGGTTAAAGACGAAGTGGAGGACGGAGAAAAGGCAGAGAACTTGGCTGCTGTGGAAGATGCTTGTTTCTACACGGGAATCACGATCAAGGAGGAGCAACAAGAGGCACCACCTGTGAAAGGGCCAACTAAACTGGCAGCCGATGACAATGGTCAGTTATGTCTGTTACTTTCATGTCACGCATGTCGACATCCCGTAAAAACATTCCATCTAAAGGAAGAGTGAAATTAGGATTTGGGTGTAACCATATCTACTTTGTCTCACCATAGTGAAGCATGTGGGTAGACATCTGCCTTAAGATCCCTCACATCTGATCACTTTGAACCATACATAACTTTTTAAGTTCTCGCTGTTTGGTAGTTTGAATTCTTGCATGCCCAGATAGATCCATATTGTCCACATGCTTATCACATGCATGCACACTAGTATGGAATCTGCGGAAGCACACTTGTTGTGGATCACTGACACTTCAGTTGTGGTGCCTCCTCAGAAGACGTCATCGGCCCCGATGAAGACCTGAGTTCAGTCGTTATTGAGGAGGAGGAGGTACGACAGGAGCTGCAAACCATGCTGAATAAAAGTCGCCGACTTCTGCAACGCAAAGAGAAGAAGACTGGTGCACAAAAGGTCTGACGTGTATCTTGTTCAATTATAATTCACACAGAGGACAGATAATTGGTGGGAAATAAGTTTCATTATTTGTTATCAGCTGTCCATTGATGTTGGTGATAGATAACTTTTGCTTTTGTCTAACATGCGAATGATCATATTTTTCAACTAGTTATGGTAAAGCTTTCTATTATGCCATGATAGCACTGAATCACTGAATATGTTGCCACCATGGCTGAAATGGTATGAGACCTTAAAATATGCACCATCCAGAAGTAACAAATGCAATACACTATACAGCAAAGTTTGGTCCTAGATAGTAGATTGAAGCATTCTTTTTGCAGTAGCTTTGATTTTAAAGTTTGAAAAACTTTAAGTAGTAATGCACTTCATTATTTTAGAATATTTTGTTTGTATTTCTTAAAATACTCTTGTGTCTTTATGGATAAAACTTGCATGTGCTTGTGGACTTATTCACTAAATACACTAAACATTCAAAACAAAATGCCACCACCACCAACACACACAAAACCTTGTGTACACGACTAAAATCTAGTAGACATTCCACGCTTGCCTATGTGCATCTCACGCAAAGCACGTGCTGACTTCACCATAAATTTACTCGCAGGTTATAGATCTCATCAAGAAGGAGGATGTAAATCCTTCAGAAGAAGCCATGCTGCCTGCTTCTGCAAGCAAATCAATGGGCAGCAACAAAATCATTCTGAACTCCACATCAGAGTTTTGTCGCAGTCTGGGAGAAATTCCAACGTACGGGTTGGCTGGCAATCGAGAAGAGGAGCGGGAGGAAATCATGGTGAGCAGTCGTTTGTCGAATGCTGCTGCAGTGACATCTGTGGTTGTTGTAATGATTGGGCTGGGGATAGTGATGATATTATTGATGATTGTTGATTGATTGGTGATGGATGATGATGATGATGATGATGATGATGATGATGATGATGATGATGATGATGACAGGACTTGGAACTGGAACTGATGGAGCAGCGCCGACAAGAGATGGAGCAGGAAGAGCAAGCTAGTGGCTGGAATGAAGTTGACATTGACACCAACCCCGTCAACATCACGGTGCGTTTTGTGGGGGGAAGAGCGGACTGTAAATCCAGTTGATTTTATACACATTTTAGCTGTTGCACTTACAGAATAATCCTACTCATTCCACGTCAGATGACCAAATCCTGACAGTGACGCTACCTTGACGACCCCTTGATTACATACGCTGACAACTGAGGGCCATGAGACTAAAGTCTTGCTGTCGGCACACTGACAAATTTTCTGGCATTCCTTTTTCTGCTTATACAGAGATATTCTCTGCTTCATTCATGTGGAGTGATTTCAGGAAGCAAACACTTAAGAAGTGCACAGAAGCTGTTTTAATCAAGTCATTGTATTGTCCATGTGGCTTCAGGGGGAGGAAAAGTCAGTGTTGGAGGAGGAGCCTATTGTGACAGAGAGTGTAGGAGCAGCTCTGAAGCTTGCCATGAAAAAAGGTAAAGCATCTGTTGCTGTGTACAGAGACCACGCTGTTGTTTCAAAAACAGATAAAAGATGTGATGATTGTGTGCAGATGATGAAAGGCTGGAATCTTATCATTTAAACTAGAGGTTTTGCTCGATTTTGATCTGTTACCCTGTGCAGGTTATCTGGAGAACGAGCCCCTCAAGAAGCTGCATGGTGCTCCCAAACACAGTTACATCCAAGCACAGAACTACAGCATTGAAGACAAGAGATACGAGTAAGTTGTTATGGTGTTTGGTAGTCGGGTTTAAAGTCAGCCGTTTGCACCACAGGCTTCAGATGTCCATGCATGTCAAGTGTTACGGTTTTCGCATAATTACTACACTTTTTCACCATGAACAAGCTGCTAGGCATAGCGCTGATCTGCTACGGGAAATGTAACAAGTATTGTTTGCATGGTGGGAAAGAGTTACAGAAATTTTGCCTCATTGCGTGATCACCCCATGCCTTACCGCTCTGAAAAGCTGTCACATTGCCCCAAGGTCATGTCACGATCACCCCAAGCCTAAGTGCTTGTGTATTTACTGCTCACAAATACGACTTCGTTATAGCTAATCTTTATTATTATTCTTGTGAAAAATAATAAATTTGCTAGAATGAAGTGGTAAATACATGACTGTATTAGTCCCAACTGTGGGAAACTTGGTGTTTTCTCACCAGTTAACAAATGGCACAGTTATGAGACCAAAGGAGTGTTTTTTTGTGTGTGTGTGTGTGTGATCTGGCATGTATGTCGGAAGTCCCCCCCACCCCCCTCTCCATTTTGGACTTGTCAGCTAGGAGCAGATCATGGCATTGAATGACCTTCAGGCAAACAGCTTTCTTGCGGGGCAAGCATGGGTTGGGTTAGTTCATTTGTAACAGGGAGTCTGACCTGCTTTGTGGACTGTATGCTGTTGTATTCTGGGTCTAAAGTGCCTGAGTGTCAAAGAAATTTAACAGAAATAAATATCATTTTCAGTGACCTGGATGAAAAGTATCGAAAACGAGACCGCTACAGTGGTGGCATGGTGACCGATTTCAAGGATAAGGATGGCTACAAACCAGAGATCCGACTGGAGTACGTGGATGATTCTGGAAGAAATTTGAATCCCAAGGAGGCCTTCAGGCAGCTGTCACATAGATTCCATGGCAAAGGATCCGGCAAGAAAAAGACAGAGAAAAGGCAAAAGAAGGTTGAAGAAGAGCAGGTAAGACCTCTCTCTGAATTGTGAACCAAAAGATTTTGTTGCAGGCAGAGTCTGTAAATTGTATGTTGGTTGAGGGGGGTTGGGATACTTTAAAATCTTTGATTATTATAATTGAAAGTTTCAAACACAAATGCATGTTTGTCCAGTTTTAAGGATTCAGGATATGAGATAATTAACCATACTTGGTAATCAAGCATGCAGGAGATCATGAACCACGTTGGGTATTGAAGCATACAGGAGTGGCTTGATCTTGTGTGAGCACCAGATGTTGAGAAGGAAGAGACTGGGCTGATGTATTTTTATGTGTTGCAGCTGATGAAGCAAATGAGCTCAACAGACACGCCGCTGAACACACTTAGCTTGCTGCAGGACAAGCAGAGGTCAGAGAAATCGCCCTTCGTTATTCTCAGTGGAAACAAAACCTTCACCTCCTTAACGTAAGTGGAAATAGACATTGTTTTGGAAAATAAATGGATTAATGTTGTGATGTACATTTTGTGTTTCAGCTTGAATACATCACTTACATCAGTAGCTGGTTAAGTACAGGGGGACTTTGGGGAAAATTTGGAGTAACGAGGTGGAAGGCTTCTTGAAGGGCCAGAATAAACTTCCTGGCTTATGCACACCAAGAGATGAGAGACACATGTTTAGATGTAAATAATAGAGTGAGCAGGACTTGACTTTATAAAGGAACATCTACTAAAGCTTGGGTTTTTTTATAACTCGCATTCAAGAGACTACTGTAGCACAAGATGCCCATCTGGCATAGTTTCAACAGCAGCATCTCGAGCATGTGATGTTTGATAATGTCAGACAAAATGCAGCAGCCACACTGTCTGTTTCAGCCAAACCCTCAGCAAGCCACGATGATCGCTGCAGGCCACAAGCCACATGGTGTCTGCAAAGAAAGTGATGATGGGTGTCACTGGCTCGTAGTAACGGTGTGGACCAAATCCAGGAGCTCACTGTTGCAGGAAGCAGCTGGACTTCGCTGTGGGAAAGAAAAAAGGGGTATGGGGGGGGGGCACGGGCAGGAAACATTTAAAACTGTTGATGCTGATGTGACTGTCAGAGTTAGGGATCCAGTGTGGGATGTTACGGATCCTCTGTAAATCATGGGTTTTGGGAGCTACATGTAGATGGTTTGTCCAGTTTTCAACTTGTCCATTCCAAGCCGACTTGCTCAACAAATGGATTGACTAGTCCACCGCAGATATAGCCTCTCATGTCCCGCCTCCACCTTTGAGGGGTGATGCATTCAGCAGTGGATCTTTGCAGGAGTGTAACTTGTGATCATTGTGAATAGATCACAGTCTAGAAACTTGCTGCCTCAATTCAATACTGTTTGTATTGCATTAAAAAAAAAAGCTTCAGAAAGTGTTGTAGAAACAATGTTACTAATGGTCCTGAAAAAATGGTCTTGTTCATGTGGTGCAGTAGTTTGCCCAGTCGGTCAGGTCATGCAGTGCGTGATGGCTTGTGCAGAGGTCGAGTCGGTTCACTGTGGTGGACGAGTCAACCTAGGGGATGAATTGAAAATTGGACGCGTCGACCAGTAACAAGGATTTCAGCGTGAGAGGGGAGCATGTGTGAAAGTGACCGTTGTGTATTTGAAGGACTTGAATTTAGATTTTTTGCACATGTATTGTGCTGACATAAAAGTACAGGATTGTGTATTTTGTTTTAGAAATTGGAGATACTGAAATATATAAATGTGATTGAGCCTTTTAAGACGTTTTGCATGTATTTTGGTGTGATTCCTGTGCTTGAGGTCTCACACGTCTTACGGATGTGAGGAGCGTGGGGGGCGGAGTGGGGAGAGCACCCTCAAAGGAAAACCGTAAGATTGACCTGACCGCGTAGCGTCACTCCTATTCCTGTCACGTGCTACACTCCGTGTTCCCACCCTGCATCGCGCTTGTGTCACCTCGGCAGCACGCAAGGAGGGGGTGGGGCGGTGCAGGGGCTGCCAAGGCCTGAGACTAAAGAGCAGAGAAACATAAATGTGGGTGGGGGAGCTGGAAAGAGCGGCATTGTGCGCGCACTCGTGGCATTAGGTCTATCCGTTTAACGATCACGAATGAAAGAACCGAACATCATCTTGCCCGCGGGCTTGCGGTGCACTGAGCCGTCTGGTGGTGAGGGGACTGGCTGAGAGGATTTGGTGTCGCACGTCAATACAGGGGGACTGACCATCCAGCAGTTACAGGCCAGTGGGAGGGAGGGGGTAACCCTTACCAAGGACACCCTTCGCAAAGAATTGAAAATGCACTGTTACAAAATTGTTAGACACATGCACAGGTATGTCCTATTTGCGGAGATAGATCGCCCTCAACTGCTCTTCTTCTCCCTCTGTGGTGGGGGGGTGGGGGCGTTGCGGATTCAGATCCCGTGTCGGGCACATATACTTTCTGTCTGGATGTCACTTACCTATCGGTAAAAGGAAGTTGGGTTTGCCAACTCAAATTACTGTCCCTTGCTCTCTCTTTCCGAACATCTTTGTTCATTCTTAACGGAAGCGGCGCTGACCAAACAGCAACGTTCTCGCTCCCTACACAGATATTCTGAAAATAATTTAAAAGCACTGTATTTCCACTTCGTATAAGAAGAGAGGATCGGTTTGCATTCAAGGAAAAAAATGAATGTTGCTAGGGGTTTAGTGGATGCACGCGTTTACGTGTGAAGCGCGTTCTTTAGACAGATATTTCCAGTCCATCTCGGGGCAGGTAGAAACACTCTGTTAGAGCGGCATCCCTCTGGAGCTGGGAAGCCGTTGCAAAACAGTAGATACAGACACACCTGAGGGTAACCCTCTCTAGATTCCCTGATGATTTATATTTGGTTTTGTACCTTTATATATTTACATATTTAGCCCAAATAGTTCACTACATGCAGCGCTGTTTAATGTTCTGAATTAAAGCCTGTGTTGATAGGCTATTAAAACATTCGAAAACCTTTCGCTAGGCGCTAGGAAGCTCATTCAAAATGAAAAAAGAAGGGCTAATATTATCACTCATCGCACAAGGTATTTTATGCAACGAAAGCGTGGGTGCTCTGATGGTGGAGAAACTAACTGATGTGGACTATCAATGCCACTGTAATCTGAGGGAAGACCTTGGGAGGGGGCGATAATTTAAAAAAAAATCTCGCTGGTATGTCACAGTATGGTAACTTTGATGTCTATAAGCGTTTATGCCTGGGTGAGCAGACTCACGTAGACTATGAAGTGGAATGAACGAAGTGCCTTCAGGTACTTTTACTGTCAGGTTATTTTCAGACACGATATCCTATGACGACTCCACAGGCAATAGCGATTGCCATCGTAAAATCAAGGGAACTGCGTGTGTTTCTGTGTGTTTGTGTGTGTGCGTCTCTGTACGCGCGCGCGAGAGTGTGCACAAGCCCATATCAGCAGAGACATTCACCCCCATTCTCGTGTTCCTGCCACTATGGCTTCGGACCTACTCTCCATTCCCCCATTCAACGTTATATTTATGTTTTCTGTCCTTCTATTTCTGTTTAAGCACGCGCTCTGCCCTCTATTCTCTTGCGCCCGCATATACCCGCTTATTTTTGTCGTATGTCTTCTCATTTTCCGCTCGTAACTAACCTCGACGGATGACACTGTACTTAAGCGTTTCAGAGTCTAGCGAAACATCTATTCTCCACCCCCACGCCACGTCGCCACCCCCAGTATTGTGTTTCATTTAACACGTTCGAGGCCGTATAAGAACATAGAGATTAGAAACTAAATTACCCAGGGAAATCCACCGACGTAAACAGGCGCCACGCGCTGAGGAAGTACGTGCAGTGGACACGG
>SMGT01010268.1:404382-458374 GCA_004794575.1 Lanistes nyassanus
GGGGGGGGGGGGGGGGGAGAATTGGTGCTTAACGTTCAGCCGCAAACTACGTGCATATCAGGACGGTGTTGCTTAGACAAAGTTTACGTGCTGCCACAAGTGGGACTGATGGTGCAACACGGGCCTCAGTCCCACCCAGTCACATTATACTGACACCGGGCCAACCAGCCCTAGTACTGTTCCTATAGTGCCAGGCATCTGGCAGGGCAGCTACTAGATTGCCAATTTTTAAGTCTTAGGTATGACTCGGCCGGGATGCGAACCACCAAGCGGACGCCTTAACCACTAGACCACCGAGGCGGTGCAGTGGGCACGGGATCAGAAGCCACAGTCCTCTGGATCGGTGACAAACGCGTTACTGCTATGCTACGGACTGCCCAGGTGTGTGTATCGAAACCTTTGTGCGTTTCACTAGAACTTATTATTTAAAAGGATCCAATGCCACCGACCGAAAAGAAAAGAGAAGGAATTATCCGGATCGTCTGGTCTTTCAAAGGTAGTGAACACGCGGAGAAGATGGGTAGAAATGAAAAGGTATAACAGAAGGAAGAAAAAGAATGAATAATTTGAGTTGCTGTCATGCAGGGCATCAGTTCATCAGCTAAGCCTCCGACCTTCCCTATGAAATAACAGATGCGAAAGAAAGAAAGAGAAAGAAAGAAAGAAATTCTTCAACGGCAGAGCGAAGAAAAAGAGGACGAAGCCTCACAGAGACTCACCTGTCACTGCAAGGTGATGCACACAATGTCGTGCGACATGGATCGCAGCTGACAACGGATGGAGGCCAAGCCAGACCTGTCCTCTTCCTCCGCCCTCAGGTAGCGAAATGACAAGCACGTGCAGCATAATCAGGCGCGTGCTGCTGCTACCTCTCAGCAGCTCACGTTCCGCGTCATCGACAGCATCATGTCGCAGCACCACCTGACAGATGACCCCCACCTTCGACCCGCTCAGGTCAGCGCCTACATTGTCAAAGGGAAACGTCATAACGTTTTAGGCCAGCTTTCTTACGGAAAATGTCAGGTTGTTTTGGGGAGGACAGACCTTGTTTAGGAGGAGAAATATTTGCTTTCAAGTTAAGGCGAGTGTTTCTGCCAAAATGGTAGACTTCAAAATGTTTTGAAATGAATGCTAAGTTGTGCGTACTAAACACGAGACACAAGCAAATAACAGTTTTCTCAGCGCCGTAACCACGGACGCCCTGCCAGAGCTGCAGTTGCTGTGACATACGCAGCGGGGGTGCGTTTCGTAAGGATTTTCATTCTGCGCGGTTGCAAGAGACGCCCTCACTGCGTGTAACCGCTAGCCTAAATTAGCGTCAAACAGTGCAACAGGCGACGTGGCTGCAGCATACCACTTTGACTTGTTAGCGTACCAACTGATCTGTGTCTAGCATTGAGTAACTGTGCGAGTGTCGGGTGTCGTTGCATGTATCTGATGTAAAGATTTTCTGTTCCCGAGATTGAGAATTATCTTATTACAGATAAAATACCCTATTCCAGCAAAAATCACTAGTCGTTGCAACGCAGGTTGCGTCAATCTACACGGAATGCAGCAGGGGTGTCTAGCGGCAAGTGGGAGTGCGCTATGTTGTGAATCGCGTCGGGAACTCAAAACAATGATTCTTCTTCGTCGCTGGGACTTGCAGACGACGCGACTGAACTGTAATGTGAGATGGCCTTAAGTAGCCGTTCTTCGGTTGCGCTTTGTAGCCTCGGAACAAGCCCCAGTTAGGTTGCCGAGGTCTCGTGTGAATGTCCAGTGCTCGAACGTGCTGTAGCGGTCGATCGCTGAGTCTATTTTAAGTAACATGGCTTAGCTGAAACGAAAGCTTCAGATTCCTCGAACATCTCGATGCAGGCAGCTTCGTCACGTAAAAGAAACAGCCTAGCATAACCAATCAAATACACTCTTACATAAACAAAAGGTCTTTACACATGCGTCCCCCGTCTGAAAAGAGTCATATATAAAAATGTACTAAGAGTTTTAATTAGCTTTTTTGTTGTTATTATTATTGTTTGGGCAATTTTTAATAGTGAGAAACAAGTGTCGTGGGTTAGGGTTAATTAAGGTTAAGCATTGTTTTTATGTTAATTTGAAGTGGACATCCTGGAGATGTTCTGCAAAATCGTGACTTTTTCATGGTCTCTCTATTGCCTTCAAACCAAATGGATCCCCCTTCCGGTTTCACCAGTGAAAGGAGGAGTCTTTTCTTTTTTTTTTATTTCGGTTGATTGTGCTTTTATCCATTCAGAAATCATTTAAAACTATAATTTAAGCTATAATTAACCGTCATTAGTATTCATTACTTATAAACTAACCCATTATAAATGTTCATTTCTAATTTGCTAACCCATTATTAATTTTCATGTAAAGCTATCAAGTCCTTTTTTGGCATCACTTCTTTAGCAGCATTAAAGAGGAAAAAAAAACCAGGTCCGTTCCTGCAGCCAAAAACTTTTCAAATAATCTTTAACGAATTGCCGATTGAACAAGTAACAACCTAGACATCTGTCTCCTAAGAAAAATGATTGCTGATGATGGGAGTTACAGGAAATCTTTGAATAAATGACTTATCAGTAGTATAGGAACCATAGATGCCCGGAGTTGGGGGGAACCTTTGTCCTACGTGCCTACTAACATATATATATATATATGTGTGGATGAGGTGTCTTCGAACAGATTACGTCTGCTGACGCGGCTTCACTGGCTTGCAACACAGTATCTCTGATGACGTGGTTACTGCGTGGATCGTAACGCAGTATCTCCAGCTGTTTATAACCAGGGCCATGGAGAGGTTCCACGGTCCTCAGGGGAAATGTAGTGATAGGGACCCTCCCCCCAAAGTATCTTTAGACAAATACCAGTTTTAACTCGAACATCTATTTTTGTTTTCACCACTCCTTAGAAAAAATGTCACATATAACTTTGATGTTCTGAGGAAATACAGGTACATAGCAGCTGGTCAGGCGTAATCTTCATGCATTTTAACATGTATTTATGGCAGGATTGCTCACAAAGCCCTGGGACATCGTACTAAAAATAAGACATTAGTACTAAAATGGGACGTTTTACTAAAAAGAGCCCTCAGAAAGGGGTGTGAGCAAGGAATACAGCCAAACAGTAAAGGATCTATTACGATAGCTGAGAAATTTTCGAATTGTCACTAGCAGCCCTCAGATTCTTTAGCTAATTTAGACTGAATGGTAATTCAAAGTTCACAGAGCCCTTTGAGATTTATTAAGAATGTCGTCACGTAGTTATAATAAACATCAGAAAATCTTAATGTGTGATTCTGTGATAAACTCGTCTTTTGAGGTCTGTAAGAAAACAAATAACTGCATTCAAAATCCTTTAAAACACGAAGTCAAGAAACGAAAAACTCCACAGTAAATTAGCAATGCTACCGCTTTGAAAGGAAAGAGCAATCATCGAAAGAGACATTATTTGTACTGAATATTATGTTGCCATTTTACTGACTGATACTATACGCCATTAGTCGTAAGCTCCTGTCATCGCCTACTATCAATGCGATGTATTCAAGAGCTGTTCCATTTTTCGTCCCTTACATCCCCCACCCTTGCTGTTAAAACCATTTGCCCGATGCAAAAAGTTAAAAACAAACAAAAAAAGTGCAGAAAAGTAGCTTAGAATGGCAGACTGCACATAAACAGCATAGAATGGCAGACTACACACAAACAGAAGGCACCTGTCATCGTTAGATAACTCTTACCTATTGTCTACACTTCCGTTGTCACATAACATATTCCAGACAGTTTAAATAAAAAAAGACATTAGGCCACATGTTATTAATTACACAACATTATGCAAGAACGGGTTAAATGCAACAATGTGCAATGTCAAACAGCATGCTGCGAGTTAGGTTATTAAAATGGTACGGCGTATCTAATAATATGGACAAACTGAACGACTGAGGATCTGACATTTTATTTATTTTGATAACATTTATTTAAATACCTGTTTCCGGGGTTGCCAAGGCAACCTTTAGGGTCCCCGGAACTCAGGACCGGATTCCTTCCCCCGTTCCCAATCAACGGCTTTGTCTATAAAGCAGTGAATGGATGTTTTGGGGGAAAAGTGATCTTCCTTTCGGTGATTTTGCTCCCGGGGAAGTGAAGGAAGAGGTGTGCTGGAAGGGGGCGGGGGGGGGCATGAGCTGGCTGTGGCAGGTGGATTGGTGGTGGTAGAGGCCGGTTCCCTTCAGTTTGGGTTTTGTTGCTCTGGTGTCTCCACAGGTACAGCTCAACGGATTTCTGTGCATCATACGGTATTCAGCATTTAATCTCACTCTGCTTACTCTTGTTTTATTGGATCTGGTGGAGTAGAAAACAGTCAAACGATTACATGGCAGATCTTCTATTTCGTTCCTTCATTGTTCCTTTGGCCCTTTTTTTTGGGGGGGGGGGGGTGGAGGAGGGTACGTTTCTTTCAATCTTAGTTTGATTGCCGGTTTGACAGATATTCTCTGTCTTCTCTTCTTGTGACAGAAGTGTGTTTATCTTGATTGTCTTTCTGCCAGAAGTTGGTTTTATTTCCTACTTAGTCTATCAGTCTGCTTCTTCGTTACTTTTACATGTCAATACGAGAAGGATCCCAGAGAAATGTGCATTTATGCCTTTATTATGCAGAATATCTAACTGAAGACGTATTTTGTCAACTATGTCTAGTCTTTCTAATCACTTGCATTTTTAGCTCATTTTTTATTTGACAAAGAAACTAAGAGACTTTAAAAACTGAGAAATTATATCATCATGTATTTAGAAAAAAAGTATGATAGCGTCAACTAAGACATTTCCTGTTATGAATTTGAGAAAAAAAGTCTTAGTGACATTTGAATCATAGCTTGTAGAAATTTAGTTCTTAAGGTTCGAACAACTTAAGGTGAAGAAGATTAGTTACCTAACCTTATAAAAGCGTTGTCAACGGCTACGCATCCCGACTAATTTAAGTTCGTGAAGTAAGTGATAGAGCTGCAGATGAGGGAGGAGGCTGATTAGTTTTGGGAAGGGCGTGAGAAGGGACGCTGCACGCGAGATTTACTCTCGGAGAGAAACTGGAGGCAACAGATGATAAACAAGGAAGGAAGCGAGTGCGCATGTCTTAAAAATGTCTTACAGAGAGACTGTCATACCAACGCCACCAATAAGTAAATAAATAAACAAACTAAAATGCAAGTCTTGGGTTAGTGGAAATTTTGGTTGTGTGGCGAGTCCCCATCGGGCTTTGTTACTTCCCCACTCCTGCGCTAAGTGTTTCTAATTCACAGGAGACTGAGAGCCACTTTAAATATGATTAGCTATTGAAAACGCATGAGTGAAATCAAAAGGATGCATTGAAATAATTGTAAAATTATAGAATAATTCTAGACATAATTATAATTATAGACCACCATGAGTTCTGAGTGGCAGTCCGTTGAAGACTTCAGTTTTGCCAAAGGAGCGACACATCATCCTCAACAGTAAAAGATATCAACCAATCAGCCAACCCCTCAACGAACCCTCCACGAGTCCAACCCAACCCAACTAATCAACCCAACCCAACCCAACCCAACCCAGCCCAGCCCAGCCCAACCCAACCCAACCCAACCCAACCCAACCCAACCCAACCCAACCCAACCCAACCCAACCCAACCAACCTACCTACCTACCTACCTACCTACCTTCCTTTTCAATCGATTCAAACACGCTATGTATTGCATCATGGATTCCATTTCTGTAGAAAGGTGCGTGACTAGCGTTCGTCGTTCGTCTGCATCGTTCAGCTCTGGCTGAACGCAGGACCGAGAAAACAAAGCAGTCACATTAACACAAGTTATCTTCAATGTTTTCTTTGCTCCTGTTCTTTCTCCCCATCTGCTTCTTCTGTTAGCATCCCTCCGCTCCCCGCTCCCCTCCCGTCTCATCACTAGGCTTCTCGACCTTTGATAGACTGTTCACCGTGTACAGCGTGATCGTGTTTGGGTGGCCACTAGCCGTGCAGCCCCTAGAGGTGGAGTAAGCAGCTTATATCTGCCATTCGCGGGATTAGTGGATGGGAGGGAGAACGGGGCACTTGCACCGCTATTTTCAAGGGCGTTCCCCCCTATCCGTTCCAGCACGCACGTGCCTCCAGCACACACAGCCGAGGCGTTGGACACATGCTGGATGGAGTTTGCATTCTTCTTCATTGTCGCCGATTACACTGAGATTACTGCATGATACGTCGCCACGCAGTGTCAGTGCGGACGGTATCGGATTCGTCGCTCATGTGCGGACGATATTAGTACGATGTAAAAGTTGATGTTTATTGCTCATCATTGCAGTTTTTTAAGCTAAAATATCACAGTTTGTGTTTCATATTAGTAGTTTCAGTTGCAGCACCATCGAGAAGTCGTTATTCGTTATTCGAAAAAAGGTTTGCGGCAGAAACTGATGCCGTCGCTTAAGCGGAATTTTTATTTTATTATGTTTTATCGTGTTCAGAAGGAACACGCTCCCTCCCCCCACCCATCTTTCGTTCCAAACAGACACGCGCCAGGATGCTTGCATGCATCAACTTGTTCGCATGCGCATGTTATCGCTTCCGACATACATACCATCGCCCTTCCCCCCCCCCCACACAGTCTCTCTCCCTCCCCCTTTGTCTCTTGCTCCCCCCTCTCTCATTCTTCACACACACACACACAAAATGCTCGCGCGCGCACTTGCAGTAGATCACACAAACTTACAGGGATTTTGGGGTGTTGTTCACAGTAGAGCAGGCTATGATACCAAAGCTGTGATAACATGAGGCGTTGTACTTTTAGCGTGTGGCATACGATGGCGGGGGTCGAAGGATTTATGTGCACGTTACCAAAATCCTCCGGCCAAACCGAAGGAGCACTGCCGGGTCTTGAGCTGCTGCCACACGCACATCTCACACTCGCGCTCGGGGTGAGCATAGGTCAGCCCCGTGGTTAGAGGGCTCGATGGTGAAGCGGTGGTTTGACACGCGATACGCACGCACGTGTTCTCTGTTTCTATATCTCTGTCTCACTCATTCACTTAGACACAGTTGGGTACTCACGAATAATGTCTGATTTTGACAAAGACGGATTCTAATCGATCGATAGATTAATTGACCACTTCGTTTATTCTTTCGTTCCTTCGTTCGTTTGTTCGCTCATTCATTCATTGCTAAAAAGATAGGTGCTTACAAAGTATAAATAAGTACACATTAACATCATGTGCAGTTTAATAATTTTTAAAATTGATGGCGAGACAGGCAGGGAGATTAGGTAGACAAGAAAGTAAGCAAACAGTCCCATTATCTGAGGCATAAGTTGTTTAGAGATCGTATACTGTTGAAAGATAACAATCCAGAACTCATATTTAGATGATTAAAAAAACAGCATATGTTCCTGCTTTGGAACACAATACCTTGAAGTACATAAAACGTACGCGCTATGGGAACACACTTGGTCTCAAACTTGAACTACGGGTCTGTACAGTTGTCTCCCTTATTCCGACCCGCGTATAAATGTCACGTGACAAAGCGGATAGTTACAATTTTACAAACTACCTCGATCCGTCCTGCATCGCCCCTTCCCCTTGTACCATTTTAGTTTACATCTTTTAGAACCTGTTTTCGATTTTTGTTTAAGGATTTTTTAAAGAAAACAACATTGAAAGTTCCAGACTTCAGTTTGGAATTATACTTTGTAAACAATATAAAGAAAACGTTATTCTCTCAATTTAGTGTAGCGTACCTTAAAAAATCCCCACTTTATCTTAGCATTTTCAACAGAAAATGGTCTTATCTCACTGTCTTATTGGAGAAAAGGATACACTTGATATTCATTTACTCTGTAACAAAGAAGCACTACTGACACGGCCAGACTTTTCTGCAAAATCATGTGACTTAGAAACTTTCCTTGGCATGCAGCATGTTTTTTTGTTTGTTTGGGGGTTTTTTTTTTTTTACAAAGATAACAACAAACGAAACCAAGTATATTCCAAGTTCTTTCGTAAACATTTGAGCACAGCCTTACAAGACCAGACCCTTAAGCAGTAGAACACGTACTGTTCGTACAAATCCCACAACATATTTCTCTCTTGTAAACAGGTCGCTCCGCAGCGTTGCGCTAGGAGTGGTTATGGATGAGCGGAGTGCAGAAACCCTACATAGTCCATTATATCCTGCTCCTATACGCTGTGCCGGTTTTGTACAAGACAACAAGACGAAAGATTTACAGCTTGATCGGAACAGATCTGTAACAGGTGTTTCCGTCAACAGGAGAAAGACATTGTGCCGACGCTATTGGAAGTGACGTAAAAAGCTTTCTGCTCAAGCAATACAGTTATACAGGATATGACAGATGTATGGTTTCATAAACAAGAGAGTTTGTGAAATAGGTATTTAGAGACTTTGATGTGAACAGTGGTTTTACAAACGGTGGAGGGTAACTGTCGAGGTCGCTGTCGTGTTTTGGCGTGGGGAAAAAAGATATTTGTTGATTCTGCACACAGCAGTGTAAACTCATCTTTCTCTCTTCGCCCTCCCCTTCTTTCTCTGCACGTGTAGCTGTGTGTGTGTGTGTGCGCGCGCGCTTGCATGCCTGAGAGGGGGGGGGGGGATGGGTGCACGATAGATATGTAAGGAAAGAAGGAATGGGAGGTATGAGTGTCGGAGGGGGAATAATTATAGGGAGAGAGAGAGACAGACAACGCGACAGAGGATGGGAGGGGAAAGAATGTGAAAGGAGGAAAGAACGAACAAGGGAAGAGGAAGAAAGGAAGGAGGTAGAGAAATGAATGCCAAATACATTACTACGTCACCATCCACCAGTAAATGCTGTATGCCGCTGTGACGCACACGGAGAGCATTCGTCAGCTTTCTGCCACAGATTTAGTCATGCAGTAGCAGAACTGTGCAGGGTTTAGAGAAAAAAAGTGAAAAAAACCAACACAAATATTTTTAAAACTATTTAATCTAACGTGACTTTTAACAAATCGCTGTGCCTTGAGAACCCTAACCAGACTTATCAACACATCCATAAAATTTTATCGCAAACAAAAACTGAAGACGTTCAGCAAATTTCTGTACCGTCGGATGATCCGTACTGAGAAAGAGCTTGCCGCATTGACCTTGGATGTCAGTAAGTATTTAGCAAGCAAAGAAATGTCACCCAACAGTCTGATATGATAAGAAAATGTGTTCTCTCTTCGCCCATGAGTTTGAAGTGCCTATAGTGAACACGCAACGAAACTCACTGTCAGTAAACGAGCCTTTACTGACTTGTTTCTGGAGTGAAACCAGAAGAAACTGAAATTAGATTGCAAGCAACCAGATGATGAAATAAACACGATATCGATCTACATCGATCGATCTATTGACCTCTGCTTATTAACTCTTTATGGAATAAATCCCATTTTAATGGAATCTTACTACATGAAATCTGCACAAAGTTCATTAATGACAAAGAGCATAACGGAACGCATCATCAGTTACAACAACAGAAAAACCACTTTTAAATACCAGTGCAGCGATTGAGAACAGTGCAGGCGCTTTTTCAAAGTCTGTTCCCTGAATTTGTTGATTCATAAAAAGTAATTTAATTTCTGCGCACATTGTTTACAATAGTTAGGTATAGGAAGGCGCTTACTCGATCCATCAAAGTTCACAGCAAAGTAAAATATTTTTTAAACGCTAAAAATGTACTTAATACAATAACTGAATAAGTTAAAATCCCAATATATGTTGAATTAGTCTTTACAGAAAGACAGACAGACAGAAAGAAAGACAGACAGACAGAAAGAAAGACAGACAGAAAGAAAGTAAAAGAATTTTTTGGGGGGATGGGGGAATAAACCTCATTAATGCGAACCACTAATTCAAAACTCACACAGTATAATGTCAGAAAATTTAAACAGAAGGATATAGTTTGTATTTTAAAGGACTTTCTGCATACAGTGAACAGAATGCAGCTGGTAATGAATCGATATCTTTCTTTGTTTATAACTACAAAAATACCCCGTTCCTAGCAACCATGAAACTTTCTTCTAAGACACAAGACCTACGGCCCTTCATAGTTTAGCCAAAGCAAAACAAAACAACAACAACAACAAAAGGCATTTAAGCATCAGGAGACAAATACAGGTCGACCTGCACTGGGTGGACTAGCATCAAAGGGAATTGATATCGACCTCACTGTATCAAAGGGGGCAGCTTTTGTGTTGCGGCAGGAAACTGCAATTCATCAGCTACGCAGCAATCGACACGTGACCTTCAGAGCATGTTTATGCAAATGGTGGAAGGTCATTTGAATGACTTTAAAAAATACAGCGCTTGGTGTTAGTCAACAGGGGTCGCAACTATGGAACCGAGATGCACTCAGCTTCCACCAAGGCTGCTTTCACTCTAATTCATCCATGGTCACGATTTACTTTTGTCCATGAGGCTCCTCAAAGAGGCTGATGATCATTAGTTCTTCCCCAGGTACGAGAAAAATATTTCAGTAAATATTACTCGCTTGCACCCATTTCCCGGCTTTTAAAAAAAACAGTCGTTACTAATGTTTTCGCACTGTAGCTTCTGAGACTTTTCTTTGATATCAAACACCTGCAGCCAGGCCTCGAACTAGTCCGTGTTTGGACTCGACGTTAGCCATTACTTCATTGGTCGCCATTACTTCCTTGGTCTTAACCCGACTGATGTATGTACCTGCCTGCACACGTACAGACTTACTGAGTTGTACAAGTACTGATGTACTGAGCTATGTAAGTACAGAGGTACTGAGCTATATAAGCACAGAGAGACTGAGCTGTGCTAGTTCAGTGCTGATCTCAATGTTTTATCCGTTCAGCAAGACGCATCCTACCCGCATGCCGGGGCGAGAGACGCTGTGGAGCCAGCAGTTTATGGACAGCCGCTGTCTGGCCGAAAACCAGTTGCTGGCATACGCCGTGGCCAGCAGCATGTGAATGTCGTGCTCGGAGTCAGGTCGCAGCCCGTGGAACGCGTCGTAGCACTTCCGGAGAGCCTGGAAAACCGTCTCGACCTCCACGTACCGCGGCTTCTGCAACAAGTGGCGGGCGATGAACAGCGACAGCTTGGCCACTGCTTCCGGCGTGCGCGCGCACTCACGATCCAGGAAGGGTTGGAGGTCGTGCAGGTCACGAACTTCGCGCCGTTTCTCGCGCAGCTGCGTGCTGATGGTCTCGTACTCTCGTTCCAGGGCCAGGTTCTTGGTGCGGGCGGTCCGCAGCTCGTGCAGCAGCCTCTCCACGCGCACCTCCAGGGCCCGGATGCGACCCATGAGAGGGCCCACGTCGGGCGCAGCCCTGCCGGCAGACTTAGTCGCTGGTGACGATCTCGCGCGGAGCTCCCACCTCAGGGACACGGACCCACGACGCATGTCTTCTTTTCCTTCCTGTCCCTCTTCCTCCGCATCCTCCTCGTCCTCGTCGAAAACAGCTGCGAAATTTTCAGACCCGTCGTCTCGAACCGAAGCTGCGATCCCTGGACAGTCCATTTGATGGTCTGCAAGCTGCAGTTTGCTGATTCCCTGCCCGCAGCCGGCGCACACAACAGGTGAAAAGGGACAGGTGTCTAGGTGTCCAGCCAGTCTGTCCAGCCTGAGGACGCTGGGGCAACCGCGGTCGGCGTGCTCGCAGCGCACCTGCAGGCCTCCCACCAGGTTGCGGAGAGCGTGGACAGGTCTGACTGCGCTGAGGACCACAGGGGCGCGGCACTCCGGACAGGTGAGGATGGCGGCGGGGGCCGAGGTGAGGGGCGAGACAGGACTCCGGGTCAGCCAGGTGTGCAGACAGGTGCGGCAAAAGGTGTGGCTGCACGACGTCAGCACAGCGTCTTGCAACACGCCGCGGCATACACTGCACACGAGGTTTGGATCTACGTCGCTCACGAACCGATCCGTTCCGAACCCCATAGCCG
Organism: Lanistes nyassanus; assembly: GCA_004794575.1. Classification (NCBI taxonomy): domain Eukaryota; kingdom Metazoa; phylum Mollusca; class Gastropoda; order Architaenioglossa; family Ampullariidae; genus Lanistes; species Lanistes nyassanus. The sequence goes on from SMGT01010268.1 coordinate 416,317, forward strand.
CTTGTGGAAGGCGAACGCTACTCAGCTGTGTGAACGAAAACTTCAAAAGGTTTTAACGGCTGACCGGCTCTTTGAATGACAGCTTCAGCGACAGCTCTGTATTCTCGTCACCCAAGACACTGTTAGTAGACTTATTCCCAATCTTGGCGGGGTCTCTGACGAACATAAATTAACACACAGTTTGTAAGCAGCTGCTTCCGCTTCTGCCAGCCTGTCTGCTGCGTGTGGCGACTCACTGGGCGGTTTGGCTTGGAATCCTTGTTGTCATACGGGACACTTCGCGTCAGCTGACGGCAACACATCCAACACCATGGCAACTCTGGTCTCACTCGTGATCCCCTTCCGTCCTGTCCACAGCATAGGCCTGGCTAACGTTTTTCTGGCCCTGCTAGTGTGCTTGTCACAAAAGGAAAAAAAATCCCATCTGCAAGCTCGATCCAATCCTGTTACGGATCCAGGCAGAAATAATGTTTCCGCCGCATGTCCCTATTTTTCATAACGAAAGAAAGTCCATCTGTCTCTCAAAAAAAAAATATTACTACTTTCTTCCTCCCCCTTCCGTTCGTCTTCCCCTCAACACCTCTCCCCCTTCTCCCGCAGATAGCACAACACGTAATTGTGTTCTCTCCCCTATCGTGTTTACGCACAAGTGGCCGAAGGTGCACTGCCACAATAAACGAGAAGAGAATTAGTTGATCAATGAATTACCACAAAAGTCCACTGTTGTAAACGCGCTGAATTTCATTGTTGAATGTTCGTGATATTAGCAAAATCGATTTGCTGGCCACATTTTTTTTCTATTCTGAACGGTGCGGTCGCACTTTGTTCCACGGTTAACGCTTCCTGTGGAATGGAGATTAAAGTAAGAAGAGGGTGATAAGTCCAGCTTGGCACCCCCTCCACTGGCGTGTTTCGCAGATTTTCAACATTGGCGACGCGCAGTCACAGGAAAGACCGAACGAACCTCTCACACGTCGCCACTACAGAAGGCTCGGCGATGATCTAATTTTAGGAGCTGCCAGGCAAGAGCATGGCACGTAAACAAGAAAGTTATGCGTGTGTCGTGCTGCTTGCATTGATGTCTCGAGCTGTCCAGTAACTGATTTCGTTCTGATTTTGTTTTTTTTATTTTTTTGTTGCTACATTTCCGTGCCCTCCCAATCATAGTCACACAGACATGAAAGGATTTTAGTCCTGACCTGGCACAGCGGGAGATAAGAAGCGTCGAAGACTGGCGAGAACTTTGCGAAAGGCAAGCATAGTATGTTTCTTTTCTACTGGTTATGGTGCAAGCCAGACTTCGATCATGCCGTAGACACGACTGCGCATGTCCGACGACATCGCTTATGCCCCAGAGCGCGCTATTCGCGAACAGTAAACGGAAGTGTGTGCACGCTACAGGCAAAAACAATGCATCGGCGTCCCTAACGACAGCAGCACACTGACCCTTTCCAATCCGCTGTACGAAGTTGTTTAATGACTGGGTCACACTTAGATGTTTTCAAGGTGGATAAACTTGAACAACTGAACAACCAAACAACTGAAATAATATACAAAGATTATATATATGTATATGGACAGCAAACCCTTAATGGATTATGTTCTCTTTCCCTGTTTGGATGGCTGGAAGCCTGAAAACGGTGAAATCAAAGAACAGAAAAAATGTATATACTCGTCTAAGATGACGCGTTCAACCGCAATAAACGAAAATAACGTTCTCACCAACACAAGTCAGTCATTGAAAGATGCACCATGAACACATGATCAAGTTTGCATGATGAAGTGCAACACAGTTTCGGTATATGAGGTCGTACAAATAAATCTCTTTCGGCAATGCAGAATCCGTGGTATCATGTGTGTCGGTATCAGGTCTCCACTGCTAATGGCACAGAACACTCAAATACAGTCTGAAGTGTTGCCTTGATTTGTCAGGGTTCCTTTTGATGTCTTTTTCTGGCAACCCGCTTCTATGATGAATAAAGCAGAAGCTGCTTCTTCTTCTTTACATCGTTATTGCCAGTAGTCTGTTTTGCTGAGTTCAGCAAATTCGCATCTTCACTGTTCCAATATCCACACAGCTATCGACCTGTTTTGATGACGTTTAGAGATAATTATTGTTGGTTAGTTAGATGTAGATACAAGCGGTAAACAACGTATGCTGATTTCTCATTTCTCTGAATTTCAACGATTGTCAAGACATCGCTCCAGTATGTTGCACAACTGATTTCGGTAACAGTGACCCACAACAACAGTCGTTGCAACAGAAACCCAGTGAGTGATGGCCCCAAGGAATCATGAGACGAACAAACTCATTTGAGAGAATCTGGCACGGGGATTACACCACACGCGGATGATCCTGCATAGTAATATATAATGCATATCATCATCAGTGCTTCGATTTCACCGGACGGCTCACGGTCAACACTGGCTGCTGGGTTGACCAGGGACGTGAGGCAGTCGACTTCCCCCCATCGATTGGCAGTGCTCTTGTATTCCAGTCACGTAAGAGAACAATCGTAACTTTCTTACCACAGTCGATATCCACGGACTCAGTATTGCATCGTGTCCTTCAACTTTCAACTTGTGATTGGAAGCTGAAAAATGTCGAATCAATAGTGAACACGGAAGGCAAATTTCAGTTATTTTCTTCAGTATCACACAGATAGTTTTCTGTTTTGGTTATTTCGTGGGCGTCTATCCTTTCACCAGAGAGGGGAAAAATTAAAAATGAGTGTCAATACTGACTGTAGGCAGGTTGAACAGGTGAACTATTGTAAATATCAGTCCTTACTGCGCTCTGCTGTTCGTCCTTAAATACCATTCAAAGGTGTTGGGATCTGAGGAGATATATTATACACTACTTATTCATCCCTTGTGCAAACACCCTGCCTGTCATATCGCTGCTTTGTCCTGGGTGGTGCGCGGATAGCGATCAGACCCAAAGGTAGAAATGTATCAGGACACTGGCTTACTTTTGTTAGTTCCCCCCCCCCCCCGGCAACACACACAAACACACACTTCCCGCTGTCGCCCCGACAGACTGTAAATACAGACGCCGGTCGTGTATTTAAGCCGGTGTCTAAGATCACACCTATAACTTGTACCCCTATATACCAACTCTTCAGGTTTGATGCTGTTTTATTCAGGCAGCCTTTTGTACTGACAAGGTAATGTGCCACTCGCAAGGTCTTTGGATCTACGAGTCCGCATGCTTGAGTGGAGTCGGGTAGGTGTCTTGTGAAAACATCTGGAGCAGCAAAGCATAAAATTCTTTGTCGATGTTTGACAATGCGAGCAGTGCGTGAAGAGTTTGTCTTTAGTCTTGATGCATGCCTAGTGTCAAACTCCAGTATTTTTCAGCGGCACCAGCCTAGAGCTTGCTGCGGGGTCAAGCCGAGTACACAGCGCTGCCTAAAAAAGTGTACTGGCACACAGAGGAAACGCACGCCCATAACATACACGTGAACGGGAAATTCATCAGGCAGACATCCGAGAACCGGGAAAGAAGATTTCGACATCAGAGATCAACACAGTCCAGCATACTGAGGTCTCTGACGCCATGAGATGCTCTCATGTTCTCTTCCATCAGCCTTGCGTTGGGTTGGCTGGCCGTTTCAGTGGAGCCAGGGATGGCCTCCATGAGCGTTCTTATCTCCCATCCATAAATAAAGGTGCACTTAAAATACACAGAGCGAATGGGACTTACGAGCACTCTATGGCCAGAAGTACCAGTACATGTATAATAAGAACGCTCATGGAAGCCAGCCAAGTACTGTGTCGCATAAGCGTTTGTATCTGCCCTTTAATTAAGCGATCATAAGGCCTGTTCGCCCTGTGCACGTGAGTTTTATGTGCACTTTCACGTGTGGACAAAAACGTCCATTCAACCAGACTTTGGCTAGCTTGCATGAACATTCCTATCTGCCTTTCTGGTTATAAGAACAGTCGTAAGGCCCGTTCACCTCGTGTATTTTATGTGTACCTTTACGAATGGGGAGACAGTAAGAACGCCCATGCAGCCCAACCCAGATGCTTATTAATGAAATGGTCTCACGGTACGTCTGTGACCATCCACCGGAGAGAAGTTTCACGCGAAATTGAGAAATGGATACATGCAAGCATAATTCACATTCAGTGGGGTCCCTGGGACACAGGTTCAGAAAACTTGGAATGGCTGAGCGCAACATTAATCGCGTCTTTAGCATCAGAAATTCGCCCGAAACCTGACTTTAAACTTGAAACTCCTGTTGTTGTTGATCACGTGAACACCGACACCACATTTTTCACTTGCCAATACGTTAGCCAAATACTGAGCAGCCATAAGGAAGGGAAAACTAGATAGTCAGAGCGAGGAGATCTGCACGTTCGTGCTGACTCGGGCGAAGGTTTCCTAGTCCGGCCTTATTAATGACTGAAGAAGCGAGGACTGATTAAATCATTGATGTTCCCACACCATGCACTCACGCACAGAGATAAAGAAGGGGAGTAACTCGGACAGGCTTCCAACCATCCAAACTGAGAAAGAGAACATAATCCATTATGTTTCTAGCCATTGGCTCTTCAGTGGCAACCTTAATGCATCATCTCTGCTGCATGGTGATTAGCATTCAGTATAACGAGAACTTGATTACACGCGACTCAAGCACACACAAGCAGAGCGAAACATTAATTTAGGTGACATTTGATGGTCGTCTTTATGTGATGGAGACTTTGTATATATATATAATAAACATATAATATACAGGCCCATATATAATCCTCCCCTGGATGACAGCAGGGCTCGTGAATCGCAAAAAAGTCTTTGAAAAAATAAAATAAATAGTTTAAAATAAAATAGTATAAACCGCATTGCTGAGTTTTCTATTTAATATTTGGATGTATAGGACATGGGGTGACTGCACATCGCACACCCCTGAAGACTGCACCAATAGCAAGTATCATCTCATAGCAAATCTTAACGTGCGTTGATTGGCTGATTGATCGATCGAACAATTGAGCAATCGATTAAGTCATTGACTTATCGATAAGTGAGTGGGTCAGTTAGTGATAAGCCAAAACCCAGAGAAAATTGCATTCTTACCTTCATGCTGTAAGCACAGACTTGACAGTGTTACTGTGAAAACAACGCTTGCAATGTGCAACTAACCTGCCGCTCAGGTTATCATTTTATTCGCTCAGGTCCACACGACTGACTGGGTTTTCTGCACTCGGATTCGTCACTGAATGGCCCTGAATGGACTTCCCTACAATTTATAACCGCGAAACTATTTCTAGAAGGAAATCCTTACTGTGATGTAAAGCTTCCTAAATCCCAACAAACCTTTATTTTTAGCAAAACGTGTCAGACAGAAATGGCAAAGATTTAATTTGGCGTGTGCCACGCCCTCTTCGCATAAAATGGTCATATGTCTCAGACTAGACATATTGTGAAGAGTGCAACGTGGAAATAACTGTGGGTGCGTGCGGTCGTCTGTCGTGGGGTGGGGGTAGAATCGCCTCTCTAAAGGGTGGGGGGCTTGCTTGTAGTTAATCCGTATCACAGAGGGTGCATTTGACAAAGGGAGGAAAAAGAACAGGCAGTGATTTCCACGTGCAACCAGCCACGCGCGTGTCGTCGCCATCCCCCACCCACTACCCCCACCCCGTATCTGGGAGGAATTGAGCGATGAAGCAGACATTGGCATGCACGTGGACGTGAGTCTGGCGCTGCCTTGGGGTGGAGGCGAGGCAACGTCAGCTCTGATGCGGCACGTGCGATTTGAGGATCGCGTGCGGCTAGCAGCTAGCGGCTGTCGTTACCATTACTACGCCACCACTATGGCCCTCACGACGACAGCAGCACGAGAGTTCAGGGGCACTATGGAAGTGGTGGGGGCTGGGGGTCGCGGCACATGGACAGGTACGTACTGAGGCAAGTGTTATAGGCGCGAGGAACCTCACGCCGATAAAACTCGATCCCTTCCTCTGGCGCGTGCTCGAAGCTGCCGCGCGCCCCATGAGGTATGTAATGCACAGGCGTGCACTGCAGAGCACGAAGCTTTCGCCATGACCTTGTCGGAAACTCTTCGGTCTAGCCACCTGTGGTCTGGCCCTTACCTTTGTTGGCCTCACCTGGGCGGAGCACTTATATGCCAGAAGCGAAGACTGCTGACATTTTTGTACGTGAGACGGCAGCGTGCATGACCGTGAGGCAAGCTGACGTGAAATAACCAGTTCAAAAAATCGCACTCTCGGATACTAATCATTGCTAATCTGGGAGGGAGGAATTAGGAAAGGGTAGGGTGGAGAAAATGAGTGCCTGGGGAGAGGGGGCAGGATACCTATTTATGTGTACATTTTTTTTACCCCTCTGGCGCGTTGGGCAGCAACTAAAGTCTTATACAGCTGTCTGTCCTTGGCCGTCCCCTCCATTGTGCTCAAAGTCCGGTTCATGGACTTCACCTCGTCCTCCACTGTTCTTCGTCAACTTGTTTTTGGCCTCCAGGGCTTCCGACGTCCATCTGAGGTCCAGTGGAGCGCTGCTTTGGTGATGGTGTCGGGATCTCATCACACTGGCCAGCCACTTTCAGTGCCAACTCATTATGATGTTACACACGTCTTCCTGTTCTCACTGGACGAGAAAGTCGCTGTGAGAGATCTCCCTGGGCCAGAATATGCCCATTATATTATCTTCATACCACAGAAAATCCCTGTTATATTATTTCCCTGGGCCAGAAGACCGCCTCGGTGGTCTAGTGGTTAAGGCGTCCGCTTCCGAGGCGGGTGGTCGGTGGTTCGCATCCCGGCCGAGTCATACCTAAGACTTAAAAATTGGCAATCTAGTAGCTGCCCTGCCAGACGCCTGGCACTATAGGAACAGTACTAGGACTGGTTGGCCGGGTGTCAGTATAATGTGACTGGGTGGGACTGAGGCCCGTGTTGCGCCAGCAGTCCCACGTGTGGCAGCACGTAAACTTTATCTAAGCAACACGTACCGTCCTGATATGCACATAGTTTGCGGCTGGACGTTAAGCAACAAATACCCACCCACCCACCCTGGGCCAGAATATGTCTCTTATATCTTGTTTATAGATGTGTGTGTACGTGCGTGCTTGCATATGCCTTCCTGCAGAAGCGTGTCCATGTCCGTACTACAGTTTATACTAGCACGTAAAATTAAACTTAACTTCTTCTGGGCGCTTTGTCACTAAGGAATAAAAGGAAATGAAGCAGATTTGCTAAATCGAGGAAAGTCAACCACCAGTTAATCTCAATCAGTCAATGTCGTCAAGATGAAAGTATACAGGGCTATACCCATTTCAGCAGAAGAGATGAAAGTAGACATTAAACCAGTAGCAAAGCTACAGTGGGAAGAACTATAAAATGGAAGCCAATTAAAGGGCCCAAGGAAGGAGAGAAATCTAGAATTATCAAGCAACGAACTTACATTAATTCCAACAGCTTTAATCATGTAGAATCAGAAATACGGCAGGTCTCTGAATATACGCATGCGTACGCGTCATTGGCTACCGTATTAAATGTGGTCCGAAGATTTAAATTGCCAGTTTTTAGTCAAATTAGAATCGTTTGATCTCAGCATTTGATTACGGACAGGGTTAGCGCTTTGCGCCTCTCTGTGCGCGCATGCGCAATCTGTTTTCCGGACCATATTTCCTGCCGGCCTTTGTGAAAAACTGGCCCCGTACGCAAATTGTTTTAAAAAATCGCTGACTTATTCCTGCCATGGTGGATATTCTAGAATGAGTTCCTTGAGATTCCCATGCACGAAAACCATATAGATCTAGCCAATTTCCCCTCGTTACTTGGTACTAATTAAAGTTATTCTGTCGTCCCAGGAGCGAATACCTTGTTTTATAAAGCTTATTGCAAGTTCGCAGAACAGCGTTTTCAGAGACAGAAAAACTCCGCTGTTCGGATATAAATTTAGTAGAGTAAATTTAAATCGATATTTTAAAAGCACAGGTCACGTCGTAGCTCAAGTTTCGATAGCACATCGCGGCTTGTGGGAGGTAGGAGGCAAACAAAAAGATTGAGTCCCTTTTTCGAATTGATGTGCTCAGTAAACTCCCTTGTTCATAAATCGGGAGGTGGTGGTGGGGGGTAGAATAACATTAGTAAAATCAGAGATTTTATTTTATTTATTAAAAACTCACGTCAGAATTTAATGTTTTGAATGATTTGTAGAATGAAGAATTCGTGAAGCATTGAATGTTGTAATTTTGTTTGATATTATTTTGAAGGCTGCACTGTATTTCTGTTCTCACTAGATGTCGCAGACCTCGGCAAACACTGACTATGGCGTGAATACCACAAAAATCGTAAGGTTGTCCTCGACTAGTTTTGAGGATGCGTTGTTTATTATGTTGGAATTATTATAAACTTTTATGTGTAAACGAATCGTACGTTTCATGTGTTTTTCTAATCTTTATTTCGTGATATTATTAGGAATCTCTGCATAGATCGCGTCGTTGTTACACAAAATTGAGATCAGCTGATTGTTTCTTGCGTCACCAAATTCAACAAAGTTAACTACAGTCAAAATACGTATCATAACAGCGAAACATTTCTGTTGCTTCCTGTTATAAGCTTATAGTATTTAACAAAAATTTTATATTTAACCCAGTTTAGGACGACTCAGGATGTGGAGGAGAGGGCTTATATAATTATAAACAATTCGAAGTGCAACCGCTTGGCGAAGTAGACGCTGGTTATACACTACAGATCTATATCATGTCAGAAGCGGAGAAACCCAGATGTTGTAAAGTTTTATGTTCTTGACTTCTCCGATCATGACGATTCCAGTATTTCGACGTGTCAGTCCTTAAAATACGTTTTCGCCAAGAATTTTAGGAGTATATAGATGTGTGTGAGCGAATATTACATCACATCAGTACGTGATTCAACCACATGGTTCGTCTAGTAACAACAGCAATAAAACATTTGCGCGAGGGAACATAACACTACAGTTATTCAGATGCTGATTTAATGTATGGAGATTTATCATACTAGAGGTGAAATACAACGCAAAGGATTGGAGTAGTGCTTTATTTTAAGATAAATGTAGACCTTGTCAGAAAATTCACACCACAGACAGATTAATAGTTGAGGTTGTTGGTAGAACCATTTGTTAGATAATTAATTTACTATACCAATATTAGCAGCTGTTTCTTAGAGTCCTCATAGCCAAAGAATACACATAGAAATTTTTTTATTTAAAAAAACCACCGCTCTTTGATAGTTCTGCACAATGAGACTAAAATACTGGTAACTGCTGCTGCAAGTCATTAGGTATCTGCACCATGTGAGGGGTTAGTCATGCATTCATGGTCGGAAGGATCATATTGATTGGGGAATGTTGGCTGGAGCTTTGTGCATCAGCTGTAGATTTTCCTGATTTGTTGTTGTGCTGTGCCAGTTATTGTGCTGTGTACATTCCTTGTCTGTCTAGGGTGGAGACACTGGAAACGGTAGTAAAAGAGCACCTCCCAGTCGTTTATAAACAGGCAGGCATCAACATCTGCTTTCATGCTCACAAGCTTGGCCAGTCTGAAAGCATGACTAATGTTCTGGTTAATGTTTATATTGTCACTTAATGTTTTTCAAAAAGCTTGTTCAATAGTCTTAGTGCTCTACAAAGGGTGAAACCAAGACAGCACTGATCAAAGCGGTTCTGCCAGTCATTAAGAAACGCAAACATGGCAATGTGGACTGTGCATTTGGAGGGAGGTCCCCGGCGCGTCAACCATGCTGCTATTGCTGTAGGAGAAAAGGTGTTTTCATTTGGGGGGTACTGCACGGGAGAAGATTATCAAACTAGACGACCAATGGATGTCCATGTACTACATACAGGTGACTGATGCATATAATCATTTTTTTTTGTTTTCCATTGACGAGCTTGTTTTGTCTCTTGTTTTTATGCCTTGCTTGCTTCTCTGACTTCTTTTATTGATGGCCCGTTTTCTTCAGAATAAACAGAATACTTAAAATCTGTATAATCTGATAGTATTTTTTACTTGTATTTATAATTTTACACAGCATCATCCAACACTTTCTTACGTGTTTGCCAGTGGCCTGTGTGCATGTGTTGTGTGTGTGTATATGTGTGCATGCATGTGCAGGCTCATGAGTTATATCCAAGAGCATATTTGCATTAAATTGATTAATACATGGGTGGATATTTCAGTTTTTAAGAAATCGCCGAATCTCAAAAATGTCCCATCAAACTGTGTTCATTCATGGTTTTTTATCTTGCATTTTTTTTAAAGAATGTTAACTGTAATAATTTCTGTGTGCATTCTTCAGTCATGTTTTGTCCTGTAGAAACCCTACGATGGCGTTTGTTACCCACACCATCAGACTGTCATGCTGTTCACAACACGCCTTACCAGCGCTATGGCCATACAGCAGTTGCCTTTGAGGACAGTGCTTACATCTGGGGTGGAAGGAATGACACAGATGGTGCTTGTGCTGTGCTGTTCAGATTCGATACTGGTGAGAGTAATATTTGAAATTTATTCTGAAGCAAATTTAACTGACTTCTCAAGGTTTTACTAAGTTCCATTCAAAACTGAATACACTGTACCACATAGTGTACCATGAGGGTGTATGTGAACTCATAATTTCTGTATTTTTCCAAACAAGTTTGATCAGTTTATTTAGAGATGGAGCTGTGACTTTAAATTATCTGAATCATGTTTACCTGCATGAATTCACACATTAGACCACAAAGAAGACAGTATTATTGTTTTTGGAATATTCCAGCATATCTCAGTCTCTGGCAGTGGCACAGTGGATTTTGTTCTTAGGTGTCTATGCTGAAACTTTTACCTTCATGCACTTGATATGATTGAAGTCTGAACGAGGAGCTGTTAAAATTGCTGAGTGTGCTTGCATGCATGTGGTTGCTTTTTTAAAGAATCTTACACATGGCATCGTCCGGAAGTACGTGGACGGCCACCAGGAGCCAGGGACGGTCACTCTGCCTGTGTTGTGGCGAGAAGGATGTACATATTTGGTGGCTATGAAGAAGAGGTAAAGTTTTATTTATTTATTTTTTTATAGTTTATTTATTCTTGATTACCACTCTTGCTATTACTGCCTTCAGATTCCCAATTTTCTCAGTGCTTCTTTATTATAAAGCCCTGTGACAAACTGGACAGGAGGTAAAATCTCCTCATCGTTGACATTTACATTCAGTTGTTTGTTGTTGTATTGGGAGTGATTTCGCACTGGGGGGGGGGGGGGTATGTGGACTTGGGGAGGGAATAGGTCCGTGGCTTGGTGCTCTGATGGTGGCTACATGATTGCTTTCATGGCGCACTCTCGTTGCTGGTGGAAGGTGGCTGCATGTGTCCTGATTGGTGGACTTCTTTGTGGTCAACCCTACTGTCGCCCTATTCCTACATTCTGTTTTTCTCTACCCGTGTTCACGTTTTACTTTTAATGCTGTACAATTTTTGCTTGTCCTATAGTTTACTTGGTGTATTTTAATGGTTTTTTACCTCCTTTTTATTTAATTTTGTGCGTTTTTTTAAGAGATATATCTAACGTCTGGATAGGCGTTTACTACCTGCACTGATCCATTTTGTATTGTCTTATCTTTTTTTGGGAGGATTTAGAGACGATTTTAGATTTAAGTTAAGGTTTAGATTGTGCAGAGCATTTTTTAATTTATCCTTCCTGGCTGTTTAGACTACATTTGCATTCAGAGTGCTTGCCCTTGGATTTATTTTTAGCGTGAAGGCCAGCCTTTTATTATTGATCAAAGATGTCATCTTGAGCAGATTTCCAAGGCCGTCATTTTCTGCCATCGTTGGTGAACCTGTTGCTGCATGGCAAGAACTGGTGTAAAGGCTGTAACAAGATGGTGTTGTATTACAGTGCTGTTTAGCCAAGAACTACATAATATGGATGGTTGTTTGGTACTTTCCTCAGGTTGACCGTTTCTCCAATGAGATCTTCTCCCTGGACCTTGTCAGCTTGACTTGGTGTGACATTCACCCCATGGTAATGATGAGTTTCATCTTTAGAGTATTCCCAGTGATCCGAATCCTTGTGCAAAATTTCCGTGACTATGATAGTGATCTTGTTTGATTTGTCAAAAAACATTTCATGAAACAGCACCAATATTGCGTATAAAGTAAAATTATCCAGAGATTGCAGGCACTGTATTTTAATAATCCTTATATCTTGCATTGGTGTCTTGACTGTAACCTACCTGCATAAGGCTAGCAGAAAAGACATTTCAAAACATTGCATATAGCATGACAAGTATGTTGCTTATGTCGCAGTTCATCATGTCATGTCAAGAATCCTAAGAAGCTGGCTTTACATACATGTATATCCTGCTGTTTTGGGATTCTAGTTCAGTTGTCATGGCCAACACCCATGCACGCACTCAAGTCAAGCAGATCATTCCACCTGCAGTGGTATGCAGTGTGTCCCAGCTGTCTTTCTTCTCACTCCCCTGTCTCTGGTGTACTGACAACTGCAGAGATGTGCACATCCCAACACTTTGAGTACACTCTCTGTTGTTTTGGGTGGTCGCTGGCTTAACAGTACAATTACTTTCACCAAAACGTCCAGTGACGTATTGGATCTCTCTCTCTCTGGTGACTGCTTTATCTGGTAGCCTATAGATGGTGCCATGCTTTACCAGTTTAAGCTAACATCTGATTAGCATCTGTAAACCTAATGCTGGTTCACTAATATGTTGTTTGGTTGGCTGGCTACATGTTCTCCGCTGGCTGCATCTACATCAGAAGCACACAAAAGAAGCCCTGTGGCTTACCTCCCATTGTACTCCTCTATCTTCAAATTTATTCTAAGTCCTCATTTTACCGGCTGTTCTGCCTATGACTTCTCGCTCAGCTTAAGCCACATTAACGCTGCCATTGCTTGCAGCTCTCTCTCCACTAAAGAACAGAGCGTTCTCTCCATAACTTCCTCACTACATCTCTGCTCTCACAAAGTCCTCAGATCACCAAGTGTCCTCCTGTGCTGTGTTTTCACCATTATATTTTCTCTCTGACAGCGCCCTCTGTGTCAGTTGAACTACCTCCTGCATCCCCCTTACTCCTGCAGGTGATCACCAGATGCATCCTTGTGATAATTGTTGTCATCATCTGCCACAGTTATTACCAGTGTGAATCCATTCAGCCCACAGCATCTAACCTATTACGACCTGTCACCTCTAGCAGGCAATATGTTCCATGAATACTAATTTTCTTTGATGTTTTTTGTTGACCACGGTTGGTGAGGGATTACTGTATTACTTCTAACATACATGTTGTGGAAACTGTTGGAGAAATGTCAAGTGTTTTTCAAATAAAATGTCTGTGTCATTGTTGGCGCCTTGCTCATGACGTTGTAGTGCCTCAGTCTGAGTGTGAGGGGTGAGACAGGTTGATGTGTCCAGTTGCTTACAGAAGATATTGGTAGAGTGAAGTTTAACTTGTTTTGTTACTTTTGCCCCCACTTAGGGCGGGAAACCGCCATCCTGGCGAGATTTTCACACGTCCTCTCCCATAGGGGAGATCATCTACATTTTTGGTGGGCGCAGTGACCAGGGCATGGAAGTGTTCACTAACCAGGAAATCTACTGTAGCACAATGTATACATTCGACACACGTACCTGGCTGTGGGACAAAGTGCATGTCTCAGAGAAGGAGCCAGTGGGTCGTCGCAGTCACTCCACCTGTGAGTTAAAAACTTAATGCCTTGCAATTGTCTCCAATTGTAAACCACGTTCAAATGGGGAAATCTGTTTTGACTGGGCATCATTTGTAGCAGAACAAATATCAAATACATTTGTAATATATGTATTAATGATTAAAACTTCTCCTTATAGATTTTGTTACCTATTCTGTGGTGTTTGTTCAAGGGCAGATGATGAGATGGGACATGGCAAATTAACAGTTAGCCTTGTTTTTGAAATGATGCAGTAAAAATCCCCCCCCCCCAAATCGCTAGTGATATAGTAATTATTCTTTAATAAATATGTCACTTTTAAGCAGGGAAAATTGGTTCAGGAGCATCTGTTCTTCAGAAGTTATTTAATGATAATCCTATTGTCATTTATCTACAGTTGAATATAATGGGTGCCTGTTTGTCTTTGGAGGATATAATGGTGTCATCAATTGTCATTTCAATGATCTGCACATGTTTGATCCAGGTAATTGTCAGAACAAACATTCGCCACGATTTATTTTTGTGCTTTGCTCAGCCTGTAAAGGATAATTATGAAGACTGACTACATTTACCTACATGAAGGTGAATAAAAAGCCTTTTTAGGAAGGTAGCTGGTGTTAGTTACTGGGTGGGTCCGAATTGCTAGTGCCTTCACAAAAGTTATGGCCCTTATGGTGTTCCCATTGTGGTACCCAACTTATGAGTCAAACTTCGTACCAGAAACAGATTTCATATGCAACCTTTGGCAGTTGAGAAAACTTGCTAAATCTGTTTTCTCAGATGCTCCCTCAAGTTGACTTGTCACCAACTTGCAATTTATTTTGTACTGCAATTATGACAGATAATTTGATTACAGTGTAAACCCTGTATTGACCCTAATATTGCACTAAAAGGATGGACATGTTAACTTGCTGGCTTGTTTGCTTGTTTTTTTATAGAAACCAAAAAATGGAGTTTATTGACGGTCAGAGGTGAAGGTCCCTGCCCAAGACGTAGGCAGAGTTGTTGTCTGGTGGGCTCCAAAGTGTTTCTGTTTGGAGGCACAAGCCCCAGTCCCGATCAGGAGCCTTCTGAGAGAGCAGAACACAGCCTAGTTGACCATTCAGATCTTCATATTCTAGACATGTGTGAGTGTTGGCTCTTTCTCCCAGTGGTCCACTTACACTCCAGATATGAAGTTGGAATCAGGGTAGCACGGTGGGTGGATCATGCAGGTATGGAAATAATTACCTGAGGTAGACTTTTCACAGACCAAGTATGGTTGTAGTAGGGTTTAATTTTTTGTGGGTTTTCATTTTTGTCTTTGAGAGAGTATTGCAAAATGAAACATTAATATATTTTCTGACAAATATTCATTTATGTATGCAGCACCTTCCCTCAAGACTTTATGCTCCTTGGCTGTGATTAAGTACAAGCTGGACAGAAGTGGTCTCCCACGTGATCTCAGGTGAGGTTGTTGGATATGCTGCTGTTGGCAACACAATGTATATTTCAATGTCGTAGCACATCTGTTTTTCAAAGGTATTGCAAACTGTGGGACTTTAATGAGAACTAAGTGAAATGTACAGATATATTACGGTAAAACCTCCCTATTAGGACTTTTGAAACTACACCAGAATCAGGTCTTAATTGAGAAAGGTCTTAACTCTTTGCACTCGCACAGCATAGACTAGTTTATGATGTTGACGGCACACAGATTATGTGTATATATAGGCATGTTTTTAAAACATTGGTAATTAAGACACTTTCACAAATATACTTTATTTGGAAAGATCAATTCTTGGACTTTAAAATTCTTAAGGAATTGTTATTGGAAAAGTTTAAATATTACTTACCACTTGGTGTCGATTGTGGTTACTGTATCTGTGTATGCACAAAATCAAAAAACAGTATAATAAATTCCAGATGTCACTGCTTGCACACATCTCAGAACTTTATATATTATTATCATTTTTTGACCTTGAATAAAATCCATGTAAATTATCTGAACAAGCGACCTAAATGATATTTATCTTTTTCTACCAATTATATTTATCTTTTTCTACCAGTTATATTTATCTTTTTGTGCCAATTATATTTATCTTTTTCTACCAGTTATATTTATCTTTTTGTGCCAATTATATTTATCTTTTTCTACCAAACTTGATTTTATTAGATTTTCTCCTCTTCCATCCAGCAGCCATTTTCTGTGAGTTACATAACTGTCCTGGTAAACAGGTCCTCAGCAAAAAGTGTCAGCAAAACAAATCTGTTGTTTAAAAACTTAAAATAGTGCAAGGGATACAACGGATGATAGAGCTTACCAATGATAACAGAACGAGTTCCCTTTCAGTGTTAATGCGTCTTCAGGATTTTTTGAAAACCATCAAAACCTACGTTTCAACACGAAGTGAATGGTAATTGTGACTGTCCAAACTGCAATTTCAATGTGGGTGCAAAGAGTTAATAGGGTGGACATTTAGTGTCACCCACGAGGGGTCGGTGAATAAAATTTTGGTCTTATCTAAGAGGGAGTTGTAATAGGGAAGTTTTACTGTATAAGCCGAGGAGCTTTACTGAAAACTGACATTTGCAAAAGAAGAACTTTCTCTTTATGGAGAGTATTCCCAAACAGCACTATGCCTGGCTTCCTCCCCACCCCCTACACTTCTGGTTTTGGAGATTTTTACACCGTTGACTGGTTTACTGATAATGTGTGAAAGAAAAGACAGATATATTGAGCTAGTAGTAATAACACCATCTCTAATAGCCCTGCCCAGTTGTCCCTCGTAGACATATCTTTGTTGTGCACACTTCTTTGTCCAGTCCTCGGAGATCTGTATAAGGTATAAATATACAAAGCAACAGTCTTTTGGCCTTTTCATTTCCTAGGGTTGAATATTTGTTGAAGTAATGTGATGAAAAATGCAGCCAAAGTTTCTTGTTACGTGATTGTACAAGCAGAAATGTTTCAAGAGAGATGCATTTTTTGCAGCTGGCAGCTGGGCCTTCTTACAACCAACAACACCATAACGCGCCCAATTAACAACAATGGATGACAGAATGGACAGAGAAAGTCCATCGGAAAGAAGCAAAAGCCAAAGTCACCCCCACCCCTCCATCCTTGTGGACAAAAATGAGAAGCAGGCAACTCGAGTAAGGATGGGATGGAATCGCCCGCAGACTCGGGAGATAGCAGAAAGCAGGCACAATAATAATCCTCTGTGAAGATCACCCAATGGCAAGGTCTACTGCTGTTTACTTAGTTTCTTGATGGCTGCCATTTCGTTTTCTCTCTGCTGCCACCCCACAACCCTGCCCATGGCCACTTCTCAAAAAATGCTACCTTTCTCATTTCTAATTCATCCTGCTAAAAGGTGCTGACAACTTGAGATCACAATTGCTTGCAAGTGCTTGTTATTTGCTTACAGTGTCATATGTACATAAACTTCTTGAGTGTGACTCATTCTCTCATCCATCTGTCCTCTTTTCCTGTTTTCTGCAAGCAACCAGTAAACTATTTAATTTGCGCTTGTTATTTCCCCTGGTCTGTGGCATGATCAGTACATGTATTATAAAGTTGCTTAATTTAATTTGAGAATTTATGACGCGCAAGAGCACATCATGGTAAGTTGTGCACATCATGTGGAGAACACATTGAAACCAAAATCAAAAACATTAAAACCTCTGATAGTAACAACAATTAACACACTGTCAAACATTAAAATCACAGATAGGAACACAACCAACTATAAAGACCATGATGTCAGCCACGGCTAAGACATAGGAAGATCTTAATATGGTTGTCACGAATAAAAAGTAGTACATTGTAAACTGATAGTCATGTAAACAAGCAAACATGCAGTCTGTGCATTCCTTGTTCTTGTGGTTAGGGGTTTGTCCTTTGTTTTTTTGCTATTTATTTTGGTTCTTTCACAGTTTCTTTGACCTATTTCTCTGTATGATTTGTGAGAGAACTTAATTGGCATGTGCATTTTCTAGCTCTGTGCTAACAGTTTGAACCATTTGCCAGAGAGCCTTACTTATTTTTGAAGACAGCCCATAGAATGGTGATAATGTTTGTTTCCCAACAATACAGAGCATCTATCAGCCATTTAGGCTGCCTGTGACGGTTTTTTGGGAGAGGATGTCAGTTTTCTACCAATTCCTCTTCCCTTGGCACTCTTCCTGGACTGCTCTCCCACCCTAGTCGTGAGAAAAAAACCACAATCTATTTTCAAAATGATTATAACTGTTGTGTGTTTTCCATCTAAGATACCCAAAAATTAATGTAAGCAAGTTTACATGTAATAGAAATTGCTGAAAAATTTGCTGCTCTCTTTAAGATTGTTTCTGTACTACCATGTCCAGACTAGAAGCAGCATTAAGACGGGCTGTTGTTCTGTATTGTGTTCTTATTTTTTTACAGCTTGGATAATGGTTAACTGTTGATAAGCTGTGGCCATTGATGTTCTTTAAAAAACAGCAAACTTCTGTTTGGTTTTGCCTGAACAGAGGTGGAAGGGCAGAAATCTTGGAAGGTCTTTTAGTTAAAAGGTTTGAAAGAACCTTCATTTTAAATATAATGTGTAGAATGTGAGATCTACTTATCGTGACCACATTAACTGGTTACGGTTGGGATTCTGTTCCCTATGATGGCTGTCTTTGCAAGCTAATCATCAGAGATCTGAAACTGAATTAGCACAGAAAAAATCTGAACTAGGGGTTTGGGCTTAAGATGCATAAAGGCAGTGCTTTCTCTACTTGGCAATGTGTAATGTTGAGCAGTAATGAGAGATGATTATAATGATGATGTATGAAGGCAGGCATATGTATATGTGGGTGTGCATATTTGGGTGGATGATTGAGAGAAACAGAGTGAAAGGGATGATCTTTGACAGTCTCTGGTGTATGCACAGTTCTAAAATGGCATTTTTCACATCTGGAAGCCACTAAACTGAAAGGTGGTGCTTTTATTGTGGTGTAAAGTTAAAACAAGTAGAGAAGAATATGGTAAAACTAAAATTGTTGTTTTGTTTTGTATCTTTTTCTTCTCAAAATGTAAAAAAAAGTTATTTTTTTATTTCAAAGACTTGTGCAGTCTTACTTTATTTGTTTGGATGGTGAGTAAGCATTTCCGAGAGTGTAATCTCAGAATGATATACGTGAACTGGCAGTGTACACTGGCTTTAGAAGATTGTATTGAAAACCAGCTTGTGAAAGGAGTTTAAAACATAAGACTGGCTATGAGGACGGTTATGGTATTCATTTGCAGCTACATGTATTCTTTTTTCCTTCCTCCCCTCCTCCGTCGTTCCTCTGGGGAGGCATATGCCCTCAATTAAAGTCTCCACTGGTAGGGGAAACAGTCGTCGCTGGACTGTACAAAGGGAGACAGTTGTTTTCCTAAGTGAAGGTTCTGTCGGGCAGCAAAGGGACCAGGCGGACCGGAACGTATCAGGACGTCATGAAACTCAACATGTAGGCGCACAAAACAACACGCAGGCTCCAGGCTGTGCTAGTGCGATGACGTAGCTGAAAGGATCATTATTCCCAACGGACAAAACGCTATGTACGGCCGAGGCGGACTACGCTTCGGCCTGACAAAACGCGCGGTACCCTGTGCCACGCGCAGGATACCATTGTCACTGTCGGAACAGCTTGTTAGGCTTGCGATCGATCACGTGATTTTCTTAAACAAGGTCGCCGATACACAGGCAGCGAGTGCGTATAAGCAATTCAGCATAATTAACTCCAACAAGAGATACTGGCAGTGCTCAACATAACCGTATGCAGACGCACGTGACCAAGGGAGCTTACCGTATCCAAACCGTACCGTACTGGGCAGATCTGCCACGTTCCTTACTTTCGACTCTCTCTTTGCTACGTGTATGGGTACGATAGGCTCCCTTGATTGCTTACGTCAGCATACCGTTGTGTCTAGCGCTGCCAGTACTTTGTTGGGGTTGTCGTTTGACGATTTTATAGCGCTCTGTCCTCATTTGTTCTTGTTTGATTACTGTAAAAATAGTTAATTTTCAGAAACTTGTGTATTATTGATTATTATTATTAACGCTGTCTGCCTACAACTTCCCAACATCTCTTTTTCCTCTCTCTCTCCGGCGTGTGTGTGTGTGAGAGAGAGAGGGAGAGGCGTCACTGTACCTGAAACTCGCAATACCATTCAGCCAAACCCAAGAGAATCTGATCGACCAACTGAAAACGCATATGCAAAACTTCAACCGTTTGCAGATTACAGGGAAACTGTTTAATAATAAAATTCATTCAATAAAAAACCATCGAGCCTCGATTGTATCAAACGGTTTTGACAGAGGGCGCAGAGGGCCAGCGTCTGAAAGCGTGCGTGCTTGTATCCAAAGATGGAAGTGGGATTTTCTTTGGGCCAGTGCACATTTTCGGGCAGCTGGGCCACCGCAGGTTAATTTTCACACACGGAAAGGGTCTTGTAAATCTCTAGACACCAAAGTATAATTTTTGCAATTCAGTTTGGTACGAAAGGCTAAAAGAAAGATGCTGATTCATCACCTCATTTTAGCATTCAACACCGCGTAGGAGCGTTCAAGCCTTTCGCACGTGCTCCACTGCTGGGCTTCCACGAGGGTTTGTACAATGGTTAAAAAGACATGCAAATACTACAAGTTTCTTTTATTCGCTATTTTTTAGTATGTGGAGCCCGAAAAGCCGTCTACCCGAGGAGTATACCATTTTATCGGGTAGATTCCCCCCCCCCCAAAAAAAAAAAACCTGCACGTGAACTCACGTTTTCGGTCAGGGATACAGGCTGCTGGCTTGCATGGGGATTGGCAGCTCATGTCCATACTACCCACACGTAGACAGACGTAAAATATACAGGGGCAGGGGGTCTTAAATCGGTCTTCCGACGGTTGGGTTGCACGGGCTATCGTATTTTCTGTGTGCACGTAAAATATAAGGGCAAACGAGCCTTGCGACTGCTATTATGACAGGATGGACGGGTACGAACACTTCTGTAGTCCCGCCCAGAGGTCCGGATAGGAACGCTCATGCATCCCAACATTCCCGCTTTAATTTCCTGCCGTGCTTTTTGCTGAGCGTGAAATATCTTCTGCCAAACACATCTACCCGTCTGTTCCCCCCCCCCCACCTCGCACCTCCATTCCATTCTTTATCAATGCAACCTGAAAATCAACAGGGACTGTTTCCTGTGAAAGAAGACGTAGTTCTCGTCAAATTGAGGCCCATGCAACAGCAGACAAAATAAAATTTTAAAAAATATCCCCCCCCCAAAAAAAAACCCCAACAAGCTTGTGTTTTCACGACCTCAGCTGATCTGTTTGCAGAAGTCTTATGTTAGTGACTTGTCTCAGACACTATACTAATCTCACGACTGGTGAAATGCATAGTACAACAGGAACTTTGATGTGTTCTTGAAAAGGCAGGTCTGTGAAACACCGTAAGGAAATAACACGCGGTCAGTCATACAGATATTCCACAATGCGGAACAAAGATTCACCGTGTGCTCCCTTCAGGAACAGGAATACCGTTTGAAAAATTCACGACAGCGATTTCGGTAACGTTTTCAAAATTAAATAATGCTTCTGCATCACGAATATCTCTGAAGGAATTCTTAATACAGATGATAAGTTGTCTATCAGTACTTCAGCCTCTCCTCCAAAAGTCCCCGCGCACCACTTGGGTACAGTACTTTTATGAGTATCTCTGCACTGATCACAGATCGTCATGCGCTGGATTCCCGGACACGGCGGAGTAACAGGCAGCGATCAGGGGCCAAAGTGCAAAGAACGTTGATGGCGATAAACGAGAAGAGCTCTCCTTTCTGGAGTCGCGAAGAACGAAGACTGAGAACTGCTGAAGGAGCACATCCAAAGAGGACTGTGGCTGGTACACGTGACTTCAACTTCCACTTGCTTCAGAGCGATTGCGCAAAGGGGAAACCCAAGTATGTCCTGAGTGAGCGATGACACTTTTGCGGAAAGTGAGGCAGAACTTTTTTAACGACAGATAAGACAACGTCGTCTGTTTTGGATTGCCTAGTTTTCACATCTCAGGTCAGAAATACATTACAATATTTACCAACAGCACAGTCGAAAAACGGCAGAAAAGCATGAAGAAGGAAGGAACAGAGTAAAAAAGACAGAAATGCATCTGTATGATGAAAGGATGAAAAAGCCGGAACAGTTCTTAACCTTCCCGTCTGAAGAAGGCGTAATATCCTGAAAAGTCAACTTTGCATGTTTTATGTTAATTAGCTTGGTTAGTGTGCTGTTACCGCACTTCTTACCCCGTTTCCTCACATATAAAGTTGTTGAAGTAGCAAGGACCTCGCAAAAATAACCACAGCGAACTTGTTACAAGTATAAAAACTCCCCCTCTTTCTCCTCCGTTTTTTCATCCTTGTCAGCACAGCTCTGAGTATCGACATTTCGTCAGTCAAGGTATAGAATGGACGCGGTATGACATACTGAACCCACGATGGTAGTGTGACGTGTTAAACCTGCTGCTGTACGTCAGTGACGTTAAATGCCTGGAGTGTACGTCCTTGATGGTGTGACGTATGGTTCTTTGCTGCTGTGTGGAACTTGGAGCTGATGGTCTCGCCACGGCGGTGTCTGCTATACGTCGGTGACGTTCTCATTTTCACCTATTTGATTACCGGCCTTGATTCTGTTTCGATCTTCTTGTTTGTCGTTGGTTTTCATCGGCTGGGTCGCTTCGTCCTCTGCCTGCAAAACCACAAAGTCGGAGCATTTTGAAGTCCGATTTTGTTAATCGTGGAAAGTATCAATGGGACTAACGATTTCCCGTTGTTCGAGATTTTTCTCACTATTTGAAGCCCACTTTCTAAACACACAACAGCTGGAAAAAATTCACGTAACAGCTTCGAACAAAGGATTCGAATGTACAACCCATACTTCGGGAAGTCTTTCTCTGGAACCACCTCTTGTCCTACCTACTAGGCAGTCTCAAAATGCTTGTGCACCATCCCTCTGTTACCCACGTCTTGTGCATTTCGAGCTGTTTCCCAGGTCCTTACTTTCAGAAGTCTTCGACCTTTCTTTTGACGAATCACTGGTCTTACAATTTCTCTGACTCTTTTAAGCACTCTGTCCTCATGTGTTTTTTTTAATTATAATTTGCACCTTGAGGATTCCATGTATTTGTCCTATGTTGTGTTCGTCTTTGAATACTAGGTGTCAACACTCGCTTAGTGAGCGGGCTGACTACATTCACATGGATTCTCTGTATGCACACGTTGTGCACCGAGGGTTAGCTGTGTGAAGACTAGCGCCGTTATAAAGAAAGGGATGGCAGATCTTTTTTGAGGATCTGCCAAGTTCCTTTCTTTCGGCCCTCTCTTTGCTACGTGTTTGGGTACGGCAAGCTCCCTTGGGCACATGCGTCTGCATACGGCTATGTTGAGCGCTGCCAGTACCTTTGTTGGAGTTATCTTTAGATAATTTAAGCGCTCGGTCCTCATTTGTTCTTTATTAATTTCTCTGACTGTTAAAATGGTCTCCGACACAGTGATCTCGCAGACAACTCTAAGTGCTCACATATAGCCTTGACCCTTCTGCGTATGCACGTCAGTTATGCTTACCATTTCCGCCTTTTTAAAGACAAGGATCTCAAGAACAGTACTGAGTCCCCCGGCCAGCACTCCTGCTAGCAAGATGACCAGGGCCCCGGAGAATGAACCGAGATCGACCGCGTAGAAAGGCGTGCCCTGTACAACCACAAAGACAGCGTCCTCGAATCAAACAACAGTGATAAACTACAGTCTCTTGTATCGTTGTTTTTTTTTGTTTGTTTGATAATTCAATTGACATAAATTCTGTTTAAATGCCTGAACTTGTTCAGGATAGTGCTAAAACACGTGCTACCGTGAAATCGAGTGATAATCGCATGCACCACAAATATGTACAGGATAATACAAACCAATATCAACGTTGTTGTAGTGCTGACGACAACAAATATATCTCTTGCTGGTGCAAATCGCAATTATTGGCCTAATACGGCCTTTTAACTGCTGCCCTCGCAGCAGATACTCACATGTCTTGTGAGTACTGCACCAAGTCCGGGGTAAGGTTTTGCTGAAAGGTTAGACACTTTAAGCGATGTGACACGTACAA
Organism: Lanistes nyassanus; assembly: GCA_004794575.1. Taxonomy (NCBI): domain Eukaryota; kingdom Metazoa; phylum Mollusca; class Gastropoda; order Architaenioglossa; family Ampullariidae; genus Lanistes; species Lanistes nyassanus. Next base: position 440,136 of record SMGT01010268.1, read on the forward strand.
TAGCAAGGACATTGTGTTAATCTCGCTTTTTTGGTTTGTTGTTACCAGATGTTATACTCCAAGCAATAGTTGCTTGTTTGATTCATCTCGTGAACATTTAATGGTTTAGAGCGTGGCATCCTTGATAGTGCCTCAACTTCCAGTAAGACCCTGTCTGGGGTACCCGATCGCTACTGGCATCGCAAAGCCTTTAGGTGGGAGGTATAAGGCGGGGGGTTTCAGGTCACCGACCTTCATTCTGTCCCAATAGTTTGGGTCAAGAACGCTGCCCTCGCACTGGCCTTGGAACCACTTGTCCTCCAGCAGTCTCAGGTCCCCATTTTCACGCATGGTCAGCAGTGCGTCGTCCACCTGCCTGGCTAGGTTCCAGCCAGGCGAGTAGGCCAGCGCGTAGGCCCCGATGACCGACAAGTCACTCACCATGTACAGGTTGCACGGTTCCTGCCGCAGCACGTACTTGGCCTGTCCAGACAGGTAGCCCTGTGTTCACGAACGCGTCTTGTCGCGAAACAAGCCTACCAGCCTTTTGGTGGAACCCATATGATAGGAGGCAAACCACCAAGTGCTGGGTTACATAAATACAAACATGTACTTTTTTTTACCACAAACTTGGAATTTTACAACCTGAACTGCCCTCGTATGCATGAAACTGAACTGCACTTTTATGTATGAAAAAGGAGATAGTAATCCTCATGTAGGATTGTACAGGCGTCTATCTTCTTTTCATACCCCAGTACACTATTTTATACCCCATTAATGTTTATCATTCAAGATAGTAAAGATGATTGTTTGGGGACCTTTTGGTTTTTAACTATATTAAAGAAAAAATCTGTGCTCATGGAAGGAAACACAGGAAAAAGGCAAAGCAGGATAAAATAAACTCAATATTTAAAAGAGACCTCTCCACAAATATTTCTGAATGGCCGAAAATGTGTTCTGAACACACACACTGACCATGGAGGATTCCATGATGAAGGCGAATGGGCGGGACTCTGGAGAGCTGCGAACCCGTTCGATCCCCTTGTCAGTGCTTGACAGCGCGGTGTTCCGCTTGTTGACGTGTGACCAAATACTCCTTAGATGTGGCACCTGATGTTCAAAAAACCCCACGCTGACATAAACATGCTGCCGAGCATGAATTGGAGTTAGGGTCAGAGAAAGGAAAGAAGAAAGAAAATGGAAAATAAATGTTCTAATGTTGCTGAATTATTGTTGTCATATCCACTGACCTTTCGGTTCATTCAATAATTTTTTTTACATGCCTGAATGTTTTCTCAATCCGCCATATGTATTCTGTCATGCAGAAGCACGCGCGCACACCATACGTATCTAACAGTAGGTTTCTACATATACTTATCGGTCGAGTTCGCTAAGTATCTGGTCAACAAAAATAATGACGAGGACAACATTAAGAGTAACAACATCAGCATCAACAAAACATTTTTTGAATTTGCTATGTGCATTTTGCTTCACATAGCTTTCTTTTTCCTTTTCTTTATTTCTTTCTGTCTTTCTGTTCACGCATGCAGAGCTTACAGAGAGTCCTGGTCACAACCACTGCCCCTGCGCACCCGACTACCACCACACAACCGATTCTTTTGTTCACCTGTGCGTTTTTGAAGTAGGTTTCCGTGGCGCCTCCTCCCAAAAATCCGTAGGTCACCTCCTTCTGTTTGGCCAGATCTTCGAAGCTCAAGATGCGCGAGTACTGTTCGTCCTCCATTGGCGACGGACCCACGCGCAGCAGGTTGGCCAGGCTGGCGGTGTAGGTCAGAAGGAAGATGACCACGAACATCCACCAGAAGGTCACCACCAGCCTCCCGCCCAAAGACCGAGGGGCCCGAACAAAGCCTGGAGATGGCAGGACAGACGCACGGAAAAGTAAGATTGTGTTAGAAGTAGAGCCAGAAATAAATTTGTAAAAATGTCATTGTTCCGACGAAAAAGATTTAAAGACCTCCTCCGTCTCCTTCAAGGTGAGGAAAACATTCTGTTTATATGCACGACCAGACAAGGTTGCAGGACATAATTTTCTTCGACCACAGAATATGGTCAGTGCATCGGCTTTTTCCCCCATGGCTACTGAACAGCATTTAGCCAGGACATAACACTGGGTTGTTAACACCACGAAATAGAATAAGACACTTTGTTTTGCAAATGATCTTGGTCCAGATCTAGCATTACTTAGTCAGAACGCTAGTCATTAGATTGAGAGTTCTTCTGCAGCGGTATAATCTGGAGAGTATAAACACTTTGGAGGCACAACAGGTATCATGCTACTGGACACAAATTACAGAGACAAAAACTTTTAAAAAAATATCATAACCACAAGCTATGTAAATGCAGATTTAATCCCCAAGCATGCCTCTCAAATGTATGCGACAAGTTCGCATTACTACGTAATGTGCGGCTTGCGAAGCCAGTGGGGGAAGGGAAAGGGTGTGTGTGTGTGTGGGGGGGGGTGTAAGTCTCACCTTGCAGCATCCAGGTGCTCATAGTGAACCAGAAGGCGTTCATGCAAGTGAAGGACTCGGCCTCTCGGTACGTGGCCTGGCTATCCTTGTACAGCTGTCGCCATTCGTACGGGTTGCAGTGGCAGATGATGTACAGAACTACGCTGGTGGTCAGGTAGGCGACCAGCGCCATGAGCCAGACGCTGTGAGCCAGCGGAGCGAAGAGCCGCGCGAACCGCTCGCCAAAGCTCGGCTGCTCGTTACGCGGTCTGCGGAGAACGATGACAGGTCCGAAGTCTTGAAAGGGCACTGAATAATCCAGAACCTTGTTCCGGGATGACGTCATCGTCAGGGGCGCGGCGACAATCTCTGCTTTCTGATGGACAATGAAATTTCGTCTAAGCCAATTGGAACTAAGTCACCTTTCAGGTCAGTCACGTTTGTAAGCTTAACAAAGGGGATCACCTGGGGTTTGGAAGGTCCGAGAAGCAAGAAGATTGGTTAGAAAAAAATCAGGAAATTATGACAGAAGTAATAGTTTTTACAGAATATAGGCTAAAGGAGAGCTCCCAAATGTCCTAGGGAGCGGATCTGCCATGCCTAGCCGATGATGCTTTCAGCATTTCACAGGTGATCGCAAAGCAACAGAATAAATACTTCTGCTGTCGTAGGTTTTGAGAAGGAAGGAGCGAAGAAAGAAAGAAAAATGATCGAAGAGAGGGAAATGAGGAGAAGAGAGGACATATCGGGGAGACAAAGAATAAGAGAAAACAGATGGAAGGAGAGAGAGAGAGAGATGTCGGGGAGACAGAGAAAAATGCAGCAAAATGGACAAAAAGGCAAGCAGCCAGCTGACTTTGTTCACTATGTCGCCCACTAAGCCATTCCAGGATCCGTTGACCAGCGTGCCGTAGACGGTGTTCAGAATGTGGATCTTGAAGTCGACGTTGGTCAGCAGGCCGATCTCTTCCAACAGCTCCTTGATGTAACCGTCATATTCCACGCTGCCATTAACCTCCAGCCTTTGTAGGTACGGCTTGATCTGGGGCACAGGGCACAAGGCACTCGCTCGTTAGAGCTGGGGCATATCATTAAAAAGGTGGAGTAAACCCGTAATTAAAAAAAAACGCCTCACGTGGGAGGGAAAGAGACACAGGGTTACAGCTTTAACGCCGAGCGACGTTAAATGCGATAAGGATTTTTTTGCCCAAAACAGAAGCTCGTTACACGGTGCAGCTTTCACCCAGGTAAGAAACCTTGGGGAAGCATTACTGAGCCAGCACAAGGCGACTGCGTTTCCAATAGACATTGCAGTCTGTCCATCCCTCCGTATGTCTGTCAAGGTTTTCCAACCTGCCCCACTACGTGTCTGTCCGGTCTGTATGCCTGTACGTACTTCTGTGTAATAATCTCCCTTTGTTCTTTGTCACTGCCTCTCAGCCAGCCAACCAGCCAGCCAGCCAGCCAGCCAGTCAGTCAGTCAGTCAGTCAGTCAGTCAGTCAGTCAGTCAGTCAGTCAGTCAGTGTGTTTGTATCCATCCCTCCGTGCGTGACCTCCCACACGCCCAATGTTTGTTCCAGCCCTCAGTGACGTCTTTCGGCATAGACCAAAATAGCTTTTCACATTATCGAGGCACTTGATCTGCTCAGTCTATGGATTTTCTTTAAGTCGACTTGCAATAATGCCGTTCAGATGGCTGTTCTCAAGATTTCTTGGGATATGAAATCACGCCGGAATATTTATACGCTGCGCCTGATGTGTTTTATCTCAACGAGCTATTACACGCATGTCCCTTTTATGATTTACTTCAACGTGTTTTGGGCGTTTACGAGCAATAACGGAAGTTTACATAAATGTGTTGGCGTGACGGCTTCTTCGTTGCTCTTACAACTGTAAGGGTTTTTGTTTTAATTTTTCTTTTGACCTTTTCTGGCTTTTAGAATTGCGTACGAATGTGTCTTCCTTCATCTGAACCACTGTTGCTTTTAGAATTAAGATTCTGTGTTAGAAGTATGTACAAATGTTGGGGTAGGTGAGAATCTCTGTTGCTTGGTGGAATTGTGTAAGACTGTAAGAATTTATGTTCTTAATTTCTTTTGAAATCGTGTAGGTTTTTTTAGAACTGTGAAAGAATTTATGTTTTGGATTTAAACTTCTGTTGCTTTTAGAACTTTGAACTTCCATTGCTCTTGGGGTTGTTTTTTTCGTTTTATGCCTGCTGAGATGTTTTTCATTATTCGACATATTGTTAGTGCTTTTAAGACATTTCAAGCATTATTATTCTAGATATACATAATATACACAAACGTATTATTATCCTACGTATACATAATATACACAAACAATACTTACAAGTATGGATGACACGTGCACTGTTCTAGCTGCCTGCAACATAAGGCATTACCATCAGATGAAGATGAGGAGAATGACGGCAAAGACGAAGACGACGATGGGGATGAGTAATTGCTCAATGCATGTACACTGTATGTGGGTATGTGGTTGACCGGAGAGGCATGCATGCTTTTAAGACAGTCATAGGAAAGGGGCCAGAGCTGGCTTGCATGAGCATTTTTATCTCCTGTTCATACGTAAAGGTACACGTAAAATACACAGGGTGAACGGGCCTAACGACCAGAAGAGCAGCTAAGAACGCTCATGCAAGCAAGCCCAGATCTGCATCAAGGACGTTTAACCTACTAAAAGGTTAGAGAAGATGTCACTGCTGCAAACGCCACTGTGTTAGGTGGGGTGGGGAGGGGGAGACAGGAGAAAACCAAACACAAAACAACTACAGTTTTTTTTTAATGCCGGACACATCAAAGAAAAAATACACTTCTCCCTTTATTATCGTCCATTACGAAAGGCAATACCGATAGCATATAAATCCTAGCTCGTAAACAGAGCCGCGCTGCTATTTGTTTAGCTTTGCTGATGTGTGACTAAAGAAAAAGAGCATTACCAAAAAAAACCCTGCCCATGTAGCGCATGAAGAACTGCTAGTCTCGAGTGGCAGGCTGGAAACGTCTTTGCACGGCCCTGCCAACACACATGCTGAACAAATTGCAGTTGCAGGGAGAAGCGACGTGCGCTCTCCTCCCCCTTCCTTCCATCTCTCTGGTGCTGGCGCCGTCTACAGGCGAATTCCGTAGCGACGGCGAAAGAGAGGGAAAAGACTTCATTCGCTGTAGCAGTCCTTAGCTGCATTTGCAAGTTTCGTCGTCTGCACTCTGCGTTTGTGTGTGTGGGGTGGGGGGGTGGGGGGAAAGGGATAACATGGAGGCGAGGGGGGGGGGAGGCTACTGGTCTGGTCTGCACTGCGTTAGTCCGACCGTACTTTTCAAGTGCAATGACTAGCCCCGTGGAAACATTATCATTCGCAGGGAGTGTACACAGTACAGTCGGATAAGCAGGACATGCTTGAAATATGTTTTATTTGCTTCATCAGTTGTAAAAACAGACAGCAGACATTTATCGTTTAAAAAAGAAACCTAGCGTAAAATATCGGAAGTATGCTTAAGCAGGGATGGGGAAATGCGCTGGTCTCGTGGCCATGGATACTAGGAAATCTTGTTGGACAGAAACCACTAGCCTGTCAGGCTATCAGCTATCCTTTTTTTGGTCGACTATAGTAGTAGTGTAAATGTTTATCTACCTGATGATAAGAACACCCCATGCATACCTGCATACGGGTCACTGAAGGAAGCACCACTTCCTAATGGAGAAATGTCCCAGAAAACACTGAATCGCTTGTGATTTTTGAACGTCGTAATTGACAGGTACCACAAGCTTACTTAATTTTTGTCTGTCGTCATAAATTGAGAAAGCCTGTTGTACCAGAATTGGAAAAAAGCCTGGACTATTGGAAATTTCATGGGGTTAGTAAATTTCAGAAATAATGGTTTTATCCTTAAAGGATCGCTGGAGGTGAAGCAGATGGTTTTCAGGTAATGACCTAGATCGGCCCAAACCGCGGGAAGTAAAGAACATAAACCTCGCCCCAAGGCACTGTTTTCGATCTGGAACCGAGGCATTACTGGCCCACCGTGGAGAGGACCGTGTCTGGCACGTTGCTGCTGCTCTGTAATGTCACCGTGAAGCTGCACAAACGGAATCTTCCGATGATGAAAACAAAGTCTCGACTCACTGCTAAACCACTTTATTTTATTTGAAAGTTATTTCCCAACATTCGTTGACCTCCTGCTGGGATCTGCAAGGGGGTTGGTTGGTGCGATGCTGATGAGGTCGGGACCGATTGCAACTTAATGGCCTCCCTCGACCGTACGTTTCCATTTTATGTACGGGGGGAATAATCGAGTGTACCGACACAAAACTGGTTAGACGTGTAGCCTGCATTCCGGCCAATGAGATAGTCCTGAAGAGCATCACGTGATCAGCTCTGCACATCAAGACACGGCACCTTTGCACCGCAAACCACGTCTACAGGCAGCAGGTGTCGCTCTCTTCGTATCTCAAGCAGCAAATTTGCATCTGGCTGGCAGCTGCGCTTCAGGTAACGTGATGATGAATTCTTTCTGTACCTGCCCGCTTCCGCCAGTTCACTCAGCGTTGCACAGAACTCCAAGCCAGCAGAAGGAGATAGCCCATTGCAGACAGGAAAATGACAACTCCCCCTGAAGGACACTTCGGACAGCTTACCCTCTAGCAAGTCTGAAATTCCCACCGACATGGGACACGCATGCGCAGACCACCTTTCATCCAGCTTATGCTTGCGGACTTATTACCTACACTTGAGCTTATACATGAAGACAGAAGCCCTAATTAACACCAAAACCCTAACCCCCATTCCCTCAAGAAAAAAATCGTAAGCTAATAAAGACATCAAACCTGCGTCTTTTTGAGTGTGAAATCCAATGTCTTTACCACTCAGCTATATCCAACACTATGGACTGGTCTCTTCACTGTAACTATAAGAAATGACACTGTGTCATGGCTTGAATTATAATTATCTGTTGTTGTGGTTAGCAACCGGCATGCGCATGTGCAGCCCACTTGATACACTGGGCATGCGTGCCCCAAGTCGGTGAGAATTGCAGACGCGCCAACCGGTAGGTCAAAGGCCGAACGTTCCAGCAAACTGGGGAGCAGAAAACGGCTGTTGCAGGCTGTGATGTCCGTCCGTCGCCTGAGGAAAATGAGTGGAAAGAAGGGATGGTCGGATACATTTAAACTGACCAATGGATGAGGATTCTTGAGTCCGATAGTTCGCTCGCTACCTGCCCACTAACTCAACACAACTTTAAACAGAGCAAGTATGATTGCTTGTACTTGTCGTTACGGTCGATGGTCTAGCTATTGAACGATCTTCGTCAGTGAAAAACCTTCTTCTTCTGCTCTCCATTCTGGTCTTTTCTGAAGAGCAGGAACTGTACGTGTCTTGTTTCTGTGTTTGTTATTGTTGTTGTGTGGACGGGCGGTGGTTGTATTTCCTGTTGTTGTAGTTGTTATGGTGCTGTTTTCTCCAAACATTTTCTTTTTGTTATCGTTCTGGTAAACGCGATGCACTTATGGGTTTGCTAGAAAAAATTCTAGTTATTACAGCGTTGTCATTACAAACTCCAGCTTGGATAGCCCCACATTCTTTCCCTTACTTTTTCGAAGGATCCACCATTCCTGCGCAGGAAGGAGAACTATGCGAATAGATATGTTGCCGTGCGACCTACTCACGAGCGCCAGCCAACTGCGCCCAACTCGAGAATCTTCCTGAAAGTGGTAGTTCAGGTGTGGACAAATGTTTCCGACGCTTGGTGTTTTTGTTGCACGGCAGGGTGCGGGGGATGAAAAACCTTTACTTCTTAAAAGTAGAAATGGAACTGCGTAGCTAATCGCCCTGTCGAAAAATGACGTTGCTAAGGCAACAGACCAACTTTTTACCCTCGCAGGCATTTGCGATCCGCTTTCTTGCAGATGCCTCCGTTCTCAAAAATCAGGGCCTAGCTTCATGAGTATTCGTTATCTCCCAGTGGCGCGCCCATAAGTTTTAGAGGGAGAGAGAAAGAGAGAACGGCCTTATATGGACACCTGAATATCTGGGAACCAAGAGGTGGTTTCTCGTGCAAGCCAGCCCAGAGATGCGTATGTCTCCGTAAAATCTTCCTTTTAGCTATGTGAAGGCGTGTGCAGAATCAAGAATTTAGCCACGCTCCTATTTGCAGGAACTAGATACAAATGCTCACGAAGTCCACTCTGTGAGCGAGTTGCACGAGCTTTCTAACCTTCTCGTTACACATATTGGAGTGCCCGTCAATAACAGACCGTAAGCAAGCATGAGCACATCTTTGTTTGCGGAACAGAAATACGATTGGTTATGCACCCGACGAATGTGTCAAGCTCGCGATCCGGGTGCTCGTGCAGGCCCGTAATTAACAGGCACCTAAAGCTCGCCGGTCTTACCACGTCAAGCTTGATCCTGGCATTTCTCGCTGAACAGTTTCTGCTAAAGCCGGCTCTGTAAAGCTTTGAACGAAAACACTGTGCGGTCAACTCGTCCAACCGTCTGCAATAAGGATTTCGTCCCAATTCGATCCGATCAACAGAATTTTGCACAGTAATTATTTTATCTGCGAGTCTCTTGCAAAATCTGTCTGCAACAAGAATTTTGCTTTTATTTTTGGTTTTGTTTGGCAAATGTTCGATTAGTTCTGAATCGCCATTTTCGTCCGATCACTTAATCGAACCGTGTGAGGGAAGCGTTACCTTTTTTTTAACACGTCAGATGGAGCTTTTCAGCGCCGCTGCCGAAACGTGGACATTTCTGATGCACCGTGCGTAGCAGCTCGGTGGGCATGACAACGGAGATTTCGTCTCTATGAGACCGCACTTTGAGTGCTCAGTCTGAAAAACGTGGGGGTCTTTGACCTGCTTCGATCATACTGAATTCATCAGATCCAGTGTTCTTACATCATCGTCAGTTACGCTCATGGGAGGACCGCGAAAAGCACGGATGTACATAACGGGGAGAAAATGGTGCGGACAGCATGTTTTCGTGAGTGCAGCACAGCCTTGGCACAAGTATAGTGTGTTTGCAATTCTTGGTTTTTTTTTCCAGAGGTGTGACGAGCACTCGCACTTGTGACAATGTCGGGGGGAGCGCGAGAGAAAAATCTGGGATGTGGGGAGGATGACTGAAGAGAGGGTAGGGTAGGCAAAAAAGGGAATCGACAAAGACTGGGAGGAATGAGAAGTGGGGTGGGTGCTGCAGAAGGAACGAAAGAATGTGACGTGCACCGTCAGAGGTACCTGCCAGAACCACAGGCCGGCTAATTGTTGAAGAAGATAACGAGGCTTCCACGCATCAGCCTAGAAATGACGGGTTGGAATGCTGTCCGCTAGCAGTATACAGTCGTAGCCTCTTCACGCCGGAACTCGTGCTGACATTGGTTTACGCGCCCGCGTACAATTCCTGCTGCAGTTCCACGTGGTCTGGCTTTCATTTACACTGTGAAGTCACTCGATCTCTGCACTCAACCTGGCTGGCACCATCGGAAGTCTGCGGCAATGTCAAACCGATCGAGCCATCAATGGCGCGTGGGGTGACAGTGGCAGCGGGGTGCGGGGTGCGGGGAGCCCCAGGGGTGACGTAAGGGACAAGAGAAGAGAAATTGAATTTGGCCTTGGACAGTGCAGACATTCTGTCGAGGAATCGTCGGTAGCTCGACATTGAAGAAATGGATCACCACGACGAAAAGCGCCCATGCGCGAGCCCGCGGCGGGGAAAAATAAATCGATTGGCCCGAGCGCAGCTGGCGAGAACGTACATACATCAAAACCGATGGCGTCATCTGAAAGCGAGGGACAGCAGTGGTGGTGGTGGTGGTGGTGGTGGTGGTGGTGGTGGTGGTGGTGGTGGTGGTGGTGGTGGTGGTGGTGGTTTTTTTCGATTCAGCTCGTGCTTTGGTTTCTGGTCAATGCTACAGAAACTAACGTTATCGGTGTTTCGCCAGATCTGTCTTTGAGTCCAGACAGTCCTTTTGCATGCCGGCTGTTGGGGAGAGGGGTTAACCTAGGAACACACACGTGACGGCTTTGTGCGTCAAACCTGCCAATACGTCGTCTGCACAATCGAGTTTTCTCCTCTACCATTGTACAGTAACTGAACGGCTTTTGAAAAACACAAAAGAACAAAAGGATGCGGCGTTGTGTTCACTCGCATAAAAGCTTTACTGCAGTTAACCGGCAAGCATGCGGGAGCTGACTGAATTGCAGTGAAGTGAAAAGCCGCTCAAAATTTTATCGTGCTGTTAGGCGGCATCTTGGTTTTTATTTATTTACTTTTTAGGCGAAGAGAAGAGCTGATCAGTGGATTTTCAACAGAAACTGTCCCAAAAACGTGCATTCATGCCCTGTGGATACACACGTGCATCCTTAATAACTGTCGAAAAACTGACATTTGTATGCGGCTCCTCCTCCACTAAACGCACATTTTTTCGGCGATCGCCTACGTCTGCTGTTGAAATTCCGACATTTACGCCATTGTTACGTATAGGCGCGGTACCTCCTGGAGTAAACAGCCTTAGGGGGAGAGAAGAGACGACGTTTTCGTGAGCAGGAGCGAACTAACGCTATCCTGCAGCTGATAGAGTCACGTGGCAAACATTCATCTTTGTCGTCTGCTCCATCCCCTTACTTTTTTATCTATCTCTCTCTCCGCCCCCACTCCCTTCGTTCTTTGTCTCATTGTCTGGTGTATAACAGTAGGTTATCACTTCTTACATTATCCATCACTTTCTGCCGTCATTCCCCCCACCCCCACCCCACCCTTCACTTCCCTAATGCTGTCGGACAGACAAAGATCTAAGAACAGAAAGTGGCGAAAGGAGCGGCAGAAACAGGAATTTGTTGGGGTGGGTGTCAGAAAGAAGGGAGAGGGGAAAAGGAAATAAAGGAAACCGGGAACAAACAAATAACAAATAGAGGGATGAGTGTAAAGGAAAATTGTAGCAAAAGAATGTTTTGCTAGATTCAAACCACATGGGAGTCAGATCGACCTTCCTCCACTCTACTTTCAAGGAAAGACTACTTCGCCTTGTCTACACCTCACCACACTACTCACAGGCAGCTGCTAGTCATTACTGCTTACAGTCGGCTCTTGATTAGCGGATGATCAAACAGTTTGAAGAAAGAACCACCTGACGCAGCGCTCAAGGTTGAGCGTAATAAACAGCAGGCTAAAATGGCGTGCAGGCCCCGAAATTACGACAGCAGCCTATTCAATAAATACCTTAGCGCTACGTGAATTTTAAACGATCGACTGGCTTTGTGTTGTGAGAAGACAGTGACTGTTTTTCTGAAATCCGTAACTCAGTCACGCTCATTTGCACTCGAGTAACGCTCGTATTCACTTTGTCTTGGTTGAGTTCCTCATATTCGTCTCATGTAACACATATTCATCTTGTTTAAGTTAACGACGCTTCATTTCACGCTATGCTTTACATGTTCACCTTATTTTGGCAATGGGGTAATGGCGCCACACGTTGCTGAACTTCCAGAAAACCTAAGTGCCAGCAATTTTGCTGTGAAACCTGAGGCACTGTTGCTTACAGGTATGAGCGCCAGGCTGCCTATGAGGTACCGTGGCTCAGGCGAGTTGGTACGGAAGAAGAAGAGACAGACATTATGACTTCATCGATCGGCGTTCTGAGCACAAACATCAAGACCCAGCCAAGCATTTATATCAGCCGTTGCTCTTCCGAAAACGTTTGCCGTTACCGTTTGATCTCGAAGTTTACTGTAATAAACTGGGCAAAGCAAACGCAAAGAGGGCGCCTGCTGCCCACTAAGCGGTGACGGACATGAGTGGGATAAATGCTGCAACGGATCTCAGGAAGCAGAAAAAGCTGTTTTACTTGTATGGTGAAATTATTTTCTCTAAACAGTAAAATAAACTGAAACAGGTAAAATGTACTCTTGCCAGTTTATAATGTGAATCAGGCCGGTTTTGTAGGTGATTTGATAGCAGCCATATTGATACTGTTTTGTACACCGACGTTCCCAACGGCTTGGAGGATTGCTTAGTGTGTTATGACCTGTGCCGTCTGCTGGATCTCATGTGATGGCGTCTTGTGACTACATGTTTGACTGGCGAACTCTATAATACGGCCTTACGTGTGACATTTTCTTGTCTTCTGAAGAGTTCAAAAGATCACAATATCTGATTGCACACTATCGTCTGCGCTTACAGATTACAATATTTGAACAGCTCTACCCGATTCTACAGAGTTCTTTTTTAACAAAAAAATTCCTGATCCTAAATTCTACGCATCCGTCGCTCCAAGATTTGAGCAATAAAGAAGTCTTCCTAAAAGTTAGGTCAGTAGTCCGTCGTGCTGTCTAAAGTGTTAGGGGAATCATAACATCCGTCCGATGTGTTCGCCGCGCCTGCGTGATAGAAAAACACCATTTTCTCTCTTTCCTGCATTGTTAATGTCGGTCAGAAATGACCTGAAAACATGGACCTGACTTAAGTTATCGCACAACTATCCTATGGTCAGTGTTATCAGGATAATAAACCAGAAGCTGCTATATTCAGTTTTACTGATGGCCAGTGGGGGTGGGATCTGTTCGGATTAGCGTGTCGAAGTTTGTTGTTTTAAAGCCAGGAGTGGTTTCCGAGCCCCGAACTATTACTGACTCTGCACTAGCCGTCTTACTGGAGCTACCAGTCTAGTCACTTATTTCACTACATAGCTTAGTAATACATTTAGGATCCCATTCCCCCATCGTGTGAAATCATCTCCAGGTGCAGGAAATGTCCCTCTAACATTAGCTACCTATCTACCTACCTAGTCTTACTATCGGTTGTGCTCTCACCAAATGACATGCAGTTTTCACCTCGAACCAGACTGCACCCCCACCCTCCTCCTATTCCTCGCCATACTTTCAGACAAGCATTTGCTCGCTGCGCTTGCTGCCAGAAATGTCCTAAATTAACCCACTGCGGACGAGAATAACTGCACTTTTGTTTCAGAGCCATAACCCTCAGTCTATTCTGAAATGGTCACTACGACACTTTCTCAAGTGCACTTGAAGGATACAGACGTCCAACGGCGGTTCTACAGCTTATGGCGTTTGCTGCTTATAAACGCAGGGCCTATATAGTCGTCCGTTGCACTCACACACACCCCTCCCCGCCTCCTCATTCCTCGTTCACTCCTTCCAATGTTTTCATTTGTTGATTCCGAAGATGTGCACTTTCTAATATGTAGCGTTTAGGTTTTGTTCAGTCACATTGCGAAGATAACTCATTAACCAGCAAAAAATGATAATTTAACGGAACCATCTTGTTTAGTAACCCGGCTGGTAGTCACAGCCAACTGTTTCTCATTTGAAATATTTCCTTTTCAGAATAAGAAATGTCCGTTTAGGACCGAACACTACACATGTGAAGCCATTTTTTCCCCCAGAGCGACTGTGAAGGAAAGAAATGTTCACACAGGAAAAAAAAACCCCGCGCATTGTAACGGCACAGATAATGCAAGAATCGCTTACGCTGTAAGTACACTGTAAGTACATTGTAAGTACACTTTAAGTACATTGTAAGTACACTGTAAGCACATTGCAAGTACATTTTAAGTACATTGTAAGTACACTCTTACGCTAGTGGAACAAAGCGAAGCTTCAAGAAGGCTTCTTTAGCACATTCCTCCCTTGCTATATTCGTCTGCTCATCTGCGATTTCGTAGCTTTACCAGCTTGAAACATCGCTGCAGTGTTTGAGCCCTTTCCAAAACGGTGACTGGCAGATGTGCATAAATTATGCCTGAAAAAGTGCCTTAATGTGGAGATAAATTCCGAAGAACTTCAAGATCTCAAGACTGACAGCTCGCTGGGGTTGGGGTCTGTGACAGCCACAGTCGAGTTAGCGTCGAGCGTTGGACTGTACCGTGACGACTGTCCACAACAGTTTTTTCAGGTACAGCCGAACTAAAAACGACGAGCAGGAAGTGCTTAAAGATGAGTCCACCCTCGGAAAATCAAGTTGTTTTCCAGCCTATCACAGTAAACAGGAACATTTGCTACAAATGAGACATTTGGTTCTTTAAACACAGCAGTTTCCCCTGGGCATATGCTTGATTAATGGAGGCCATCGATCGAGAAGCACTCAGAAGTCAGGCAGGCTAATCGTCTGGTTAAAAGTCAAGAGGAAATATCTAACATGTTCGAAACTTTGCTTTTCTGATCTCGGTACAAATATTTGCAATTCTGTTCTTGGGACAAATGTTTGTTATTCTGTTTCCGGTTCAAATGTTCACCTGACGCAATGTAAATACTCATCGTACTCTATCAAAAGAAAATTTATATTGCATCTAGCATCTTTTTTGTGTGTACGAGTGTGTGGGCGTGTGTTTCTCTGTGTGTGTGTGTGTGGGCGTGGATGCGCGCCGCCCTCTTGCAGCTAGCCTCCTATGCATGCTATATATAGCACAGATCTTTTCGATGTTGCCAAAGAGATTCTCTCAGCGGAATTTTGTGTTGCCTTTGAGTGTCAGTCTTGACACGATGTGTTTTCTTGTCATATCCTCCCTTTCCTATGCTTCACATTCCCTTTTTCCCGACGTTTATGTGTCTGTTGTCAGACGGATCCTTATTCAGTAGGTGATTTAGCATTGCAGGCTGCACTCGAGCATGCTACAGCCCCTGTTGAGGAGGCAGAAATAAATGCAATATCTCCTATTCAGTGAATGCAAACCAGGTGCTTCCTTTATACCCTCCCTTTCTGTCTGCCAGTCACCCAACCAACCAGCCAGCCCACCAACTAACTAACCTCCCTTTTTCCTGACTGTTATGTGCTGATTTTCTAGAGTTGATGTCAATCCAAGACAGCGTGAGAATAGAAGGGGTACTGCGTGATGCCAGGTCCACACGGCCCGTCTAACTCCTGTGGAAGCCTAAAGAACTAGTCCAACTGCCTGCATTAAGACGGTCTAATATCACTGGAGAATTTCACTCCACAAACGTCTCTTGAGATGCTAGCGAAACAGGCATCTGGGAAGAATGTTCTATCCAATGTCTTTTTAAAAGATTAAATTATCCATTTTGTTGCTAAAGGCTGGACGAGTCTCTCGTGACATGTTTTGGTTTGACTTTCCCTGTGCAGCCTGCATCAAGCAAAGAACAAGCGGAGCGAGGAGCTTGGTAAACAAACGAGCAAAGCGGGGGGGGGGGGGGGAGCCGTTATCTAGAAACAAGTCCGCCACCCGCCTTCGTCACCAGGAACTAAATGCATCGTCCTCTTCTACTCCAATCTTCAGTGGGGTTCGATTGAAAAATACCCCTGTTGGGGAGTGGGTGGTGGTGGTGGTGATGGAGGCGCGGAGCAGAGAGAGGGAGAAGGAAGGGGGACACACACGTTACAGATATCGACCGGCAAGCATTTTGGCCAAGGCCTGACTGAACTATTAGCTCCACAAGAAACCCGGTGGTCGCTGGTTAGACTTTGGCCTAATCCTGCCGAAGGCCGAGACGGTAGCCGCAATGAAACACATCATTTCCGGTTACTGGTGCGACAAGGGTCGCCAAGGAAACGCTGTTTGGTCTGGGCGACTCAGATGGCCCCCAGTGATCATCCGCACACTCTCGTCAAGTAGTTGTAAAGGTCTGTGGTGTGGTTAACGGGGATTGTTTGCTGGCGCCAAGATATTGTGAGGGCCTCCAGATAAGTGATGTTTATGATAGTGGAGCTTGTGTGTGTGTGTGTGCGCGCGCGCGTCCGTGTGTGGGAGGGTGTGTGAGGATATTTGTAAGCGTGAGAGGGTGTGTGAGGATGTGTGTGATGAAGTGTATGTATGCGAGGGTGTGTGTGTGTGCGCGCGCGCGTTCGTGTGCGTTCTCTTAACGTAGGTTGTGTGAGACAATAGGCCCTAAGACCTGCAAAGAATTCAAGCGTAAATGCCGAAAGTTTCCTCATGGTAAAGGCGTTTTCTCTTTGCAAAGACACACGTTACACTGGAAATTGGGAGCAGCGTGACCAAATAAGCTGGGGGTAGGCAATCCATTTCCTTCTGGTCGCAAGTACGGAAAGAAAAGGGAACTCTCCGTCATAAACCATTTCATCGTGTCTTGTCTGCATCTCCTTGGGGGGAGTTCACGTGTACTAGTGTCTGCGCGTGTCTTCGCGCGCGATTTGTCCACTGCGTTGTGTGTGCGGGTGAGTGCGTGCGTCTTGAGCTACTGGTAAGATGTGGCTTCTTACAAACATTCTATTATATTGTAATATTGGAAGCTGAGCTCAATATCTGCATCGCGTGCTACTGGCTTCCTCGCAGATAGAAAAGAGCTCAACACTTGCTGGCAGACAGTTTCTATACAACGAACACTCAAGAAGCTTGCAATATGGCCGTCTCGCTAGGGACAACCTTGAGCACGCAATTCTTTTGTTCTCGGCTGCATCATCACCCTCGTCTTCCACTCTGTGTGTCATATGCCAGTCATAACAGTCTGGCGGACTTCCTACTGTATTTTACTTTCACCATCACCAGTAACTGTTAGAAGACATCAGGCAGAATCTCGGACTGACATCTCGAGAAGCGTTGGAAGACGCAAGTATCGCAGTTTTATAGCAGCTCAGATGTTCAGATTGCTTTCACTCGGTACCGTTCGTTTCATCTATGTCTCTTGTCGGTGCAAAGGATTCTTTCCCAGCGCTCCACAGCCCGTGTCTGTGGTGTTACAACACCGTTTTCTTCACGAAACTTTTTGGCCACGGCTTGCAATTTCAGTTAACAACGACATCATCAACATTGTTCCTCTCGCCCAGCCTCCGTACCTGAAGTCAACGTGGTGCAGGGAATGGAGCAGCTAGTTATTCCTCTGCGGGACTGCAGCGAGCTAATGGGATGCGGCACTAATGCGTACGCGGGTGCGTGATTACGTATACGCATGACGTGCATGTGCAGGCGCGTGTCTAAGTGCGCGCGTGCGATGTTGCATATAGAGGGTTTTTTCTTTTCATGTGCGAGAGACATGGTCTATGATGAGTAGCGCGTGTCCGTCTTAGTAACTGGGGTGCACACCCGATATGAGTGCTCCTCGTCTGTGCGGGCACCACAGTTCCGTGCGTTTGAAGCACCGCCTGGGAGCTGAGCACTTCATCTTCCTTCGCGCTTGGGAAGAACGAAATTTAATTCCTCCGTGTTGACTGGCAGCCTCTCTGGGACTGGGGCTATACAGCACTGGTTAGACGCTTTCTGAAGAAAAAAAGGGAGAGGGCAGGTGGAGGGGAACAAAATAGATGATGATGACACCTGCAATATTTTACCCGCCAGATCGTCACATGATCATCACGTGTTCGCTGTAGGGGCTGACAATAGTACACTATGGATGATCACGAACAATTGATTCTGACCGCTGCAGCTTCTGCGACTGCATTTATTTTCGCCCAGCAGTCTGAGAAAACAAAACGGAAAAGACGAATGTGAGTTCCACAATGCATTGCTCGTCGAAACCAGTTGGGAGCATACGCGTACGTGTCTTTTACAAGAATATCACCACACGACTCCACCGAAAGCAGACGCTTCTCAGTTCTTGCGAATGTCGCACGACAGTTTCGTGACCCAGCCGTCTCGCAATCGACGGGTGAACTTCCCGTACTAAGTCTCTGTTTCAATAGTCAGGGGATGTGTTTTCGTATATGCTGGGATGGTGCTGCAAGAGATCATGTTGCGAACTGGGGGTTTTGAAAGAGACAACCGACCTCCGTGTTGCTCTCCCCGCCTGCGTGACCTTGTCACACGCACACAAATGGCTCGTGGTGGCGTTCCCCCCCCCCC
>SMGT01010268.1:458384-477686 GCA_004794575.1 Lanistes nyassanus
TAAATGGACACCTAGTGTGGACACAACTACCCCCCCTTCCCGTTCCTGGTTGTTTACCTCGCGCGGCTACATCAAAGCTCTTGATGCTCGACACTACGCGTCGCTAGTTTTCTCCAGCTACGTAATCTTCCCTGAACAACTAACGCACACCTGGTCAGCCTGACACCTTCACTAATCCCACCCCAGCAGCCCCAGGGTAATTAACACCTTGCCCCTCGCTTCTAGGGCCAGTACCCCCGATCATAAGTGTAAACAGGGAACTAATCCTGGGCTGGTGATGACGTGAGCGGCTAGATGGCGGCTTGAACAAGGGGATAATAGACCTTAATTAGGGCCTGAGAGTCGAGGATGGTTCACACCTGGAATCTATGGTGCAATCTCCTTGACCCACCAGAGCCCAACACGTGACAGATCAATTAACTGGAAAATCGTTTTTTTCTGACCAGATGACTATCAATCGAAGGCCTAACATGATCACGACCAGCGCTAGACCACACTGCACTAAATAGCGGGATTGTTTCTGATTGGCTGACACGCTTGCAACATTTTGAGCCCCTGCTGGAAAATAGCGCGGCGTGGTATCCCCTAAAATGTTGAGAGGCCTCCCTGCAACATTTTCGCTCAACATTGCAACTTCCATATATGGTAAATATTGCTGAGAACATTGCAAGTGTAGGAAGGCCTTTAACTAGGCTGTCAGTACCAATCATAGCCCGTGAGCGGGGAGGGGGATGCCCTTTGGAATCAACTGCTTCAGGCTACCAGAATCGCTTGCCGATAAGAGTCGGTCTGTGGAGATGTTATCGCTCTGGAGACAACCTTGGCCTTCATCATGGCATGGCAGTATACTGACGGCTGGCTGATGCTAGTCACAAAAAATGTTTCCCCCTTTCCCTCACCAACCAGCCTCCTACATCCCAGTCAGTACCAAACACCGCTGAAGATGTGATTTCGTGCGCAAGACATTTTCCTCTCTCTCTCTCTGTGATCAGAATAAAATCCAGGTGATACGTGTTCTTTTCAATTCACACTGTCCGCTGCAGAACTCATTTGAGTTCTCGTTCTGACCAATATTCTTTGGTCGGACAGATTTTGCTGATAATGGGGCCAAAGAAATCCTCTTGGTTTCCCACCTTTCTTTTCCGTTTAGAAGCAGACACTAACCCGCAACTGCATGAGTATCCGATCGCACCCGCGCGCGCGCGTTTATATATATATATGTGTGTGTGTGAGAGAGAGAGCGTGCGTGAGTGCACTCGTCCTCGCAGAAAGTCTGGAATTCGAAGAACATAATAAAGTTGCCATTTTGGTTAAGCTACAGGCAGATGCCAGGAAATCAAAATCTAGTCACGAGATACAGGTAAGGTGAGTACAACTGACGCTAACTACACTCTGGTGAAATAAAGGGGGAGAAAAACCACAGCGGGTACTATGGCAATACCGTCATTAACTAAACAGTACAAGATGGCGGTGCCTGAACCCTCTGTTGCCTGGTAGACCCCACGAACTGACGCCGCAGCCCATGCAGCGAGATCGGGCCATCAGCCCGCCATTTCCTGTTTGCAGCTCTCTTCTAATGATTGGTGCCTTCGCTAATATTTCGTTTAAACCCTGACAGCTCCTGCGTACGAATATGCATATTTCGGGTTACGGAATACACAATAGTGGTGTTGCGATCTACCAGTGTGGGCAGTCGATACGTATCGAGGATTTCATGAAAGAAGCGTTCATACAATAGCCAGCACAGTATTTCCACTAGTCATTGAGGTTAGTAACTTCTGAAATTTTCTAACCCACTGAAATTTCAACTGCACTAGGTTTTTCTCTCTCTCCCCCCTTTCTCTCTCTCTCCATGACTATAATAGTCGGCCAAAAAAGGCAATAGCCTGACAGGCAAGTGGTTTGTGATTTTGAATGGTTATTTAGTGGCCCAAAGCCACCACGTCTGCACACAGCTGTATTTCCCGTTCCCGATCTAAAAATAAATAAATAAAATGTGGATTTGTAACGCGCGAGAACACATTTCATGCACACTTCGGGCGGACGAGGCACATACTCAGTGAAAACAACGAAACACACACACACACACACACACACACACACACACAGAGGGAGAGATGAATGAAACACAGGTTGGGATACAGATCGTCCTTCAGTCACAGATGGGTGGAAAAGTATCATAATAGAGGAAGTTGTAGGTTAATGCAGACAGGCAGTCATGACGCCAGTCAAGGTACTTGCGGAAAAGAAAAGTTTTAAGTTACGTTTGAAATTCTGTAGTGATGGGGAGTGGCGAATGTTGTGGGGAAGTGAGTTCCATTGGGTGGATGCCGAGAAGGTGAACATGCGCTGTCCGTATGTTTTTGTCCTGATGCGGGGTACTGAGAGAATGCGATCGTCGGAAGAGGAGCGGAGCTGTCTCACTGGAGTGTAGATTGTAAGAAGTTCTGAAAAGTAGCTGGGGCATACACCGGTGAAAAAATTGAAACAGAGAGTAGACAACTTGTAGTCGATGCGAGCCTGAATGGGGAGCCAGTGCAGAGTGCGGAGGAGAGGTACGTGTGGCATGGTCTGTTTTGCAGAATAATCTAGCAGAATAACTGAATATTCTCCAATCTAGCAGAATAACTATCAAATGCTCAACCAGGCCTGCATTGTTTAGTTTTTTGTAACCTGTCTTACCCATTTTACCAGTTTCCACGGAAAAGGTTTCAAGTTCAACTGCCTGGAGGCTGCTTAGCATCCATAATGAAACGTCGTTTAGCTTTTTAAGAACAAACAACGTTTCTTCTGTTCCAGAGGATCGGGCAGCCGACAGTGAACTTGTGCGAAGGGCTTTTCCATCGACAAGCAGACCTTGAATATTTTCTCCAATGGGAGGAGGAAAGCAATTGTGGTAACTTTCCATTCCCTACTAATAGGAAACCGTCCTTTATGTAGTTTCTGCACCGCCATCAACCCAAACACGAACCAAGTTCCTACAGTTTGTACTGTTAATACAAATATGTATTATGACGAAGTTCCATGTGCGCCTATGAATGGGCCGAAGTTTCGACCGTCCTCAGTCTGTTCAAAATCTTCGCTCAGTAATCAACCCGCCACTTGGAAAAAAGATTAAAATTTCTCCTGCCCCACCCATCCCCACACAAACACTTTGTTTTCTTATTCCTATGCCTAGCTCCCTCTCATCCCTCCCTCCCTATTCGCTACTCATCTTCCTCCCTACGCCCTTCCTTTTCCTCCACGTTATCTCTCGCACTGGCATACAGACAAGTGCCAGTTTTACGCAGTTATGTGGAATGCAGAAGCGAAGTCGTTTAGAAGATAAAAGGAAGATTTTTCTCTTCCAGTGAAGAGTTTGTGCAGTGTTTTGACACGTGGTCCACAAGATGCCGAGTAAAATGGCAAAAGCTGTGGGTGGCATTATAGACTCACAAGGCATGCTGGCTTTCTCTCTGTTATCTCTCACTCTCCTCTTTCCTTTTTCCTATTTCTCTCTGTTAGATCTCTCTCTCTCTCTCTCTTCGTTCTTTTGTCTATCACTTCGTTCTTTCTTTGCTCTCTCTCTCTCTCCGCTCTCTTCTCTATCCTCACTCTTTCTTTTTTCGCTTTTTCTTCTCTCTCTTCCTTCTGTTTCTTCGTAAATGCGACTGTTTGTCCGCCCGCCCGTCCGTCCGTACCTGTGCTTTATCCAACAACCAAACAACACCCACTCACCTGCGCTGCTGCTGGACGCGCGACCATCATCAGTACCACCCCACCACATATCGCCAGGAAAGGTGCAACACGACGGCCTCTTTCCATGCTGCTCACCTTGCTCGGTCACGCTCGCTCAGGAAGACCTTTTATCGCGCTCGCTTCCAGATTTATCTCCCTTCTCCAAGCGCTCACCAAATCTTACACAAGCCTTCTCTGACGCAACGCGCAGAACGGGGAACGAAGTGACGTCCCATTTAGCAGATTCCGCACACAGTTCCAGCAGCTGCCTCCCTGACTGATGGATTTCCCTCGCATCCGAGATCTCAGGAACCGCCGCTGCCCTTACACCTGCCACCGACCAGCGTTTGTTGGAGGCGCGTCGAACTCACCCACTGCGCGTCACACTTGCGGATTCCAAGCCGGGAGTTTCTACCTGTTCTGCTTGAGGGGATGCCGGCAGGAGGTGCACTGTGTGCTGGTCAGCAAAAACGCGGCTCCCGTTCACGATTCTTCGTCGCCAGTGACGTCACGCTCTCTGCCAGAGCTGCCTGCGTCAGCTTTACAGGCAGGTGCTTGGAGATAGGGTCAGATTGGTATAAACGTCGTGTAGTTTCCAAATCACCTGCCCGATACGCTGAGGCACACTAAAGTTGTTTCACAAAAAAAGAAACTTTAAAGAAGAAAAGTTGATCCGTTTGACTTCAAGCTGGACAGCTTCCCCGGGTTTTTTCCCCGTAGCTGGTTAGTTTCATAAGCCGCTGGCAAAACAGTTTTAATAGCACATGACCATCTTCAGTTGCAGCGAGTCAATTTTACCTGCAGCTGGTGGTTAGCTTCATATGCAGCACGTTTTACTTTCATCTGGGGTCGGACAGCTTCAGCTTGTACACCTTCGTTCATGTTCTGGCTGCGCAGACACAACGGAACGTGGCGTGAGATCAGGATTTGAAAATGTACCCATGGAGCAAAGTGGTCGGCAGACGTGTTGCCTGTGCTACTCCACCCAACCAAGACTAAATCAAACCTGCAGTGTATCAAAATTTTAAGGAAAGACGATTTAAACTGCTGCGTGTTAGCAGCCACTAACACTAACCGGATTACCCAGTCCGTTCATCCCCGCTTAGATCAATAAAAACTGGGTCACAGGCGATGACCGTAGAATGCTCTGCAACAGGTGTCCTCCCTCCCTTTGTGTATAATGCCAGTATTGATTCCAGTAATGTAGGTTTCTGATGTCACTGGTAGGCACACAGATGAAGCTAGCCTTAGAACACGAAAGACTTGCCGTGGCCACAGCGTGACTGGCGGGACAGCTATGTGGTGGCTGAGGCTCGCTTGTCAGTTGTCGTCGACCCAGACGTTAGCATGGCTGGAACAGAAACATCGCTCAGTTGTTGTATTTGTACGGTGAACACATCGGTGTTGTTGCTGTTGCCGCGACGAATCCTACAACTGCCGCTGTGGTACGCACATCACAACCAGCACTACTCAGATCTATTGCACTACCCGACCCGACCCCAAACCTCTGGATTCCCTCCCCTGCTGTCAGTCCTCTCCTGTGTGTTTTCTGTTGTTGAAAGAGCCGTGCACCCCCAGTAGGCACATGAGACTGGGCCCCGGCCACATCGGCATTAGTCTGGACGAGTCAATAGGATATAACCAAAAAGGGGAAACTGGATGGAGAACTATCGACTGTACCAGATGCAAACGGGTCCCGTTGTGGCCAGTGCGGTTCTGTTGAAATGTAAATAAATGCAAACAACGATGTCGAAAACTTCTTTCTATTGATGCACCGAATAGCCACAGCGATTGGGTGGGTTATCATTAGCAAAAGACGAGAAATGCTGCTTTACTCTTTATTCTTTTCTGCCATAGAGCTAGTGAATGTATAGATGGATGAATGGCTGACCTGGCTAAGAAAGCAAGTTGCGTTCGGGTACACAACGCTTTCTTGAAGGAAACTGTACGATTTCAAAGGCATGCACTTCTGCTCGCGTGCGTGTAGAAGTGTGTGTGCGTGCGAGCGTACGCGCGCTTGCAATCGTGCGCTGTCTCTGATCTCTCTGCTGAACACAGATGAGAACACAGCCGTGGGCACGAAGACGACGTTCTGATACATCCATCCTCATGATCTCCCCTACATCCGTCCTCATTATCTCCCCTACATCCGTACATCTGCGGGTCCAGCTCAGTCAACATCGATATTTTTTTTTTCGCATGCGCGCATGCGCTGACACTTCCGTTTTGCACGAGGCACCTGTCCAGCACGTAAAAGCGCTAATTCACTGGAGCCAATCAAATGACGAGCTCTACTTAGGATGTGTAAAAAGCGGAGCCAATCAAATGGCGAGCTATATTTCCCCGGTCTTTCCGTTGGGGGGGAGGGAGGGAGAGGGGGATATTTCGGGAGGAAGGGGGTTTAGGGGAAGGGTGGGGGCTAAGAGTAGGGGATAGTTGGGGGTTAGGGGAGGGGTGGGGTGGGGTATAAGCAGTAAACATCTTCCAGGAAACTCCAAGGGCGGGGCCTTTGTGATCCTGCGCTAGAACGGTTGCCGCATTTATTCCCACTAAGGACCTATCCGCGAACCCGCCAGACTCACTGAGGCAATATCTTTTGCATCGCTGGATTAACTCACTTTGGCACTGACCTTTCCGCACTGCGCGTAGTCTGTCTGAACGTTTTATTAAGCGGGCGAATTGGTCAGGGTTACTTCAACTAGCCGGCTGACAAGACCGATCTTCATCGGTGACGGTATTAATAGACACCTACGTGTAGACTAATGCCTAGCGCACACGGCTAGAGAGTAAATCATGTCAAAGCAGTCGAACTAATTCAACGCCGTCCATTAAAGACTTCGTGTAATTTCAATTGACATTTTCCCCCATCAGACCCCTCCTAGATATTTTAGAGATAATATGTGTATGTAAAGAATGCTTTATCCAATTTTGCTCAAATTAATTAACCCATCTTCTGTAGAAAATGGCTAGTCTAATCGTTAGACCGCGACTCATGTCGTGGGAAACCACTACCTGAGACTTCAGATGGCTCAAAGTTGTCAGGTTGACTTAAAAACAAACCCGGCAATCCC
The DNA here is from genome assembly GCA_004794575.1 of Lanistes nyassanus. NCBI lineage: Eukaryota > Metazoa > Mollusca > Gastropoda > Architaenioglossa > Ampullariidae > Lanistes > Lanistes nyassanus. The sequence goes on from SMGT01010268.1 coordinate 465,173, forward strand.
GACGAAAAAAATTATCAAAGATGTTAACAAAAAGTAGAAGTTTGAGGCCGGTCTTCCTGTGATACGGAGCTCGGAGCTTTAATTATTCAGTATTCTACTAAATATATTCTGCTAAAACGGTGATTTATTTGCTCTGTAATCATGAGGGCTTCACCTTACATTTATACATAAAGCTGTCAAGAAAATGATGAGAGAGATCATAGCCATTTTGTGTGAGTGGAGTTAGTCCAGCATTAGTGCGGCGGCTATATTATCCTGTATCTTCAATGTAAATAATTTGCTTTTTTTAAATCTTACAAGCAAAAAAGTACACACATTTAGTTGTTACACGTGCAGTTATAATTAGATGATACCTGTAACGCATAGTGGGTAGTGATCGCTTTCAAAAATCTCGTGCTAAGCTATTTAACGTTTTAGTAAGTCAGCAGATAAACTTTTATTTCCGAAGCAGTCCTACCGGCGTCGGAATGACGCCATCGATGACTTTCCCCACTGTGGTAATAAATTAAGTGGGTAAAGGAAGTGTCTTAAGAAACATTTGGTTATTGATTTAATTATCGGGGATTTGTTAATTAAGTGGACACCTTTATCTTGCAAAGTGCTCAGAGTGTTAGTGTCAGGATTTCTTTTTTGTGAGAGAGCTTGTCGTATGTGAGAGATGTTTTGAGAGTGTTTGTGGTGTGAAATTGAAATAAAAAGACGATGGGAGTCCCCGTACCCGCGTGTCCAGTTGGTTGATGGCCTTGGAACGATTGGAAAGAAAAAGAATGCTGTCGGGAGCGCGGCTGTGTGAGAAACTGAACACTGCTCCCAACACCATGGAATTCGTCCCCTAAACCATCGTCATGTCTGCGGTTGCCAAGCCGCGACTAAAGGACGGGACACACGTTGCAGCGCTCAGTTACCAGGGTTTAACTGATATCCTAGTTACCCCAGCCACCTACTCCCACCCCCATCCTGGCTTTCTTACAAAGCTGCACCCGCCTTCTGGATTGGTATCACTGATCATCCCGCCGACCAACAGGACTAATCCACAGCTACAAAGCTAGCATCTTGTCCCATGCTCCCACCCCGCGCTTGGCTGTAACGGTAACGTCTCCAGTCGCTGAAACCTCTCAAACGAGACAGGTTTTATGCTAAGGATACCGCACAAATCTTCAGGGTGACTTGGCTAACACAGGGAAACTTTGCTTGGTCTTCGTGCACACTTGCGACCTTCAATAAACTCCAGATTTAAGAGTAAAGAGGATTTTTGGCGAAAAATGTTAAGCCGGTCATTTGCTTTCTTCGTGTTCGGTCAATCCCAAATCGATGGGGGGAGTGGGGGAGGTGTAGTATATCGATGACACGTGCTTGTTACCGATTCAGGGATCGTGAGTTCAGCCCCGAGTGCTTTCTCTGCACATGCCAAGTGTTGACAGGGCTGGTCGACGGGGGTTTTCTGGGGGGTGGGGGGCTCCATTTTCCTCGTTCTTCTTCCTTCCCCGGCACCCCTCGCCTTATTCCTCCTTCCCCAGTCATGAGATGGCCATAGTAGCTGGTTAACATTACACAGTAACCCTACATAAAAACAACCCTTTGTCGTCTTTCTAAAGCTTCTGTATTACATGGCAGGTTAAAATACGTTAGGTATCTGTGTTGACGACGGTGCAACAACTTTTGTCAGCCATCCCAGCCAAAGACAACGGCCAAAACAAAAAACAAAAAAAAACCCTCGACGCCACATTTGAAGTCAGAATAGTCGTAGACAGAAATCACAAAAGTCAGAATCACAGAAAACCCCCATAGAACTAACAGAATCCATAACAGTCAGCGTTAATGCCTGCTTCAGACAATTCGACTGAGTCGAAGAAAAAAAACCGCGGAAAAGATTAATGAAGTTGTCCGAACGTCTGCAACATGACTCATTTTCCCGAAAAAACTCTTTCAAATATATTTATACGTGTTTTGTCTGCAGCCTTCCCATTGAATGATTTTACTGGAAGTTTTTACTACACAAAGTTTCTATTGCAGTGGTTAGATTAGGTCCTTTTATCGTCGAACGGTGTAAAACGGGCGGAAAGGCAACACTAGTTTTGCGCTCCAAGGGGAACAAACAGTGCCAAGATTTGAGACTTTTGCGGATTACTTCCCTTGGGCTGGAAAAATGGTATTCTCTGCCTACTACACCAGAAATCGATAAGCACACTGCTTTCTCAATGCAAACGATACCCTAGAGTCTCATATCATTGCTTTATTCCCACTCTTTTCTTCAAAAATTTTAGTTTCGTCTCTTCTTACTTTCTTTTCTTAATCACTCAGCGAAATTGATCGAGTTAGCGAGTGAGTGAACGAACAAGCGACAAGGGGGAGATGAACAAGAGGGGAGGGGAACAGTTTATCCACAGAGAGGGAGTGGATTCGGATGGAGAGAGAGAGAGAGATTGGGCTGTTCTGTCAATTGTAGCACTGGCCTGCTGAGAAGGGGACCGTCAGCAAAGCTGCCGTACCCAGGGTGTCGAGTGGGGTGGGCGTGCGTGTAACGAGGATTTTCCTCGTGACCGCGTGCGGACCCAGGAGACAAAACGACGACTGGACCATCAAACTGGTCAGCTTTGATGTCTCGACCAGGGCTTCTCACACCTGCAAGTGCTTTCGTTGGCCGGGAAACAGCTGGACATCGAGCGGTCACCTTTGTGCTGCCGGGGGCGGGAGGGCGGCCGGCAGGAAACGAGGGGCTCTCGTCACCGCGGACGCCACTTGAGGCATGTTTTTGTAAACCTCGACAACACTCGACGGCTGCCGCAACTACCAAGGAACGAACAGACCTGACAACTGTTCTGACAGCAGACGCTGTGCGCATGACTCGTCTTACGTTTGTAGAACTGTCGGCGTTATGTAAGGCAGGCTACGATTGTGTAAGCGCAGATTTGGGGGCTTTGCTTCCATCTTTCACTTTTCTTCGAAGTTGTCTGGGGTCATCGCAATCTCTCCAATACCAACTCACACACCGCTGCAAGTTTCTCTAGCGATAGCACGACCTGTCCGAAACCTCTAGAAATAATCATTCACCCTAGGTTCGCCATTTCTTGACAATATCCTTAACAGGCCACTAAAAAAACGTTTTATGCCATCACAACAACAAAGACTCGCATACTGGTCATTATTTCCTTAAACCAGATAAAGCAAGATAAAATAATATTTTCCAGTACGTTAAAAAAGGTTTGACAGTAACTGCTTATGTGTAAAGCGATGACGAAAGGTAGATACAGACTCAAGCAGACAGACTCAGGTAGATAGGCGCACGCATAGACAGACGCACGCATGACGCACGTAGACAGACGCATGCAAGCAAAGAAGAAAAGCAGACAAGCAGGTAAAAAAAAAGTCCCGTACAGACAGTCAAGGGAGAGACAAACGGACGGACGGACGGACGGACGGACGGACGGACGGACGGACGGACGGACGAACGGACGCGCCAGGCCAGACACGAGGTGACTGGGCCTAACGCTGGCGCAAACTAGAAGACAACCGCTGTGCAGGGGCGGGGGCGCTCGGGGGCTATGGCGCCGGGGGTTCTGTTTGCTCAAACTTTGTTTTTATTGTGGATTGTGTGACTTCCGTGCCACTCCCTTACACCTAATTCGCTAAATGCGGCGGAAAACGCCCGAAATCTCGTTAATTTTTCACACCGCGTTTCACTCAAAAGAAACCTACTCCCGGACCTCACGGGGCAAGCTTCGCTGCTTCCATAGCCAAGGCAGCGTTGCCCGGGGCAACGAGGGAGGTCTTTGTACATGCGTGGAAAACGGCGCATGGCTGCTTCACAGGAACTACCCTCTGCGCATGCGTCAGTTCGGTCGTGCTCCACGAGGCGTTTTCCGACAGTTTTGCTGAGTACAGTTTTATAAACGATAGGACCGCTAGCAACGGTAGATAGTAGTGTTGGAGTTCATGAGAAAGACAAATTAGTTTTGACGTTACCTCCTAGCGTCCATAAAATTCATCTGATCTTTATTCTTCGAGAGAAAAAAGGAAATTGCTTCTCAACAGCACTGCTGGTCTTCACATGTGCACGCAGCTGTTCAGCAGAATAATGAAGAGTTCGCCTTTAGACAGTTATTGAAGTCGCATAACCACGAAGGTCGCTATTCAGTAGGTGATATAACATCGCAGGCTGCACGGCAGCATGCTGCAGATCCTACTTTGAAGGCAGATAAGAATGCAATATCTTCTATTCGATGGATGTGAACCGGATAGATAGATGTTAAAACTTTCATTAGCAGCATCATATGTCGTACCAATAACAGCAACAACATCACTATTAATCACCGCTCGAAAAAAATCCTTTTTGGACTTAACCGATACGCCACAAAATCCGACTAGACACCCAATACTTTGTTTTAGGTGTTTGGTCTGGTTTTGTCGTGTATCGTTCGCGTCCAAAAATCCATTTTTTCGAGGAGTGAATGTATTAATGTGTGGCTCGTGCAGGCGGGGATGACAGCCAACAGAAGTTGTATGCAGCCGCAGAATCAGCAGTAGTGAGGGTACGTAGAGAGGCGGATGGTAGGGAGCGAAGCAGCTGTACAGGTTGTTTTTAAGAATAATTATTGCACGGAGAGGATCGCAGAGCTGGAAACAAGAAGTTTCCTTACGCACATCTTCCGTGTAGACAGCAGGGGAAACGTCGCTACTCATCGCTGTCAGCACCGCCTCCCAGCGACACGAGTAAGAAGATGGACTAACAACAGCAGAAACGAACGATGTAGTTTCTTCCACGCGCTGAAAGAATTTTTTTTTTTTAGTCCAGTAGCGCGATCGACAAACTCTGGGGCCTCACAATTTTACTTTGATAATGGACAAGAACAAGCTAAGGGGGCATAACTTTTAACGAGGGCCAAGCAAGGCAGGTAAGCACGCGGTAGCGGCGCACGGGCGGGCGCATGCCGATGAGTTAATTAGAAGGCAGATTAGGCCGCTAGACGGAGTCCGCCCGCTCCGGGCACAGTCAATTAGCGACGGCCCCTGGCGCGGAGGGCTGCACAATAAATTTCAGCTCCGCGCAGAGCTAATAGTTTTAATTGGACGCCAGCGACAGGCTGCGCGCGCAGCACCACGTGACAGGGACCTGTCGGCCGATGGATGAGTCCTGCGCCCGCGCGTGGGCACTGCGCCCCCTGCTAAAGTGACGGTAATTACCTTCGGCGAAGGAAGTTTTGCAAGGCGAGGTGACTGGAGGAAAAAAAAGAAAGAAAGAAAACCTGGCCTCGTAAAGATGAGGATATTGGCTGATAGCAGGCCGACAAGTTTAGACCATTGGCTATCAGCCAATAGCAGACCGACAACTTTAGACCATCGACCGACATTACATTCCATGCTAATCTGCTCCTCAAAACACCTATAAAAGTTTTCTATTGGCTGATAGCAGATCCACAATTGAAGACAATCGGCAGACTCCATCTTTCGTGATTTGGTTTTAACTCTAAACGTTTCCTTTTAGCATAGAAGAGATTCTCAGAGAGAGAGAGAGAGAGATGCACGTCTGTTGTAATTACAAATGCACTGAAGCAAGGAAAACTGTTCCCTCCCACTCTGTATATCACGCGAGACTGTTCGCGACACTAATGACACTTCAAGCGACATTCAAGCCCATTAATGCCGCCTGTATGCCGAACGCTTTCCTCTCTTGTTCCTCTTGTTCTCGCACAAAGGGACGAGGGGCCAAACACGGGATAATTTGATGTTACACAGAGGATGATAGTTTAGTTGTTAAACAGCCATGTAACAAGAAAGCGATCAGACGGATTTTTATGGCGGAAATAACTTCTTTTCTGCCAGAGGGCGGTAGGTGTCATTATAAACCGTACGTTATAAAGAAAAGAAGCCAAATCACGCATTTCACAGTTCAGTCCGTCTCGACCTACAGTCGTCCCCGATGATTATTGTTTACAGAGAAAATTACAGATGAGTAATTACACCTTTCTGTGGCCCCCGCCCACTGTTCAGAACTTAATTTGTTGTTCCAACTCTTTGCACCATCGATCAAATAAAAAAAATGTGTACACGTCTTCACAGTGCGGGGTACTGCGAAGGCAAAGAGAAATGTCATTTCTAAGAATAAAGCTGAGGAAATGGTGGCTATCACCAAGAAAATAACATCAAACCAGTGACTGCTGCGTAACAATAAATACCCCGTGGGAGCGAGGCGGCTCAAGAAAGGTGAACTTCAAAGCAAAGTCAGCTTTTCAGAACAGACCAAATATAAAACTCAGACAGGAAAAAAACTCGAAAAGTACAATATGTTGACTGTCTGATCGGACAAAGCACTCCTAGTCTAAACTCTGTGAAGAGAAGGCGAGTCTTCTGGCGACAAGGTCCGAGGTTTGGGTTCCCAGATTTCTTCTCCTGTCAGCTTTTTTCTGCCGCTTCGCAGAGGTTCTTTTTCTTTGTGGCCAGCCGGCTGGCCGTCCGTCCGTCCGTCCGTCCGTCCGTCCGTCTGTCCTGGCGTCTGGCAAGCAGGCAGGCAAGCAGGGAGATGAGAAGAAGGAATTCTACCGGACAGCAAGGAAAGTAAGGATAGTTTTGACCCTGTACACACAGGCGAACAATCTTTCCTTATAAAATAGATGACAAAAATGTTGTTCAGCGAAAGCTCTCGAACTGCGAAGAACGGCTTAACTGCTGAAGTGAAGGAAAGGGGAGGGAACCGTCAGTATAGCTAGCGCACATAGTTAAAGTTTCATCCAAATTTGAAAAGACTGGAGAGGAGAAGATTACTTGCCCCCAAATTAGTTTCATTACTCGCTTCCTTTGTCAGACGATCGATGGACGAGCTCGCGCCTCGCTCGTTCCACGCGTTGATGGGCAGGCCAAGACAGGCCCACACTGCTACGCTTGACTCTATGGCAACTGGTCAAGTTGTGCTTTTGGAGTGATCTGCCCTTTAGCAGTCATTGGATGTCAGCTTCCTCCCTTCGGTTCTTTTGTTAGGGACGGGTTCTTCCTACTCAAAGATGTGGGAACCACACTGCATACGTGCATGCGTGCGTGCGTTCGTGTGAGCGTGTAAGACAGAGAGAAAGAGAGAGGGAAAGCAACAGGAAAAGGTGATAAATTTAACATATAGGTCGATCCAAATATGGAGACTGTATGTCTCATGCACTGATGCACAATGAAGAAAACCGCAGAACCGATGCAGGAAAAATTAAGCCAGGGCTGACAAGGAGACAAAAATACAAAGTGCAGGGGTTGGGGTGGGTGGGGTGGAATAAATTCCTCCACTGACCTGCTAGGCACTGCTTTAAAGCAAGGGGTGTGAGGGGACATGAAGGGTGTATGGTAGGGGTGTACATTTAGGGAACTGGTTTATGTGGAAAACAGGGTGAGGAAGAATCGATCTCATGACAGGAGAAGTTGTTTGCCAGAAACCTTTGTTACCATCGCAAATACAAAGACATTGTATCGGAGGTCCGAACTGTCGACGACATTTTGAAAAAGATTTGTACGGGGGTAGGGATAGACATACTGGATAGAAATATAAAAAAAAGAATTAGACGTACGTTGAGGAGCTCGCGCGTACACAGAGGAGAGGCGAGAGAAAGGAGAACAGAGACAGAAGACCAAAGAGGTTAACTGAAGAGCGAGCATATATAGGTGGGGGATCAAAGGAGGGATGCAAGGAATGGATGAGAGAGAGAGAGAGAGAGAGAGAGAGAGAGAGAGAGAGAGAGAGAGAGGGGTCAGTCTATTGCACTATCTGCTCAGTCTGCCTCTGCAATGAAACTAACCCACAGCGATGCTCACTAGAACAGAGAAAATCGGTAACGAGGCGAAGAGAGTGGCTGTCGCTGTGCTTAGTGTAATGGGTAATTTGACACGGCGCTAGCAGACGGAAAATGGCTTGCCGCGTGTCTGTAATGGGCAGGTTCAATACTGCTCGGCTGTAATCTAGTAAACCTGCAGTCGGTGCTCTCTGTCAAGGCTGTTCTTAACCGGACGAATTTGCGTCCTAGTTCGCCCAATCTGGACGCAGTTTCCTCCGACTAAAATGTAGGCAGACCTTTAAGAAATCTTGTTTTATTCTAAATTAATGTCATTTTAGTCTCTTCCGAGTAAAGGTGAGAAAGCTTGTGAATTGGGGTGGAGAGGGAAAGAAGAATGAGAGTTTTTTTTCTCTCTATCCCCTCCCACCAACACATTACAGTACAGACTGCATGCAGTTAGTTCTTAACCTTCTTAGGACAAGTAGTCAGTACCATAAGGCGAGACCCAATTGAAATCGTAACTGCAATGTCTGTGCCTAGCCGTACAGGAGTTTGTCGAGTCTACAAAAATTTGCAATGCTCTGTGGGTCTCTAACGCGTGGTGATTCGCGAACATTCCCCACTCCTACTCCTGCCATCTCCACCTAAACTAAAATCAACTCGTCTGTTAGCAAATACAAAGAAATATAAATGAAACTTTGTCATATCCGAAGAAACGGGCCTTCCAATCCCCTATCCCCTATCTTCCAGATTTTTGTTTCTATCATGTGGGTTAAAACGTAGTTACTTTCCTGCAACTGAATCAGAATTCTGTTTCAAGTCATTTGATAATTTTTTATGCATCGTCTGTCCACGCAGTCCCACTTTGCACCAAACGTAGAGATAGAAAGAAAGCCCTGGTCTTCAGTGTGCAGTGAATCCATCATTCGATACGCTGATCGAGTGTTCAGTCCCTACTTAATCCTTTACCTGGAAGTTAAAAGACCAGAAAGTATGCGTTTTGTATTTTGCTTTTGGCCGCTGCAAAAGAACGTGAAGTAACATGACAGAAAGGAAGAAGATCGTTGATTTTTTTGTCGCATGGGCATCGCGTGCGCGTCACGTGAAACACGAACTTTGATCGTTTACCTTGATTTACTAGCCCAACCCTAACCCTACTAGCCAAGCGTCCGTTTATTGGAAATGAAACTAAATTTCTGGTCTGACGCACGTGTCGACAATGGTCTGAATCCGTCGGTCAATTGTCGGTTCCAGTTAGCGTTCAGTTCCAGCTTTTTGCCATTTTGGCAACTTTTGTGAAGAACAAAATCCAGTGTGTGTTAGGAACTGAATTCCTTTACGCAACAGTAATAGATCATTCAGAAAACATCTGCGGGTTTCCCCTCTTTCTATGTTCAGACATTGCCTTTGTGTAACCTGGAACGGAACTTGTTGACCTACCCTGCTGTTGACAGTGTAAAAAAAATTATATTTTGCCATACGAGCTTCTGAGATTACGTTTGCACAGCAGAGGTTAGTGATCATTTGTGGAAGAAAAGCTTAGAATGACCGACTTTCACCTCATGGAGAAGTTTATCAGGACTTCATGAGTACAGTCTTCTGGCTGAACTAGCGTTTCAGAGTGCAGCCCCATAGATTAGCCAGGAACAGATCCGACCTCAGCACGACAACTATCCCGGTACATAATTATATTTAAAATTGTTTTTTCCTCAGTGAAATGTGACTGACAGAATACAAGGTGGTAACACGTCCGAAGTGAGAGGAAGGCTGGGAGAAGGCTGGGCGCGGATAGAGAGACCATGGAGTTTCGACAGTTTCAACATGTCTCAGATTTTTTGCGCTCTGGCCGCGCGAGGCATGCGTCAGGGCTGTGACCGCGCGGTACGCCGGTAAGTGGCTCAATTTGGCGCGCGCAACATGGTCTGAGCAGCAAGCTTGCTGGCTTGTTTGGCTGCTTGCTTGCTCGCTAGCTGCTGCTGCTGGTGCGCTGTTGCTTGCGGCCTCATCTGCACCAGTATCCCTGGCGGTTCGTGGAGGTTTAAACATTATCTTTAGGATCAGTCTTCGCACGTCAGACGTCACTTCTTGACGCTGTCCGAGATCCAGTTGTCTAGTGAACACACAGTACACGTCTACTTTAAGCCGAGGCATCGGGTTTCGTTTTGCTTATCTTTCTTGACATCGATTATCAGCCCTCGGGGATTCTCAACAGCCTGCCGTATTCCCATGTGTGTTTCTTTAAACTTCTTTGTTAGAGGGCACTTCTAATTTTTCTTAAAAGAAATTAAAGTTTTGTAGTCAGTTTAGGATACTTCCAGACCAAGAACTATTTCTTTTGCTTCAAACAGTGTGTAAGTGAAAAGAAATAGGTTTAAGTTGACTTTCATTATTGTTCCTCCCCAGTCAGTTCCGTTATAGTAATGCTGAACATTATACGAGATGCTAAAAATATTGAGTTACACGTGGTTGTCTTTATATAAAAGACACTTTTGCGTTTCTTTTTAAAAATGTCAGTTTCCGGTTCGGTCAGAGACTCCAGCTTGACAGCGCTTGCTTTAACCGTTGTGTCGACCGCCGTGGTGTTTCCGTAGCGAGGTGTATGCGGACAAAACCACTCGATAAAACTGGAGACGATCGCGGCGATCTCCAACGAGGTATTCGACAACAACGTCTACGTTAACGACAGGACTTGTCAAGCCGCCAGGATGAAGTGGAACTCGATAGCTGGATCGAGGTGCATGACATCACTTATCAGCTGCTTCTCAATCCTGCGGTTGCGGGGGTCCAGCGGAGCGCATGTCTGACCGTAAACATCGGAGTGCAGGTTTAACTCTCTCAGCCCCCGTCAGCTCTTAATTGGCGACCGGGTCAAAGCGGTGCACAGCTAGCAAGGTGACGCGGCAAGGCAAGGCAATGTTTGTTCTTTACCCCAGATGGGATACATAGAAATTAAGACAACACAAAACAGGTCATAAGTCCTATAATATATAATGTTAATAATGATCATAAACTTTGGCGGGAAAATAGCACAGGCATAAGATGCCAGGCCGGAAATGGACAGATGTGTCCATCACGTGATCAACTGAAATTGCCCCAGTTTTACAACTCTGAGTGTCTGATCCCTCAGGCGTCACTCACTCACTAACTCCTTCACTTACTCCCTTACTCACTCCACTACACTCCACACTACACCACGCCACGCCACACCACGAGACACCACACCACTCCACGCCACGCCACACCACACCACGCCATGCCACTCCACGAGATACCACGCCACACCACACCACTCCACTCCACGCCACGCCACACCACACCACGCCATGCCACTCCACGAGACACCACACCACGCCATACCAATCCACACCACACCACACCACGAGACACCACACCACTCCACACCACACCACACCACCCCATACCAATCCATACCACACCGCACCACTCCACGAGACACCACACCACTTCACACCACACCACACCACGCCACACCACGCCACACCACGCCACACTACCCTACACCACACCACACCACACCACGCTACATCCAAATACTGAAGGTCATCATTGGACTGAATGGGAACAAGCAATGCTCGTTAAGATCTAAATCTTGTTAGGTTTTTAATTTTATTAAATATGAGGCCTTCACCTCACCTTCTATGCCCCTTCATAAAATACTGTGAAACCTTCCCCTACCCCTATCTGGAAATTTTAGTTATTTTACTTTCCTCTCAATTACTCCATCCCAACTCAAGCTTCCAGAAAATGGAGGGGAAAAGCAAAGCGCCATAAACATGAGTGACGTGCCGATGTGAAGAAACAGCGAAAGACGAAAGCTGATCCTGGCCGGGCCGGGGCAGCGTGTTTGGTTTGCCGACATAGCTCTGGCGCTCGTCAGCCGACAGACAAGCTGCGCGCTGCAGGTGCAACATGCGAGGGCCGACACCTAACTCCACTTGCTTCACTCGGCCTGCTAGCAAAGCGCGTGCCTAGCAGGACAAAAACACGGGACAGGAGAACAGACAGATGGATGTTTAACCCTACTCGAAAGACCACAATAATGACTGTTAACTTACCATCTCCTGCCAGCCTAGATTTCAATCTCCTGCTCGCAGGTAACCGACAGTTACCAATCAGCGTAAATACCGATAATTTCCTACATGTTCAGACATTCATTAGACAACCAAAAGGTTTCCAACAAATTAAAGTACTCAAAATGTCTGTATGATAACTATATCATAAAACAATTGCTTGTATCAGGTACAGCCAAGTGTATAAATACATTTGATTTGCTTCAATGGCCCTGTCTGTCCTTTTCCTCCCTCTCGATCTCTCACATCTCCAATTCTTCTTTTCTCTTTCTTTTGAATAAATATTACTATTGTTTGAACTCTCCGCTACATTACTGCAAATGTTTCCCTTTTGGGGACCACAGCTATAAGCTTTTAGCTTTAATGTGGATCCTCACCGACCTGTGTTCTGTGTACAGCTCAACACCGTGGAAAAAGATGGGAAGACAATCGGCCAGACAGACAAACCACATTCTGACTATACAAGGCAAATGCAGTTTAAGGTACTTTTCGAAAGAATAAATTTGGGTCATAGTTCGTTCAAATATGAACATGTTCATTCGAAGAAAAAAGGCATTTATAGAAGAATTTTACGTTCAGAAATTTATACCAGCAACTATATCTTCGTCTCTCTCTATGTGCAGACGGTTGGTGTTTATTGTTTTTCTATTTTTTTTCGGAGTGGTGGTGGTGGTGGTG
>SMGT01010268.1:477706-489991 GCA_004794575.1 Lanistes nyassanus
GGGGGGGGGGATGAGAGAGAGAGAGTGGGCGCTCGTTCGCTAGTGCGAGGGGGCGCGCCTGTCTTTTTCTGTGTGAACGCGCGCTTCTTGGTTCGTGACAGCGTGTGTGCGTATGTGTTTGGAGCGCATGTGGGTAGACTCCAAGAGGCTAAGAATCGAACCCGTCTGCAGCTGACCTGACAGTTCAGATGGAAGAAACCACGAGCGTGTCGGATAACTTGCCGCATCCACGGTATGAGTGCAGAGTGGCCTCCCCCTCCCGTGGGAAACGAGGCAAGACGTGGAGGACAATTAGGGCGATGATGATGCTCAGAGGAGAGGGGAGGGAGCGGGGTTTGTTGAAGGGATGCATGCAGCAAAACAAACACACGCCGTCACCCGACACCCACCGACGATGTTTGGAGAAAAAACTGTTGTCCCTCTTTTTCCTCCTTGTTCTGTAAAAGCCAGTCTGGCAGCTCTGTGCACATCGTTCCGGCGAGCGATAAGCCAATTTTTGGTGAAGTCAGAGGTCAGAGCCGCGTTCAGAGACAAGCTAGAGACAAAGCTTTTTCGCGCGGCACGAATAAACATGACAATATCTGGAACAAAGGTACAGCAGGAAAGCTAACTAGGCTGGAGATCGCTTTAGTTCTGAATGAGGGCATAAGTGGCCGGTACAATCGAACAAGCATTCAAGTTCACTATGTTTTATCCGGAAGTGCTACGACTCACTCTGTAGACTCAGACGTGCTTGGGGATATTTCGACATACTCGCACATTCTTGGATTCAGTTCACTCTTCAAATACTTAAGTAATTTTTTTGTTTACTTTTCAATAAAAAAATCGACATTAAATACAAAATTACCAAATGCAAAAGTTCCCTAATTTCAGCAATTCCATTTGCATGCAAGGTAGTGCCGACGAGAAAAAGTCTTTACTGGCGAAGTCTGGCAAATGAACTTTAATAAACTGACAAGTTCAGACCCCCTATGCAAGAAACCAGAATAACTTCCTTATTCCAGAATAGCCGCCATGACAGGAATAAGTTCCTTCCATTTCCCATGCTCAGAATATCTTTCTTTCTTTCTTTCTTTCTTTCTTTCTTTCTTTCTTTCTTTCTTTCTTTCTTTCTTTCTTTCTTTCTTTCTTTCTTTCTGCCTTTTTGGTTTCAGTTAGTTCCAGAGGAATTCGTAAGTGCACTGTTGTGTGCGACAACAGTGTCTGAAGTCCATTTCTGGCACTGTGATCAGCACCCGCACCCACTAACCCGCACCCAGCACCTGCTGACGAAAGCGGTTTGTTTGACTTTTCAACATGGCCAGCCAGCCACTGGAGCCGAGTGGCTTGCCTTGTACGCTGTGTTAACTCTATCCCATGTGTCTGAACAGTCTCTGAGGGTAGGAATGCAACCAGCAACAGAGATTCGAAGATATACATGGACACGAGGACTTAAACTCTACGTTATAGCATTTGCCCTATCTACAATGCAATGCCCATGTGTATACACACGTAGACAAACAGACATAGGCCCCCCTACGTAATAGGACGTTGAAGGAACAGACGGAGAAATAGAATAAACATAGAAAATAATGAATAAATGAAACATGGAATTAAACACACAAAAGAAAGGAAAGAAAGAAAAATAAAGACGAAACGACACGGTGTTCAGTCCTGCAAATCTTATTTATAGAACGAAATCCCATTGGTGTTTGTTCGGATGTCTTGCGTCACATCAAGTGTGAGATCGTCAGAGGGTCAGGTAGACGCCTGTTGTCCAGTTACACTGCTGTCCTCGCCTGCTTGTGCCCTTTCAAGAATTACGCCGAGAATTACAGGCCTGCTTGGCGGATTACTCGGCGAGTCTCTACGGACGACCGCCTAGCGAACAGAGCCTTTGTAGGGTTAACGGGTTTCGAAATCTGAATGGCGTTCCTTTTACACTGCCAGTACACCACACGCGTCTGTAGCGCTAGGCCATCCGCTCAATAAAGTTATTGTACTAACTCCTAGATGATGATCATTTGATGCGCAAAGGAAACTACAGTATACCATGCACAAACGCCCACATATTGCGTGGCCATATGATCAATATTAATCGTAATAGGTTTTTCTTTACAAGTGCGCTGTTATAGTCAGTTGACTATAAATGTAACTAGGATGATGAGAGTGGGTTGTTAGTTTCTGTTTTCGCTTCAAGACTATTACAATGGTATTACCTACCGCGTGATATCAGGGAATATGGTACGGATAGAAAATCACCACAGATTTAACGAGGTACAGAAAAACACAAGGGGGGAAATCATTTCATCAATTCTGTTGGAAAATTGCATATGCAAAAGAGGACTCTACTGTGTTATGCAAGTTTAAAACCAAAGCAATTGTTTCTTAATTACTGTAGTGTCATTACGATGATTGACAGCCAAAAACTCCTCGTGCACGAGTTCGGCGGAGACCATAGTGAATGCGTATCCACTTATGGAGACGCTGAAACAGTTCCTGTCGATTTTCTCCGACACAATGTGCTGTCTGCTACGTTCCTTTTCAGTAGAAAGCCGCCTTAGTGCGTTTAAATCGATTCAAAGGGTCAACTAAGTGTACTAATAGACTTTTGCGGCCAGTTTCACCAGCGGGAACAGTTAGTGGGCAATCCCGTCTTAGCCCCTCCCACTTTCAACGCACTCTCCCCGCACGTTGTCACTCTAGGGCTAGGGGCAGGGCCTCGACGCCAACGTCTTGAATTTGATTGACAGGCGCCACAAGGCCGTCCGCTTGCTCGCCAGACGCGCTGTACGGTGTCGAGTTTGGCCTTAGGTGGGAGTAGTGGGGGTTTGGAAGAGACAATAGCCAATTTGTCGACAGCGCCGAGGCTTAGATGAGAGTAGATCCGGAGTTGCCAGAGGGGGCGGAGCTCTGGAACTGCCAGCCAAGTCGTCGCAGGAAGATATTTCGAGACTTGATGGGGTTACGTCAGAAGGTTAATCGACCATAACTTGCGCGCATCTTGTCGCTGGGATTAGCACTTAATCACCGTCGTTTCCTCGGGCGGTTTCCTCTCCGCCCAGCGCTGGTCGGTCCAGCATAGCCGTGTGTCGTCCACCTGCATCAGCTTTCACGCCAAGCCGCTGTCCACTCAGATTGGCCGCTCCGCCTTGCATAGCCTAGCCTATACCTGCTGTGTCCTGCAGCAATAAAATCAGGCCAGAGCTAGACTTGTTACCGACCAGCTTGCGAGACGCTCGTCGCCAGAGGAAATTCCGGATGTGACAGTTGGATGTCCTAATGGGCTGAGGCGACCTCCACCGGAACTGAGTATTGCTTTCAATGTCTCCTTCACAGCCATCTTGAGAGCAGCCCTCTGTGCCCCAAGGGACGGATTTCCCGGCTGAAAATATCATCGCCGTTTTCTTCCAGGCAACGCCATCGCTTGTGGCTTTTTATATCCCCCACCCCCCTTCTTTCTCACCCTCCAAATGCATAACGGTTTATAGAACCAAGGAAAAAACTTTATTTATTTATATACATTGCATCAGACTTTTATTGGAACTTCGTCTGTGGATTATTTCTACTTCGTGATGAAATGGAGAATTAATTCATCTAAGGTGTGCACCAGGAAGAAATACTTTAAACAGCCCTTGTACAACAGGAGTAATGATGAAAAGGATACGAACTGAAATATACTGCGGATAAGTACGAGATTTTTTTTTAATCTACACAAACTGCTGCTAGATAAAGTGATTAAAAATTCAAGTTTGCGAGTGTGCCTGAAAATCTCCCTTGTATAATTCTCCAGGTGCACAGTATGTAACGTCCTCTGTTGTACATTGGTCTTTGTAAACATTTGTAAACATTCCGTTTTACATTGTACACTGCCCTTGTACAAACCACGATGATGAACGGACTGCTGAGCACAGCGGCGGCAGCCGGCCAGATGTCACCGTTTCCCAACCACCACCACCACTACAGCTCCGGCAATCACCACCACCACCATCACCACTTCGGCCAGATGTACTCGCAGCAACGTTCGTCCTTCGCCATCCAGGAGCTGCTGGGCCTCAACTCGTGCCGCCAGAACGGCTCCAGCCCTGACGTCATGGACTCCAGCGCCGTGGTGCCGCCGTCGACGTTGTCCGGGATGTACCACCATCACCACCACCACCACCTGCCCAACACGGCGGCGGCCATGTCGTCGCACCGGGTGGCCGTGGACGGTCAGACGGCGTCCTCCTTCCTGCGCGAACAGCCGACCGGCGCCACCGGGGGTTCGACCTTCTGTCCCTGGCGGTTCGACCTGGCCTCCCAGGCCCCTGTGGCCCAGTCCATGGCCCCGGCTGGCCCCCGGTTTCCGGCTGCAGTCAGTCGGCATGGAGATGACCTTAACTTTGGCTACAAGCACAACATCGCCGATGAAGGTAGGATTCTTTTCTTTTCTTGTCCAGAGCTTTTCCGATGAAGGGGAAATCCTCTCAGCAGAATCGATTCCCGGAAATGTCCGTCCGTCAAATGTTCACTGTTCATGCGATAATGTCCACATGCAGAGGCAAAGAGCAATCATCCATTCTGGCACCAGAAAAGCCAGGTGGGTTCGTTTCAGCAGGCGAAATTACTGGAAACCCTACCAAAGGGAAATTATTTATTATTTTCGGAGAGTAAATGCCGACATGCCCATATGCATAAATACACGGTTGTGGGTAGTGAACTGGGTATCTTAAAACGTATTAAACATATGAAATGATCAGTTACTGTTGTGCGTATGACTGTTACATGTGTTTACAACTACATTCTGTGCCGTTATTACTGCACAGACACTGTGCAGTAAGGGGTCCCATTCGATCAAGAAAGTCCCCTTGGTTACCATGACGACGAGGATATATATTTATTTATATTCATGTTTCTCTGCCAGTATTTTTCTCCTTCTGGCTCCATTGTGAGTTGGTTAAACACAATATGACCAGAGGGGTTTGTGCGAAAAGTATTACGCTAAACACGAGAACCAAAGACTATACGAGGAAAATGAACAGGTTCATGTGATGGCTACAGTTCCTTCAGATGAAACCGGTAAACTGGTGACATCGTAGAACTGTTGTGAACACAGAAATTACTTTATCCAACAGAAACAAAATAAGAAAGAAAAAAATCTTACAAATAGAAATACATTAGTAAATATGTGTTTTACCAGCTTATAACTGTCGAGAAGATGAACTCGGTCAAATCTGCTTCATGTGAATATGGAATCCTTACAAATGCAGCGTTTCATAGTTCCAGTGTTTACTGTTCTTGAACCTGTCGGTTTCTCGGTGTTATTTTGCACTGTTTACAAGTGTTTATCCTGGGGATGGGGGAGGGGGGCACATTTTCGGACGGAATTTTTTTCCCAGTCGTTCACCATGTCTGTTATGTAGTTACTAGTTATGTATAGTTTACAAATGTTCAGCAGACTGTTGCACCTTATTCTGTTATAATTATTTTTTTAACAAATGTTTAAAATGTCTACATCTGTTTCTATCTGTTTCTCGGCTAATTTGCTACGCTGTTGACAAGTGTCATCATTGTCTGTTCACCGTCGATGGTAATCTGGCTGGTGATGCGGTCTCCATCCGAGAAAAGCTATCGCCCTCTAGCTGTCTTCCTAACCCGTGGTTTCCATGGCGCATGTGTGGTTGTCGCTACCGGCGATCGAGTCTCAGAATCCAAAGCATCTTTTAGTTCTATTTACGTCCTTGTACTACTGGACTCGCCGTCTGGCTGGTTACATGCATCTGATCTAACTGCAGGGGATTTCGGTAAACATGCTCACATCGCAAGTGCTGACTCAGTTATCCGAAGTTTTATCACACGAGTTACAAATCTGTTCCTTGATAAAAGCTGTCCCAAAAGTAAAATAGCGGCGCTAATTAATTAACTGGTGTCCAAACGAAGCTATTGCAGCAACGCATTTATGAGAAATAACAGGCCAGCAGAAAGCGCGCTTGTCTCAATTTCCTCTTGTCTGACAGCTGCGCTTCTGCTGAACTGTCTTTTAAACAGGTGCGGAATTCGCAACTTTTTTTAAAAACTGCCATTTTGAAGAAAACAAATACGTCAATGGTGACAAAAAGATCTAAAAGGTCATGGAGCGGTCGTCAAGTATCGGTTGTTACGAACTGCAAAGTTTGTCTCGAGCATGCAGTGTGCAACTGTATGGCAAAAGGGAATTCGACATCTTATTGAAGTTAAGTAAATTAACTGATTAATTAATCAATTACAAATTAATGAAATAATTTGAGACAGTCTGAATTAAATATTCCGATATTCACACCCGAAAAAGCAATTTCGAAATAACCCATGCTCTATCTTGCTCGCTGACACACGTTTTGTTGGACGGACGGACGACCGGACTTGGGGGTATGTGACTGTGCTGAAAAAGGAATGGACAGATGGAATAGGTTGGTTGGCTGGTTGGCTGGTTGGCTGGTTGGCTGGTTGGCTGGTTGGCTGGTTGGTTGGTTGGTTGGTTTGGTTGGTTGTTGCTTAACATCTAGACGCAAACTAAGTACATATCAGGACGGTGTTCTTGAGACAAGTCTACGTGGTGCCACACTGGGACTGCTGCCACAACATTGGGTTGAGTCCCACCCAGTCACATTATACCAACACCGGGCCAACCAGTCCTAGTACTGTTCCCTGTAGTGCCAGACATCCGGCAGGGCAGCTACGTATAGGTTGTCAATTTTTAAGTCTTACCTAAGGCTTGACCGGGGCGAGAACCAAAGACCTCTCGCCTCGGAAGCTGATCCGTTAGACTATTTTGAAATTCTGAAACTACCGAGGTGGTCTAGATGGATGGATGAACGAACAGGTGGGCGGATTTGAATGGATTAGCAGACTGGTAGAGGCTTCTTATGGTTAAAGAGCCATTTAAAAAAAAAGTAAAGAACAAGTACATGAAAGAAATTCTTCTTCGTCTCAGCAGTATCATCCCTTTCATGTGGAATCGCCTCCGTGCCTGCAGACCGTTCTGCCTCACTGCTGACCTCGTGATCCACCGCCAGCCACCGCGCGTCGCTTTGGGTTTCCCGGAATTAGGGACATTACATTTGTGTGTGTGTTTCTGATAGACCTTCGCGTCCAGTAATTGTTTCCATCGACCTTCGCGTTGTGCTTATCTACCGGTGTCTAATTAGGCGACTGAAGCCTAAGTCCTTCAGTTGGTAGAATGACGGGATTGGGGGTCGGGGAGAGAGATGGGGAGGACATCTCTCGGTCTTCACTTTCTTCTTCATCATCATTACTTCGCTTTAATGAAGATAAAGTCGAGGTATCGTCGCTGGCGACGAAGACGGGAGCCATCTCACGGCACGAAGTGGAAAATCGATTCGGAAAGTGCAGGAAAGGCTGGCTGGATCTTCGGAAGTCACGACACTGGGCGAAATGTATTGGTCAATAATTTGACCAATTAAACGCCGCGTCTATGGGCCTGACTATTGCGACAAGGTAATTCAATACACGGATCGACATCAAACAGAGCAAGGGTCGCCAGAGGTTTTTCAATTGCAGCATCAATTTTGACCCAAGACGCCAGTACTTTGAATGTATTACTCTGTCCCACGTGATTGAAAACAAGTTGCTGGAAAATTTATTCTCCGCGGAATTATTGTCGAAATGTTTTTATTATTTATTTTAATGATAGTAGCGATAGTACAAGTAATAACAGTGTAATATTTGGTAATAGTAAGCATACAAGTTAAACCACTGCAGAACCGACAACGATAGTTAATGTAATAACAGTTTTTTTAAATTGTTCATACTAAAACAGCCGTGATTTATTTTAACAAAAATCCATCATTAAAATGTTGGCCTATACACTAAACAAACAGCAGAAAATCAGTAATCGAGCAGGTGATGTGCTTAATGCTGATGCGTAAAGAATACCATGAACAAGGGCAACGAAAGTACATAGAGTAAATCATTTCAAAGACTGCGTACGGCATTAGTAGGTAAACGATGTTCACTTTCCGTGAGTCCATTTGTCATACTGTCCTCTTCGTCACCCGTGTTTTCTGTCAATACCTTGGGACACAACGTCTAGTAAATCCTCGACATCCACTGAGTGGGTCGTGGCATAGCAGTGACGCTGGCTTGACATCAGGACATGGGGCGTGGCAGATTCGGCTCTCAAAATCAACAGTATGGTACTTTCTGGATGTGACGCCTGTTTAGGACTTACAGCTCAATTGCCAGTATTTCTCTCGGTGGAATCCGGCCTCTGCCTGCTTCTTCTACTTTCTCAGAACCACCGCCAGCATCTTTCACCACTCTTTGCCTCTGGCTTCAACTAACCAACCGACCGACCCACCGACCTACAAATCAACCACAGTCATGGTCGCACATGCGAGACGCACCTGATTATCAGCAGAGCCGAACGTTGACAGGTTGGTTGGTTGCTTATTGTTTGCTTAACGTCCCGCCGCAAACTGGGTGCATATCAGGACGGTGGGCTATGGGGGATGGGGTCCTGTTACTAAGCTGTGCACTGAAAGAACCACCAGACTGATAGCTGCAGTAAGATGCCCAGTGCGGACAGATAGTTCAATGTGCGGGGAGATGGCCGAATGGAGTTTGCACAATGTTTGCAGGCCTAGTAGTCACACCTGGAAAGGAAAGCCACAGCACTTGCCCATTTGACACCGGGCTGACTGGCTGCTGCATCTGCGAGTGAGTACAGGGACGCAGCGTTAGGGCGAGGGAAAGTGCTGATTGGACTTAAGTGCTCTCGAGCAGATTTTAACCGACGGCCAACGGCTACCGGTGTTAAACCCAGGCTAACTATAACTGACAGGGTAGATAGGGATTACCACAGATCCTAGACCACGGGGCAGAGAAACATCAAGGTCACCAACCCAGCTGCTAGAATTAGTCGGAGCTAGGCATGTTCCTGTGACTGGCACGGAGGCGTGGTTAACTTGTCTGTCCTGGTTAAACTTAGATGTATTGGAATGTCACGTGATTGTGTGAATTGGATGTTGAATGAATTTGTATAAAATCCCTATTTTGGAATGTAAGCTGCCTTTTGCTGTCTACTTTACTAGCAGTACCGTATTTCTTTTTGTTTTTTGCTAATTCTTTACTGGAAGCCTTTTTGCTTCTGTGACCATTGTGTTGGGCATTGTGTCTAGTGTTAATGCTTTGCATTGTTTGTTGTTGTGACCACTGTTGGCCATTCTGTCTAATGCTTTGCATTATTTGTTGCTGTCCTGCAATTGTTATTCGGCGTGTGGAATAGCCGGGTACTGGGCTTAAGTCTTCATTTGCACATGTGTGAGTACATTTTTGTGTCATAAGTAATAAAGTGCTTTGTTACTGCTTCGTATTGTCGCCCTCTTAATGTCAGTCGTGTAAGAGGCAGCAGATGAGAAGAAACGTTAAGAGTAGAAAAAAATTCCCCGAGTGGACCTGTGACTGTGACTGAAATGTTCAAGAGCATCAATACGAAACAGGCTTCTGGGCCTCCTGGGATCTGAGCGGTCAAGTAGGGGAGGGGTTAGGGGTGGGGTAGGACAGAAACTGAATGTTGTAGCCAAGAAACTGAATGTTGTAACCGAGAAAAAATTGGAGGAAATACAAGGCCCTATTCGGTATTCTGTGGTCACGAGAAACACAGTAAGAGCGTTAGATGACAGAACCCATTAACTGACGGCAACTGTAGACAGTAAACTGGAGCATAATTCGTCTGTATTTAGCGAGAGACATCAGAAGGAAAAGGTGCTTCTCTTTTCTTCTCTTCTCGACCGTCTCGGTGGTCTAGTGGTTAAGGGGTCCATTTCCGAGGCGAGAGGTCGATGGTTCGCATCCCGGCAGAATCCTACCTTTGACCTGAAAATTGCCAGTCTGCCAGTAACTGCACTGCCAGACACCTGGCACTATAGGGCACAGTACTAGGAAACTACTAGGCCATATGAAGAGCTTTATCTAAAGATGGTATATTGTACTTTCGGACATGCAGTCCTGGCTCACACTTCAATTTCTTGTATTTTGTATTTTCCATAAAGTTCCCGTTTCTTTTTTTTTTTAAGTGGATTTTTTTCCATACATGATTTTCTTCCATTAGCTCTCGCTCTTTCTCTCTCTCTCTTTCTCTCTGTGCCTGTGTTCTTGTATTCTGTTCGCCATATGTTTATTACGTTGTTATTAATGTGCTTGTATTTTATTATTTTATTTATTTGCATTGAAATTAAGAGAAGGACTGGTTGGCCCGGTGTCAGTATAATGTGACTGGGTGGGACTGACGCTTGTATTGCGACACCAGTCCCACGTTTGGCAGCGCGTAAGCTGATCTCAAGTAACAACGTGCTGATACGCACCTCGTCTGCGGCGGGATGTTCAGCAACAAACACCCGCCCACCCTGTTTTATTCTCTTCTTTGCCTCCCCCCCCCCCCAACCAACTTTTTTGGTTTTTTTTTCTTATTCTTCCTGTTCTTGTTTTTTCCTGGTCTTTGATTTCAATCACAGAATTTTTATATTTTGTAATCTGTTATGGCTTCATAAGCATGTACACTTTAAAATAATACCGTGATCACACTTAAATATCAGAAAAGACTGGGTATCCATTGCTTGATTAACTTTTAAAATATTTTACTTTCATAAACTGTAATTTTTATAAGTATACTAATGTTGGCACATTGTCATTTGCCTTTTTAGAAAAGTTTTGTTCTAATTTATTCTTTTTACTTTTGTGTTTTGTTTCTTTTGAGGAATAATTTTGTTTAGGGCGATAATTTAATTTTAATTGAATTATGTCTTATTGCAAGTACTCCGACTTATAAGGAATAAACTCAGTCCTAGTTGCGCACCACTGTAAAAGGTCGATTCTACAAGGATGATTTGATAAACAGTTCCACTGATTTATGGTCACCTTAGACACCAAGCAGGTCTGGGTTAACCCGTTTTAAGCCAAAGAGGACATTTATTAATATATATACTTCGGATAAATGCACTAAGCTAGAAAGCCGAAGGAAATTGTGCGTCACGTCACATTAATAGGCTTGACAAGCCAGATGATTTTTCTGGTTACACACTGAATCCCGCTGAAAGGAGAAAATACTTCAAATTATTAATGAATCAAGATATTTAAATACAGATTATGGTTCTTTAAGTAAGCAAAGAACTATACAATCGTCTGCCGCACAGGTGGATACCACTGAAAAAGGAGCTGTCAGCATACACTCATTCCCGGTACACAACTCATTGTGACGTAGTGAAGTGAAACACAGTCATTCCCAGTGTGGGACTCATCGTGACGTAGTGAAGTGAAACACAATCATTCCCAGTACGGGACTCATCGTGACGTAGTGAAGTGAAACACAGTCATTCCCAGTGTGGGACTCATCGTGACGTAGTGAAGTGAAACGCAGTCAGTTCTGATCCCAGAGGCTGGTGTGAGATGTTCCGAATCTCTACGTGTCATTTCTGTTTTCAGTTCTAACAATAAATGGCATCGCTTTTGTCACACAGAAGAATCTTGTCGGGGCCAGGACAAGACGATATACAGTCAATTTTGCCAATTTTGTTACGTGGCACTCAGATACTTCGATCCCAAACCATGCTGACAGCATACAATAAATAAGGCTGTACTGAAGACAGGCGGGTGCACTTTCTCCTACTAGCATTTCGTACTGATACTATTGATCACAAGATTCGCGAGATAAAGACGATTACAAACAGTGCGACGAAAGACCGATTATTGATTTGCCTGCCTTCTTTGGGAGACCCATAAAGTCGAGCAGCAAAATGAAAAATATATACATTTGAAAAATCCATTTTTTGCTCATCTGAACTACCAACAAAAAAGAGAAAAGAATTATCCACTGAAACTTTCTAGTTTACCAAAAAATATGCATGGCTTTAAACATCTTGAGTAACACTTTCCTAACCTGTGTGCATGCAGACTTAGTTCAATCTTCGTATTTAAAAAAAAGGGGGGTGGGGTCTTGTTGTAGATTCTTACAGGTCTACTGCGGTAAAGAGTTTGATTGGTTGGTCTTCTTTTCGTTTCGGTCAGTAGATTTTTTTTAATCGCACAGATACGACCAATATATTGTTCCTACTCCATTTACAAACCATAGTTTCGCTAAAGTCAGCTAGCTTAGGGCTGTCTTGGCACAAACATTACTTCAAATACCTGGGTTCAAGAAAAAGTCTCAAAATATCCTAGTTGGAGTTCTTATCGGCAGATGGTTGTCAAGGAGACGTTGGTTGATTGACGGGAAGCTGGTCGAGTGTTTGGAACAACGAGGCTTACTTCCACGTCTCCCCCCCCCCCCCCCCC
>SMGT01010268.1:504957-518431 GCA_004794575.1 Lanistes nyassanus
TGAGTGAGTGAGTGAGTGAGTGAGTGAGTGAGTGAGTGAGTGAGCGAAAACACAGATTCTCGCCTCGAAATTGTTAAGATGTAGGAAAATCGTGAATTCGAACTCCACCCACAGATACAGATGGCGGTCCTATTGTGGATTTTCTTTCTTTCTTTCTTTTTGACCGCTGTTTTTATTCGATTTTAATCGGTTTGGTTCACACCTTTGAAGCCGTAAATCACACCCACAAGGAGCGGAGGGTTTTCGCGAGTTGTTCCGAGTCGCTGGAGTTTGCTCTGCCGCCGGGGTCAGCCCACGAACGGCCCGCTTATCGCTGACGCCGGGGTCTGAAGTAGGCGTACGGACACTCG
The DNA here is from genome assembly GCA_004794575.1 of Lanistes nyassanus. NCBI lineage: Eukaryota > Metazoa > Mollusca > Gastropoda > Architaenioglossa > Ampullariidae > Lanistes > Lanistes nyassanus. The sequence goes on from SMGT01010268.1 coordinate 505,308, forward strand.
GAGATAACGCTGACGGTCGGGGCACCTCATTCGCCGAGTGCAGACAGCACGTAGGTGTCGAGAATTAAGATAACCACTGCCATCACACACTATGCCCCATCTAGTAACCTCCTACACGCGCACCCCCGTGCGCACACACATACATGCACGCGGGCGCGGCTTCCTATCAGCAGTTCCGTTGTCCGACCATCTTGGTGTCAAACTGTCTTTCACTGAGAGGATTGTCTCCCTCTTTCCCTCAGACCCGTTGGCCGAACGACTCGCCGGACTAAATGTGATCGGGACTGCCAAACACGGTCAACAGAAAAAAGTTTAGAGGGATTCTTTTTAGACAGACGAAAGGACGGAGGGACAAACAGACACTTAAAGGGATGGAAGGATGAGAAGAAGAAACGTGTAATTCACGCATAGCCCATGCGCCTCTTGTGTCTGTTCTGGCTTCTTTGGGAAATAAAAATATTTAAACCAAATAAAACAAGAATGTTCCACAGACAGACAGACAGAGAGACAGACAGACAGACAGACAGGTAGGTAGGTAGGTAGGTAGGTAGGTAGGTAGGTAGGTAGGTAGGTAGGTAGGTAGGTAGGTAGGTAGGTAGGTAGGTAGGTAGGTAGACTTTCTTATCGTAAATCCCGATATGCCTGTTTGCTGTGTGCACTGACGGACATTAACAAAGTCAAAAAAGAATGTTTTCACAATTGAATGAAAAACTCTGCACTTTGATGGGTGGCTTGAAGCCAAGGTTTGGGTCACCCAATAAGCTTGACAGGTCCAGTGACAGATGACAGATGACAGCCCTGTGGCTCTGCAGCCTCCCCGCCCTTGCACTGTGCATATCGCTTAGCTAAGCGCTCCAATCTGGACAGCGCCGAAGACCAGTAATTAGGTGCTTTGATATCCTCATTAGCAGTCATTGGGCCGCTATTGTTATCGGCCTTCCATCTCCGTCGCCCGTCCCGGAGCAGAAGAAAAAAGTTTTTGGAACGGGTGAGGCAAGCCTCGTTTTGGTCCGACTCGAAGAAAAGACCACGCTGTCGGGAGCGCCACCTAGTGAGGGGATGGGGAAGGCGGTGGGCGAAGAACTGGTGCGGGGAAGGCGTGCCCCGATCTTACCGGTAGCCGATAGAGCACTAGGTGGGGGTCGGTAATTAACAGGGAAACCCTCCGATTATTTGGATTGCCGGCTGGAGAGGGCGCTGAAAGCGTTGTCAAAAGTCTTCAAAATTCACAAGTAGCCCATTAAGAAACCACCCTACCCCTCTGACTCGCTCCGGCTGTCCGCACCAAGCACCCCACCTCCACGTTCACCTCCCTTCTCTTTCTGCCGACCCTTCTCTACCGCTACCCCCTCCTCCTGTAGCCAGGCTCACGGTCGTGGCGTAAGGCGTGAATACAATTAACGTCGACGTAAAAGGGGAGAGAAGTGACGGGAGGGGTCGGGCGAGAGGCGTAGTCGCCCTTGGGCCAGGCACGTGAAGAGGGTCGTGAGGGGCACTAGAGGAGGTCCCGTGAAAGGGTAATGGAGCCTGAGAGGGGAGGAGTAGTGTGCCCTTGGCCGTCACTCGTCGCGCGCCAGCCTGAGCCCAAGGAGAACGGCCAGCACACTGTCAGTCAGTCCGCGCTAGACTGTCATGCCAGCCCTTCAGCGGAGAAACCTTCGTCGGCCATTTCATATTGACACAGACATCTTTCCCCCTCCCCCTTGTATTTAGAACTATTTTAACGTACTAGCTTTTTCTGAATTTAGTGAATGGCAACCGCGCAGAAATTGCGAATGTCCCACTGGACTCTGTTGCAAGAACTCATCACGTGATCTGTTTCCAGATGGTTTTGGTTTCGTTTTTGTTCCTTAACGTCCTGGTCGCAAACAAGGTGCATATCCGGACGGTGTTGCTTAGACAAGTTTACGTGCTGCCACACGTGGGACTGATGGTGCAACACGGGCCTCAGTCCCACCCAGTCACATTATACTGACACTGGGCCAACCAGTCTTAGTACTGTTCCTTGTAGTGTCAGGCGTCTGGCAGGGCAGCTACTAGCTATAGATTGCCAGTTTCTAGGTATGACTCGGTCGGGGCGTGAACCACCGACCTCCTCGTTAGACCACCTGGATGGTACTGTTTCCAGATAATCGCCAAGTGACGTATTCCGAATAACCCTCAGTGATCCACATCAAACAATGTATCTTAAACATGACAGCAGCGATTTGCTTTTTGAAGCTACTAGCAATCTGGCTGATATAATGTGCCCGTGACCTATTCTGAGCAGTCACCCAGTGATCTTTATGGGGTAATCACCTAGTGATCTTTATATAGTAATCACGCATCGTATCGCATTGTGATCTATTTTGCATAAGCACGTTGCTAGTTGTTGTTCAGTCCCATGACTTACAAGGTCGTAGAAGGGATATGCCCGATGCAGCTTCGACAATCTCTGCCATTCTGCTGTCCGGCGCAGAGTGGAGTGACGGCAAGTGCTGCTCGTTCCTTTGGTTTGACAAGCTTTTGCTTTGTCCCCCCCCCCTCCCCGCCTTCCGCCGTCTGCCTTCCAGCGTGCCTCGAAAGATGGTCTGAACATGTGTTACGACATGTCGTGTGGCCGAACCATGCCAGCTTCCTTTTCTTGACGGTGGCGAGGACAGGCTCCTGGGACCAGCCAGTCCGTGTACCTTGCTGGTGACAAAGACATTTGCTTTGTGTTCTGTCCAGAATATTCTCAGGAGCTTGTGAAAACATATGGTCTCAAAGGCTTTGATCTTCTGCTCTAACTCAGCTGTCAATATCACAGCCATCAAACAGGATGGAGACGACTTGGGCTTTGTAGAGCTTGATCCTGGTGGGGAAGCTGATGTTGCTGTTCCTCCTAATTCACCGAGATCTGAAAGTCCACTTGGGCCAAGGGCTAGTCTGATCTTGGTTTCTGTATTCGATCTTTTGTCTCTGGTCAGGCTAAAGCCAAAATATTCAAAAGTTTCTGCTTCCTCCAGGTTGTCTTTATTCCTAGTGATCTCCGTGTGTGTCACTTGTGTTGTTGACCATTATTTCATTTCTTTACTGTTCTCAGAGCTCACCTCCATTTTATAAGCACCCGCTCGTTCCTCAAACGTGTCAGTTCCTGCTGTTCTTGCCATCTGCCACCCAGAAGATCGATGTCATCAGCGAAACGCAGGTTGGAGACAACTCTTCCTTCTATTGAGATGGTACATGTGTGTTCGTGGAGGGTCTCACCCGTGACTTGAAGGAAAAGTTTGAAGAGGATTGGTGACAGCAAGCATCCTTGTCAGATCGCTACTGCGAAGAAGTGCATAGTCTAATTTTTAAATGCATATTTATCTGCGAAATATTTACCTGTTACCATGAGGGTGAACGTTAATAAGTATGATTTAGATCTACACATTTTCTTTGTATCGACATCTGGATAGGATTCCACTGTTGCAGCAGACAAAACGCTCACTGACGTCCTATAATTTCTGACAAAAAAATCCTCTGTGAAGCGAAAAGAAAGATGCCAGTTTCGTGCAGCTTCGTACTGCCCAAGGACAGAGAAGCTGAACAGGGAACTGGCAATGTCGGTTGCAGGCTACAAGGCGCTGTCGGCCGATAATAGGTGGCAAAGAATTGCCCCCATCTCATGTTGTTTTCGTAAAAGGGAATGTGGAGGGGGGGGTCCCAATCAAACTCAGCCTTGCAGCTTCCAGCCAGTGCCAGCAAAGTACGCAGTGGTACCCTGCAGGAGCCTCAAGCGAACTGATGGAGTTGTGTGTGTGTGTGGGGGGGGGGCAGGGGGTAGGGTTGGGAGGGTTGTTCATAGTTTTGCTCGCGCCGCTGAACTGCTGAGGCAGGTTCGTGCTCCAAGGCAACACCTCAGTTGTTGAAATCTTCTCGCTTCATCACCTTGGCTGGTGAGAAAAGGCAACATCCCGCACCGCTTGGTTTGAACGGTTGTAATAAGATTGAAGAAAAGGCGTTGAGGACGACACTGGAAGCGTGTGTCCCACCTGTAAGCCGAAGCGGGTAGCTGCGGTGCACAAGAGGGGCATTAGTGACAATAGTTGACACACTCGCATGATGAGGTCCCGCCTTTCTCCTTTGTCAGCAGGCCCTATAGGCAGTCCCTGAGGCTCGCAGGGCTTGTGAGGCGCGCTAACCTCCACCACCCCACGGACTGTATAAAGCGGCACGGATAAGTCTGCAGGCAAGAGAAGACTTTTGGATTTTAATTGAGGCGTTTCAACGGAAATCAAAATTGTTTGGCATCGGCCGCGTGCTGATCGTACGTGAATGGGGCGTGAGATGGCGCGTGAGACGGCGCGTGAGATGGCGCGTGCGAGCGCGAAGAGGTCTATGCTTACTCCCGCTAAGGGGAAGATGGGACAATATGCTTGCAGTCTGCAGTCATCGATTTCACCAGGCGTTTTAAATTAGTGGGCTAGCCTCAGCTAGCCTCCCCCTTTTTTGTTTTTTAATTTTTTAAAATTTTGTTGTTGTTGTTGTTTCACATGCATCTTCAAAGTCAAGTTTGGTCTGCGTGATGTAAACTACAATGTTTTGATACGTGAAATCATTGTACACCTGCAGGAAGGAACGTACGTAAGGCTTGATTCCGACGAAAACAGACTATTTACATGAAACTGATGAAAAATTACCATTTGTTTTACCATAATCGTGTACAGGCACCTACACGATCTTGATGGAAGGTCCCCGTGGAACATGACTGTCGAGGACTGCTATTGTTAAATGATTTTAACACGATCCTCATGAAACAGTACAGTATTTTCTCTTCTTGCGTGGTACACGATTACAGTGAAAACATAGTAAATGTTTCATCTGTTTCATTTTTTTAAAAATCCTCCGTGAAGCGGAAGTTTCATGCAAATCGTCTGTTTTCATCGGGATCAAGACTCACGTCTCTCAATGGGTTCTGTTTTGAATGAAAATAAAGATCTGCGCAAGATGGGGAGGGGGTGTTTGGCAAAGGTGTGCCAGATATGTTGCCAGCTGTACTTCCAACAAAACGGTAACTATTGTACTTAGTGTCATTATTTTAAGGCAAAATCGTGGTAATGTGTCCGTCTGAGGTTGCAGAAAGGGAAAAATACCAACCACGTTTCTTGACAATTAACTGGTGTCATTTTAAGGTGTCTTCTCATACACGCAATTGCTATTTACACCTCGACAATCTCGTTTAAAGGTGCTTAAGCTGCAGAGTAGACAAAGACGAACAAACGAAAGGGTTTTATCACCATCATATGAATTATAAATGATTCATTAAAATCATGTATTATGTACGAGGCTCGAAGAAATAGTAATGTTAAATCACATGCATGTAAAACAGAGTTTTCATTACAATTGTGTATCGGGTACGACAGTCCGGACAGAGGGATTTCATCAGAATCGTGTAAAATACACTTTTCGTCAAGATCGCGAGGTGTTGGTACACGATTACGGTGAAAAAGATAGTAATGTTTCATCGGGTTCGTGTAAATAGTCTGTTTTCATCGGAATCAAACGCGAGCTTCAGACGTACATTGGCTGCCTACTGTTTCTCCAGCTGTGAGGGTCCGTTATGAAACAGGTGAGCGGGAGGGGATCCGTCTGTCACTAGTGTAAACAACACCGGCCTTGTCCGCACCATGCCTGCCAGACGTGGCATGACAAACAGGCCGTTAGGCAACTGTTTGTGACGTCAGCAAGAGGGAGGGACAGGTGTGGAAACAGTGTTAGGGAACCAGCAGAAGACGTCACAGGGCACTCCAGTCCACACGACAGCGGAAACACCCATCCCCCAACCTCCACCACCCCCCGTCCCCCAACACACACAAACAGGAAACAAGTAATTGCGTGCGTGCGCTTGCAGGGAGGGGTGTATGATTTAATCATTCCTATAGAGGTTCCTATAGGATCTAATAACTCATATAGTATATGTGTGTATATACATTAGAAGCATTTGCGAATATACAGTTTTAATTTTAATATCTGGTTTCTGTGTAATGAGTATGTCTTACTGTATGTGTTCATTGTAACAAATAGCTTATGAATGAAGCCTGGATATTTTTTAAGTGTTTGTTGTGGTCCTAAGAATCTCTGGGGCTCTGTTGCAGTTCCCACACAGCCCTGCCTTCACGCGGACAAAACCAGTGACGCTACAAGCGCCGGTCGCAAACAGAAAAAGCGGAGACGACACAGGTACGTAACCGGCGTATTCACCTGCAGGCCAGGTAGGTTAGACAGGTGCAGCGTACATGTTTTTGCAGATTATAATCAGTGATATTACAAATTGCATATTCTACTATAAAATGGAAGCAATTTTCTATATGTTAATGAACCTTAAAGTAAGGCTTCTTGCATGTGCACAGACCGAGAACTCGCGTGCACACAAAGAGGAAACAAAGGGCGGGTCACTGAGCAAAAGCAAAATGATACAAATGCGAAAGTGCTTTTGTATTTTGTTGTAGCGAGGAGCAGGGAGAGAGGAAAAAACCCATAGGTTGTTGCTTTTTGTATAAGTCAACGTTTATCAAATTAAAAGACAACTTGTTGTGCAATAGGAAACAATATTTATCACGTAAAATGCCACAGCGTTTTTCAGGTGTAAGAAAAAACATTTATCATATTATATGTAAAATAAAACACAAGATTCGTCGGGTACAAGAGGAAATAAATTCATGCGTAAAAGAAAATAATATTTCTTGTGCATAGAAGGAAACACATCTGTTTGCCCAGTGTCGGTATCTGCGCATGCGTTGTTGTGCGTGTAAGGGCTAGTTTTCGTGTTTTCGGCCAATGTGTTGGTTGGAAGTTTGTGTGCATCCTTGAGGTTCGGCTTGTAGCGCCCTCTGTTGCTTGGCGTGCAGGACAATCTTCACGAGCTACCAGCTGGAGGAGCTGGAGAAAGCGTTTAAAGATGCCCACTACCCGGATCTGTACGCGCGGGAACTGCTGGCCCTCAAGATCGACCTGCCGGAGGACAGGATACAGGTAGGATAGACGATAGGGTACACGTAGGATAGATGACTGGATACAGGTAGGATAGACGACTGACAAAGAGCGCGAGACAGATGACTGACAACACTAATGTTGACGTTACAATGATTATCACTCATCCACCACAAGATTTATATATAGGATCTCCAGATTCTAAGAGCCGTTTTGAAACAAATTTAAAATTTTCCTTACTGCCCTGTAGTAAGAAGAGACAATAGGTTTGTATTAAGTTGTCGTTGGAGGTTTTCTTGTTTACTTGCAATCGTCTGTTTTATTTAGATTGCTGGGTTAAAAAAAACTTTCACAAGCTGTCGAAAACTGGCAATGCCTTTCAGAATAATTTTTGCAACATTTTCTTACTCTGTTATTACGTCTGTCGAGCGAGGGTTGCTGGCTGTGACAGTCGATATAATAATACGTGGGTGACATTACCTTTGTACGCAAACATTCCACATCTGCGTTCAGACGGCCTCCTGGGCGTCAACTGGGGAAACGGTCTGTGACTCGAGCCGCAGATTGCTGAGTGCCTGGCTGCTGGGGGATGGGGGACGTCACCTTTCGCCTAACATAGTTGATGCAGGCATGCTGCTCAGCCTCTGCACAATTTCCCCTAGTACTGTGGGCAAAGACGTATGACCGTACAAAACACGAAAGATATTTACAACACTAGGCACGGAAAAACTAGATATTGTGGATAAAAGCTGACAGCACATTAAGCTTACGCCCAAAACAAAACTGTAAATCAATTTTTTCGTTTTGTGTGATATCTTTCTATGTGAGACTAAAGTGAAGTTGCAAGGAACTGGCCCTAAACAACGACTGGGAAAGACTACATTAAGTATACAGTATACATAAGTATACAGTATACATAAGTACACAAGTATACATAAGTACACAAGTATAAAAAATTTAAAGATCAGTTTGGACTGCGGGGCGTACAATGATCTGACTGGGTGGTTGGGGGAAGCAATCTGTGCACAGTAGAACAGGACAAGGAGTTATTATTATCACTGCTGAAAGCGGTTTTTGTATTGCTTGTTAATGTTATATTGTCTGGGGTTTTAAAAAAAGAGACTCTGGAAATGTCGGGAAGTTATCGATCAGCTATGTCACACATATCTTGACTGGCATTCCGCATTCCCCGATGATGGAATGGAATGAGTTACGAGCTGCTGGAAAGGAATAGGCTTTGCATACGTAAGGATCCGGATAACTGAATGGGTCTGCTCTTGTCTTCACGCGCGCACGCACGCACGCAGGCATACCGGAAATCAACAGTTTTTAGAAAAAAAATCAGAGTTTATTTAGTCTGATCCTAATTAAGCTGTTCTAACTAAGAATCCAAAAATCTAATGCCCCAGTTGTGATCATCTGTTTTAGGAAAGAATGTTAAAATAAAATTACACGTAAGAAAACAGAATCCATTTCTAGACGTCCTTTGGCAATAATTTCTGCACGCAGAGATGAGAGAGTTGGGTAGAAGGAGCGCGGGTGCCTGCGTGCAACAAGTCACACACCTGTGTGAAGGTAGATAGCTCGTAAACCCCTATCCATTTTGTGCTTGTGAGGGCGATGGTCTTACCTTTTTAACCCAGCCGTGTGTTCGTGTGAGGAGGAACAGCCAGAGAGACCTTTACGCCTAAACAAGGGATTAAACCGCCTTAGGCCAGTGGAGTGCGCAAATGCTACAGATGACCAAAATAAAGCAGTTTCTCTGAGCGTGGGGATGACTAACTGTTTAGCAAGTTATCAAAGCTGGGAACTCACTATGTGGCCTGCCAGTGCCCCGTCCTGTCACAAAGCTGTGGGTATGGTTTGATCGTCATCGGCCCCATTACAGAGCCGTGGGTATGTCTTGACACAACGCTTTTACAGAGCTATACATGTGTCTTGAAAAAGCACCCTACAGAGCTGTGGGCATGTCTTCACAAAGCGCTATTACAGAGCTGTGGATGGGTCTTGACACAGCACCCTACAGAGCTGTGGGTATGTCTTGACGCAACCCCGTTAGAGTCCTGGTACGTCTGTATATATTCAGCCGCGTGGAAGCAGGATTCAAACTAGTCCTGCCACTCAGCTGCCAGAGGGAAGCAGAGAAACCATCCAGGTGAAGTACACGTCAGCGCTGTGTGTCTTGCTAGCTGGCGATCGCAGCGGGACTGAAAAACCAAATAAACAGGCAGCCAGTGCATGCCCCGTTTGTTTTCGAACCTCTCACATGCGCACCACCTCTAGGGTGCCGTGTTAATTGAACAAGGAAGTGTCTAGCTTCAATCCCCTCCCTTAACCACCCTACGCTCTCCCAGACATCCCAGACTATCCACAGAAAAGTGGACCGTTTGAGGAATCGAAAAGGGAAAGCGAACTGCAAGGAGTCGAGGGGGGAGGGGGAGAAGGGCGGGAGGGGGTTACAGATGCATGGGATGGACAGGAAGTCGTAGAGGCTTCACTCGGCCAACTTTGTGCTGAAGTGCTTGAGCACCGAGACAAGTTGGTCTCGAGCTGACAGCACGTGTCTACGCCTGTTTTCAGAGTAAATGCCCCTTGCTGCTTTTCTTCCGGTGGTGCTGTCTTATTAGTCGGAGCGATTTTATTTTTTCCCCCGGCACATATATTTTCATTAGACATTTGAGCCAATTTAGCAACTGATCCCCATCCCTCTAAGCTGTCGACGGCGGGAGAAAGTAGTCTTTAAATGCCTCGAGAGTCATCGCGAAAATTAGCTGCGGGCTGCCAAGAGTTGCCTCTCTTAGTCCGCTTTGGTCTCGGCCGCTTGAAGGGTATTGTGTTTTGGGTGTAGAACACAAGTATCTTGCATCTACAATTGCATCATATCGGGAGCGCAGCCGTGCACGTGAAATGGGCACAACCAAGAGCATGCAGTCTCTCGATCTCTCTATCTCCCTCAAAAACAAAAAAATCAGTCGTCGTGTGCTCGGAAAGCATGCAGACAACCGAATAAACAAAAAACAGCATTCATAAATATATATAATTAGTTGCAACTAACGTGTTTGTGGAGAGTAAATATGGTCCAGGTAATCCCAAACCAAAGAGAAATATTATCGATAGTAAACGGACAGTAAAGCAGTCTATTATACTTCTCTACAAAGGGTGGGACCAAACAGGGGCAGAGATAAAGACAGCAACAAGAGTGACTTTTGCAAATCTGTGTTGAGTTGAATAAGCGCTTCTGTCATGAAAGTAGTCGTAAATCTGTTCGCTCTGTATATTTTATGTGCACCTTTCACGATGAACTCCAACCGGAGACTGAGCAGCAGCTTTGTAGGGAGAAGGGTTTTCCGTGAATGCTGCACGACTCTGAGACTAGAAGAATGGCGTATCAACAGATGCAGGACTTGACATTAACCCTCTTCATTTTTGTTTCCCCTTGCACGACATACTGGCGGGTGATTGGATGGTTTTTTCTAACGTCCAGTCGCAAACGAGGTGCATATCAGGACGGTGTTGCTTGAGAAACGTTAACGTGCGGCCACGCTGAGACAGCTGTCGCAACACAGGCTTCAGTCCCACCCGGTCACATTATACTGACACCGGGCCAACCACTCCTAGTACTGTTCCCTGTAGTGCCAGGCGTCTGGCTGGGCAGCTAGTAGACTGGCAAATTGTAGTTCTTAGGTATGACTTGCCGGGACTTGGCTACCGACCTCCCATCCTCAGAAGCGGGCGCTTTGGCCGTTATACCACTGAGGGTGTGTACTAGAGAGTGGCTTTACCTATCCGACACACTCTCTGTTTAGAAGAGATTTTTGAAAAATAAAAACATTGAAAAAATGCCAGGAATTTTACTAGGCTGACAGATGACCTCAGTTGCTCTGGAAGAAAGAACAAATGTGAGACACGAATCTAAAGCCCTGATTAAGAACAACTGTATATCTGACACGTTGATATGTTGCCAGGGTTCCTGCCTCTCCCCCACCCACACAAATGTGATGATCGTCACTCTTAGATCCCACTGCATTTCCACTTTTCACTGTAGACGATTTGTTAATATTTCTCTGAGGAGGCAGAGGGGGGATGCGTGCGACTAAATCATTTGAGGTGTCAATATAAAGAAGAAGAACAAAAATTTGTCTTAAGGGGGCGGAATAGCTGATGTTTCAACAAAACGCTTTGAAGGACTGCTCTCCCTTGGATCAAAAAAAAGTCGTGATGCGTTCTAGAGGGCGGAGACCTTGCCAGTGATTGGCTGACTGTCAGGCGCTCACTCGCCGCTTAGCTCCGCCTTGATATTTGCTGGAAGTGCTGAGAGGGGGGGGGGGACGGTGTAGGCTCTCTCTTCCTTGAAGTCCTCTCTACCTTTCCACAGGGCAACTAATCCATAGCGAGGCAGCACGCTTGCTGCAGGTTTTAACAGGATATAAATCATTTAACAATCGGCAAAGGACGAAAATAATGTTGCATTCATGCAATTACTAACGATTATGCAACAATAATTATGCGCTGTACAGGTAAGCATAAAAATGAGTTCATTTGCACAGGGAGGGGAAGTAGGGAACAGCGGGTCGCTAAATGCGTATGGCACACACTGCTTGATTCTGAACTGTTTTATCGCTGCTCTTAATTGCAGCCGATGGTGGTAGGCACACGCAATAAAGTCCGCTTCAGAAGCACTGCATCATAGACATATATAATCATATATTTTTTTCTATGACTGCCTGCAGAACCGAGATATAAGAAACACACAGCGAGCGAACGAGCGAGCGAGCGAGAGAGACTTTAGTTTGACAGCCGGGAACATCGATAGTTCTGCATGTAGAGCTGCATACTAGCGTGTGGATGTTGCGGGTTCAAACCTAGAAGTTGTCAAGGATTTTTTGTGGGGGAGGTGCTTGAACATTGTGCATACTCCATTTGGCCCCTCCCCCCCAAAAAAAATTGAACTGTCTTTCCACACGGCCATCTTACTGCAGCTATTAGTCTGGTCGTTCTATCGGTCTATAGCTTAGTAACAAGACCAAATATCTCCACGGCGCAGGTCCTTCAAAAATTACCTACTTAGAGAGTTTGACACTGCTGTCACAGCACAGGCTTCAGTCCCACCCAGTCAAATTATGCTGACACCAAACCAACCAGTCCTAGTACTGTTCCCTACAGCGTCAAGCGTCTGGCAGGGCAGCTGCTAGATTGACACGTAAGTCTTATGTATGACCCGGTCGGGTTGCGAACCACTGACCTGCCGCCTCTGAATGGTACGCCGTAACAACACGACAACCGAGGCGGTCCTCTGCCTGCGGGAAGGAGATATAAAACAAGAGCGAACTAACAGAGGGCTGAACGTTCTCTGTGGAAAACAGTTTTCTCAAACGGTCAGAAAGGCATTTATAGTCGCTGCTGCAGACAAGCCTAGCCTAGCGAGGGAACGATAGACAAGCCTAGCCTAGCGAGGGAACGATAGACAAGCCTAGCCTAGCGAGGGAACGATACTGGGCTGGCTTAGCTGGCTTGCTTGAGCGTTCGTATCTCCCGTTGGTACGTAAATGTGCCCGTAAATAACACAGGGTGAACGGGTCTTACGACTAATCTTATAACTGGAAATGCGGACAAGGACGCTCATGCAACCCAACCCTCTGATGTAGAAAACAGCAGGCATAAATATTCTGGTAACGCAGTTAAGCACGTGCATCACAACCCGCTGCCTTTGTGCGTCAAAATGTTTCTGGAACAGACAAACAAGCAAGAAACACTGCGCGAAAATGGCGAGCTATAACATGTAATAGGCATTTCTGCATTTACGCAGTTTGGGGGACTTTCTAAAAAGGGTTTCTGGGCCCTGGCCGTCTGCCAACTCTTGTGTTGGTCCCTGGTGGCGCAACGGTAGCGCGCTTGTCGCCAAGACGGTGAGAAGTATGGGGAACAGCCGAGCTCACAACTCGTCTCTGGTTCATCACACGTATTTCCTTTCCATCTCCTCGTTCTCTTTGTTATCTTTTTTTTCTCCTTCTTTACACTCCTTTTCCTCTCCCGCTCCTTAACCGTCCTCCTTTGTCCGTCCGTCCGTCCGTCTGTCCGATCCTCTGTCTGTCCGTCCGTCCGTCCATCCGTCTGTCTCTCTGTCGATCGGTCAGTCGGTCGGTGTTTTGTCCAACCCCTTCAAGTACTGGATGTGAATTTTGTGGGGG
>SMGT01010268.1:518458-532489 GCA_004794575.1 Lanistes nyassanus
GGGGGGGGGGGGGGGGGGGGTGCGCAGCTGAATTCACAACCCTGACATCTATTTTTGTAATGAGTTAGCTATAAATGTGAGTCAGCACGCACGCATCACGCACGGTGATTTAAAACTGTAGTCACGCGTTTCTATTTCTCATGATCTGCTGGCGGCTGTTCTAAAAGCCCAGCTCATGTCCTTTCACACTTGCCCGCGTTTACTTTAGCATACCAAAAAATAAAATAAAAGGAACGAAAAATGGTTGTCTGATCGATTAATCTATCCCCTCAACGCCTCCATCTCACTTTATTACCTTCATTTATAAAAGACAACTGCATTTTTTCCTGTGATAGCCTTGTCACAGAACGGAATCACGCAATTCGTCATAAGAGTTCCATCACCAGCCTTACAGCACAGCCCCTGCCTGTCTTGCATCTTTCGCTTAAATTTGGTCTGCGTAGCGCATGCGCCGGATCGAAGCCTATTAGCTCTGTAATTGGTCCGTCGTCGTGCACGTGGCGCGACCTCTGACCGCCATCAGCATGCATGCTATTGAGTACAAGCGCTGGCTGGCAGGGAACCGGTTCACAATTAGATATTTGCGAGATGAAATGGTCGCTCACCTCTGGATCAGTTGTGTTCGCAGGACACCGCGCGCGAAACCGACGTTTCTTTCTCGTTGTTGGGCGACGAACGGTTCAGAGTATTGTAAATAAAACGTTCGTTACAAAAATAATAAAACGTTCGTTCTAGTTGGCCCCCTTGGGAGCTCCCTTCCTCCCTCCCCCCTCTGTGTTCTAGCCTTTTCACTTAATTCCCATTTACAATATTTTACATTATTTACATTATCTTATTTTCGATTTGACGACAGCTTTATTGTTAAATGCGTGTTTACCATACCCTATCTCTTGATACACGTCTTTTTTTTTTTGTTCGGTCTTTCGACCCCTTTCGTCGTATCAGAGTACCATTCTATGTACATTTAAAGGTACTGGGGCACATGGACGTCACAGCAAAAACACACTGCAATCCTTTAAAAAAAACTATGCATATTTATCGCAGCTGAGATTAATTTCTCACTGTTTACTAGCTTGTGGTAATCAGCTCATCACACAGATGTCAGTCTGTGTCTACTGTGGTAAAATGCACGTGAGTCTGTGTCTGCTGTGGTAAAATGCACGTCAGTCTGCGTGTTCCCATGCTCTAGCAGCCGTCTCTGCAGAGCGAGATAACAGCGAGATTTGCGCGAGAGTGTTGACGTCAGCCAGAGGAAAGGCAGTAGTGTCACATCTGCCGATCCTCCTCGTGACTAGGAGACTTCCCCCAGCAGTGTAGCAGACGAAAAACAAAAGTGTTACATTTATAGATTACGCTAGCGTATTTTCTTGATATTATTAACAGTTTTCACATAAAATGCGTTCACATTAAACAGTATCTTGTAAAACATAGCAATACCTGGTATGTTGTGTCCGAGTAACTTTAAACGTTAGCGACACCATGTAAAAACAGCCGAAAACTCCCCCCATCCCAGCAGCAGCTACAAAAGCTTGACAGCCGCGAGGCGGGCCGTTGTGATGCCGGCTGGGGATGTGACTGGGGTACCGTGGCCGAATGAGATGTCTTTGGGCAGTCAGGCAGTCAGAACGATCTGAAAGCACTGGCCGTGCTAATAAAATGATCTGCGCGTTCATGCAGAGGCTTTCATCGACCAAAGAACGGTCAGGCACGAGTGCGGGCTAGGGGTGGGGGTGGCAGAAGGAGTACGAGAGGAAGGGATATGGACAATAGGAATCTTGGTTGGGTTGGGGGGCGGAGGTGAAGAAGACCCGAAAAAAGTAAAGCTGAACCTGAGTACGCCTCTGAATAAACTGCTGCCCTTACCCTTCGCTCCCCAATTTATTTATTTATTTATTTTGGTCAGAAACGGGGACGGTGTGAAGGGTTGAACAGGTCACTGAAGACCCATAATTTCAGTTCACTTTTCTCTCGGTGTGTCAGGTGTGGTTCCAGAACCGGCGGGCGAAATGGCGGAAGACGGAGAAGACGTGGGGCAAATCCAGCATCATGGCGGAGTACGGGCTGTATGGAGCCATGGTCAGACACGCTCTGCCCCTGCCGGAATCCATTCTGAAGAGCGCCGAGCAGGGGATAGAGAACTCTGCGGCACCTTGGCTGCTAGGTGACCTCCCTTTTACATTTACCTTCATATTTCTTTTCCGTCGTTGATTTATGTATTGTAAATGCGAGGTTACTAAAACATCACAGTCTGGGCTACTGAAAATTTCTAGTGAAAGGGACGCACTAGATGCTTAACGATTAAACTTTGAACTGGGAGACAAAGAACTCTGTAAACCAACATTTATCACGTTTATATTGTGGGGCCTTGAAGTCTTCAAACAAGAACGGCACTCCTGAGAAAGGTACTTGGAAGTTAAAGCACAAATAACTTTAACTGTTTGTGAGGGTCCGCTCTGAAGACTACAAACAAGACAGTCCCGTCCAAATTATAATTTTATACATCCCTTTCTTCACGCCTTCGCTTCCTTTTTGTCGCTCCAGCTACTTCCTTTTCTTCTGCTCCAATCGTCTCTCCAATCGTCTCTCTTTGGGGGCATGGATAGCTCAGTTGAAAGAGCTGCGGACTAGCAGATGGAAGGTTGCTGGTTCGAATCCTGGTGTGGCAAAGGATTATTTCCTGGAGTTATAAATTGTGCAAACTCCATTCGGCCATCTCCCCGCACATTAAACTGCCTGTCCGCAATGGCCATCTTACTGCAGCCATCAGTCAGTCTGGTAGTTCTTTCAGTGCATAGTTAAGTAATAGGACCCCATCCCCCATAGTGCGAAATCACCGCGAGGTGGAATCACTGCCCCTCTAAATCACCACCACCATTCATGTGCACAAAGCAAGCGTACACACGTAATTTACTCTGTCAAACAAAATACTTCAAACACAGCACTGTAATTTTACTCAATCACCATAATTTTTGTAAAAAAAAAATAAAGAAAATATTTTATTTCCATATTCTTTCTTACTCCGCTGACTCACGCTGAGTATTTGTGCTTTTGACAGGAATGCACAAAAAATCCATCGAAGCCTCTAAGAAGATGAGCGAAGAGGAGGGCTCCCTGAGCGAGAGTGGTGACGTCAAGCTGCCGAGGGGGAGGGAGGAGTTCAAATCCGAGAGCATCGCCTCGTTACGGGCCAAAGCTCAGGAGCACAGCGCCCGCGTCCTGCAGGCGCTCAACAAGGACGCTGCGCGAGAGGACAGGCAGGCTGGCGACAGGGATCTGTCTTCTGACGCCGACATCACGTCAGCACTGGACAGCCCTCGACTTCAGCTCCAAGGGAGGCTTCATCAGTAAGCAGAACGAGAAAATGAGGGAGTGGCTTTCAAAGAAAGCTGACCTGAGCATGCTGTCTGGAACTGGCAGGCCGTCTACTTTATCTACACGGACGGGAATCATCCTTGACCGGAATATCCAGTAGGGACCTGTGGTCAGATATCGGAAAGTTTTCCATTTCACTTACAAGAGTCTGATAAACAGGGACTGGAACTTGTGGAAAGTCGAAACGGCTGTCTTCAAAGACAGCCAGTAGATACATGACGTCGGTACAGAGAAGGACTTTCACCTGTCTTACAAGCCCGAAGTCATCAGAACCTAATGAAAGTCGATGGAGTGGTTTTTGAAGACGGCCAGTTCGGACAAGGTCAGCACACTGGAAGGTCGTTTGAGTTGATTTTACAAGGAAAGAGTCACCCTTCGCTAGATTTTGAGGAAAATCGAGGGGGTGTGGAAGCTAGTGGCCGGATGGCTGAAGCGCTGGTCTCCCAAACCCGACAGCGCTGGTTGGATACCCGTGTGCATACACTCCCCCCTCTCCCCTCGCAGTCCACCCTGTTAGAAACGGGTACCTGGCCTCATGGGTTAGCGAAGGAAAGGAAGAGAGGGCAAGGAGACAGGCATCGCCCTGCTTGTCTACAGAAAAGTGACGATCTCAAACACCCCGTTCCCCTCAGACTTAAAAAAGGGGGAGGGGCATGGGACATCCTTTACCTTAACGAGGGAGTGGTTTTCGAACAGATGCAGGCAGAAGGAACATGCCGCCGGGTACCGACACCAGGGAAAACGTCCAGCGATCATAACATGGGGGAAGGTGAGGGAGAGGTTTTCGATGGCAGAGTTTTGCGAAGCGATTATTTTATCTTTGATATTTTCTCAGTTTCGCGTACAAGGATGAGGTCACCATTCTCCAAGGTTTACAGAAACCCCTGAAAACTCAACACATCTTGTGTTCGAGTCTGGAAACAGCTGTTGAAAACCCTACCAATATGGCCGTCTGTTGCAATTGCTGGTCACCAAAACAATTCTGCTCAGCATTGACTCCATGGTTCCCAGTGATGGAGTCATCATCTCCCTCAAGAACGAAATGCCGTGTGATACCGCTGTAGAATCACTGTGGCCACTGTACAGTCATTCTAACTTGAGCTCTGACTGTTCGATTTCAGACAAACATAACTGCACGATACACTGGTGACTAACATAAAAACAAGGATGTGACGAAAAAAAAGTACGCTGTTACCCAGGGTTGTCAGTATTCATAATTTTCACGAAAAGCACCACCTGGACGTGACGAAGAGAACTACCACAGATCCACGGTTAGCCATGCATGGCATCTTCGCCGTACGGTATACTGCGATGACGCCTGCCGGGAAAAGTGGTTACGCACATCACGCGTAAATGCTAAAGCTGCAGTTACTTGCAAGATAAGCAAGAGAACGATGTTTGCTAAAGCTTGCTAGGTAATCACGAAAACGGATGCTTGCTAATGTTACAGTTACAAGCAAGATAAGCAAGAGAACGATGTTTGCTAAATCTACAGTTACTTGCAAGATAAGCAAGAGAATGATGTTCCCGCAGCTCTAGATCTAGATGTCATGACGTAATTATCATTAACTTCACTACAATCTGTTTTTACTGAAACGACCGGTTCTTGTATTAGATATATCCACGTCTTGAGAAATATTGTAAAGAGGAAAGTTGTGGTTACTGTGTTCATATAAACATGGTGTTTATAGGTTAAGTCCAAAGCCGCTTATGAGTACGTGTGTGTTGAAGTGGGGGTGGGGGTGGGGGATCAGCGGGAAACTAAGACGAATTCCGTGATAGAAAGTCATCTCAACAGTACCGCAATCAGTAATCTGAATTATTTGTATACTTGAATCTGGAAATGCCTTTCTTAACCGAATGTAGATATGCCATCTATTTTATGCCGAACGTGGCTAAGTATCTAGATGAAGTATCATAATGTGACCAGCACAGTCTGATGTACTATCATGGATAAGCACGCAGATTTGTACAGTTATAAATTAGCTGTTCTCTTGAGGCACGTGCAGTGGCCCTGGGCTGTGCCGTGTGTAGCACGCGCCCCTCGTGCACTCCGGGCTCCGTGGCAGCCGCCTTGAAGTGAGTACAGCGAGAACAGAACGTCAATAAGCTGATTTTTCTCCTTTTTCTTCTCTCTGTTTTCCCCGCCAGCACAAGGCCGTGGTACAACTGACCTTCTGACTTTGGTTTCGATTCCTGGTTCAGTTACGGGAATTAAACGGCCGAGGGTGAGATCATGTGTGGTCAAGGTCAAAAAAGTTCTGTAAATCAATGGCGGCACTGGCTTGAAAATGCGCTCACTACAAAGCGTGTGTGTTCTTTTGGGAAATGACGCATTTGGGGTATAATGGAAACAAGAGTAAGTTGGTCAATGAAATAAGATTTAGACAGCAGAGGTGACAGTAAGGAACTCTTTAGAGGCTCGGTGTTAGCCTCAGCATTTATTCACCAGACTGTAGACGTCTTGCTGTGATGCACCAGTGTAGGGCAGCTATTGCTCAAGTTCCAAACTTTTCATTAGTTCTACGGGCTAGTGACTTCTGAAATTTACTAGCCCACTGAAATTTCCACTAGCCATGGTTTTTTTAAGTTTTTCTTTTAATAGCTATGACAATTTTTCGGTAACACATTTTTAAGACCACAAACCGAATTCAGTACTTAAATAGAACTTTTCAAATGCGACCACTGAAAATCATCACAAATCCTGTTTTATTTTGGAGAGGTCTTAGGAAGTTGAGCTTCCTTCCGTGAGGCAACTGCTGCTATGCATAAGGATATTCTGGTCATCAGGTTGAAAAATGCTAACACTAACGTCTGCAGCAGTTGGCAGAAAAATCGATCGCCCGACCGGCAACTACAAGCCGTCACCCTTTCCTTTAACTGGTTCCACGAAAACGTCCCGAGCACTGGCCACTCATCATACTCTCCGCCACTCAGAGGATGATCACCTGGCGAATCCTGCACAGTGTCTGCACCTTTGTCCGGTCTTGCACAAGTAGATTAAGAATTTGCCACTACTTCTAACACGACGTTACTAATTCAGTAAATACTTCAGCAGGAGGGAGATCTTTTTGTACAGGTGATTTGTCGTACACAGAATTATGCACATGCTCGCCGATTCTAAGTGCACTTGTTAAGTTTTGTTCTTCGTGATTTCTATGGGTGATATTTGAATGCATTTTGCATTTCGTATTTCGTATGCTTGCAGCCACAAGCATTATTAGTTCGGGAAGGGGGGCGGGGAGTTGGGGGGTCACTGTCTGATCACAGCCATTAGGCGTAAAGCTTGGCGTAGAGAAATAGGCTGGTCTTTATTTATCTGTTTATTTATTTATTTGTCAATTAAGCCACTTAGAAAGCAAGTGCAGAATTTTGCGTTACAAGGAAGAAAGAAAAAATGAAGGAAGGAAGGAAAGAAGGATTGAGCTAATATTGGAGCCTATTACAAAATACAGCAGGTGAGACTGACTGCCGGCGAAAAAGCGAATAATCAGAAATTTTTTAAGGTGGCGGGGGGAGGGAGGGGAATGTACACTGGCCGGCACAACCTTGATAGACACGTCATAATGGAAACTGACGTGGAAATGACGGGCGAATTGACTCCGCCCACTCATTTTCCCGAAGTCTAATGAAAAGTCTAAGAAGACAAAAGCGCTCTCCTTTCATTTTTTTAAAGCCCTGCCTGACAGTGAAACAAGTTTAACTTGTTAGGTGACTAGTTAGTTCATCATCATTGTCGCTTGCAGGTTAATGGTCACTGTATTCGTGCAATACCTGACATGGTCTATTTTTAAGCATTTTGTTTCCCTCCCCACCCCTCTTAACTACGGGCAGCATTGTCGTCTCTTTCTTTTGATCTTGCAACTTTTACATATTTAAAAAAAATCTTTTTATTTTTTCTTGTCTATTACTTTATTTCTTGTCCGGAAATTTATTCGCAAAACCTGTCAAAAAATGTTGCTATATATAGCAAGTATTTTGGTAACTCAGATGTCACGCAAAGTCCGCTATTAGGTCTAGCTGAGGTAGGGTGTGGATGGGGGATGGAAGGACTACCCAAACCAGACCGAACTGATCGCTGCAGGTATAAAACAGCAGGTAAATATGTGTTTACCGTTGTTAATGGGTATATTGATATTGTTTTCAGTTGTAATGCTGTGTGTCCTTTGCATTGCTGAACTCGAACATGTAAAAGATTTGTCAAAAAAATAAAAGACAAAGCTGGAAACCCCTTTTATGCTTTGTATTCTCAGAACAGACTTTTTCTTTGAAGTCCTTTCATGAAAAAAATGTAAGCTTTAAAAAAACAGTCCTGGTGCGGGCGAGAGAGAGAGAGAGAGTTTGTGTGTGTGATTAAAAAGACATGTTTATTAAACCTGTTATATCGCTCAAAATCTGACAAGCGTACAGTTTTGTTAAGTCAATTGACTGAAATTAGTATACTAATGTTTACACTTTATTTAAACGTTTTATTTTTCAAATGCGTTTATTATATTTTGTAATCATAAGGCATGAATAGATCCCTGTACATGGAGAGAAGGGAGACAACCAAGCAGAACTTGTCAGTATCTTCACAGAGAGGTTCAAGTAATCCAGTCGTCTCTAGGGTCACAGGTCAGCTGACATTGCCAGACGTGGACTGTGGAGCACACACAGTACCAGGAACTTCACTATACCTGTTGTAAACCATGTCCATCTGTGTCAGAAAATTTTCAACAGCTCAGTGAATTTCAGATCATTTTAGCGCTATCATCTAATAACAGACATCAGCAAGCGACACACTCACAGCCAGCAAGCCGTAAGTTGTTTGGGGTTAAGGTGACACGAAAGTGATGGTAAAATCTTGTATTCACTCTTGTATTCTTGTATTCAGCCTTTCTTGTCGAACGACTGTGGTGGACCAGCGTCTGTCGGTTAAGTGATCCGTTTTGTTTGTTATTTGTTATTTGTTATCTGTTTGTGTCGTCCTGAAGAAGGGGCCATGTCCCGTAACGTTGACATCTTGTCTAAGTCTCGCTTGGTCAAGTTCTCTTTGTACCTTGATTACCCAAGCGGCAGTCACCTGTTTGTTTTCTCTTTAAAACCCTGTGTGCCATTGACCACGGTACGCCATAGAAACCTTCGACCGGCTAGATCGACCGATTAACCCCGATGACTGTAGTGTCGTCAACAGATGACATGATCGACACACCACCTTGGCTTGGTCTGTAGGACTGATCAGCTATTTCCATCAGTTTTTACTGATTTTCCGTTGGCCCTGAAGTGTTTAACACTAACACTAACACTAACACTAACAAACACCAACAAACACTAACCAACACCAACACCACCAACACCACCACCAACACCACCACCAACACCAACACCAACACCAACACCAACACCAACACCAACACCAACACCAACACTAACAAACACCTGAGGTGTCTGCTGTCTTTTAATTACATCACTCTTCACCGTGGTCCCCGCGTCTAATCCTCAGGCCTTAATGAAAACAGCTGACACCGCACACCTTTCCCTGACGGGGGGCGGGGTCCACTGGTCAAGAACAGACAGCAGCTTTCCAGTCCACTGCCTCAGATGTGAGCGATGCAGGTACAGGTGTGTGGGATGCAGGTACAGGTGTGTGCGGTGCGTGCGCGCACAAACACAGTGTTCTTTCTCTCAGGTGTTGGTTTGATTTGGGCGGCCTTTGATTACGTCAGAGTGTAGACCACAGCGCCTTACCCCAGTTGAAATGACACCTGGGCGCGGGATTATATCCACACGAGCAGAACGGAAGGTAGGAGAAATGTTTGCCGATGTTATTTTGTACAGATATCAGTAGCGCAAAGCACAGTGTACACGCGTGAATTAGATGCAACTTGCGTATTATCACTTACAGATTGTATGCTCATTTGTTTTACTCACTTTCCTCATTTTCTTGTATAATTCCGTACGTGTCGTTTTTATTATTTAGGTTGTGTTTATATGTGGGGGTTCGGGTTTGGTTTGTGCTGTGGTCATCCGGTTGTGGCGTTCCCATACGCATTGTCGTTTATCTTCGTTTTCGTTGGCGTCTTTTAATGGATCTTATTGGGTATGGTTTTCAGCAAGTGGCTTTTCAGTAGCGGGTAGTGTGCATGTGTCCCACGTCTTGCAAGGCCAGATGACCTATGACCCTGCTCGACAGCTAGCAGAGGTGAGGGCAAAATGACTGGGGCTTCAGTAAACACACCGTGTAGTCGTCGCTCATTCAGCCACGTACACAGACAAGCGGTTCTCAGGCGTGACTCAGTTCCGAGTTGTTTTCATCTGTTCGAGAGACAACTGAATTATAAATGTGCTTTTAACAAAAATGTAATGTCTCTCCCCTTCCGCCAGATGTCAAAATCTTTATATATATAAATCCTCGGATTGAACAAATCAAGAAACCGCGGATATTCACCTGTTCTTCTCTCGACAATCCCTCAGTTCACTGAATCAGTCTAGTATTTTATTTCCCCAGCAATACAATAGCATGCGATCTCCCCACCTCTTTCTCTCTCTCTCTCTCTCGTGCGCTCCTGCCGTCTCCCGCTCTTTCTCGTCTTGCGCTGTTTCTCGTTCGACAGCCAATTAGCTAATGCGACATATAAGTTATCTGGGTGATTGCCGAGCCAGTGGAGCGAAATCTTTTTTCCCTAGGTTCACATTCGGAGTAAAGGCCCTTGGGTCGCAGTTGCCTCTCGCGGGGTGGCGCTAAAGTGTATTGCAGACGGACGCAAACACCGAAGAGGACCGGTTCCAAAGTGTTAACCACGCCGTTACATGCAAATATCGTCTGCCGGATTTCAGTTATCTCCCTTTGGGGAAAGGCACCATCACGTGAAGATATGGCGTTAACTGGGCTTGCAAAATACCGATTAAAAGACGATTTGGAGTCCCTTTCTAAACGAATCCCTAGACTTGCTCTGCCTTATTGGCTTGTTCTGCTCTGAAAAAGCTAGCTGAAGTAATTAAAGGCTATTTTTAATCCAAATGAAATAATGTTAATTGAATTTTAAATGGATATATCGTCTGCCCACTTTCCTTTAAAAGCGTCATTTAATTGAAATGTAGTCCAAAGTAATCAAATCATGGTATTTTATATCTGTTACGGCCATTTTAAAATTGATACAAAGGATGTCTCAACATTTAAAGTAAAACGCCAGCCTCTGCCTGTTACTAATGAATATAACATTTTGATAGAAACTACATCATTGGATTCAATCTATATATTAACTACTGAAAAATAAGGGATTCGAATAGTTATATAGTTATCAAAAACTCGCTGTACTTAGCTACAGCCGAAACACGCTGCCTAAGATTCGTGCACATTTTATTGTACGTAAGGTTTTGAGTGATTCTTACCAACAGTGAAAGGCAGGGCAGTGTTGCACAGGTGTTTGTATGTCCTGTTCATACGTAAAGGTGCACGTAAAATACGCAAAGCAAACGGCTTTAGCACAGCTTTTACGACTCGAAGACCAGATAAAAACACCCGTGCAACCCAGCCTATACCAATAAAGGCTTTCCAATCTGTAATTTTGAGCACTAGAGGGTCTCTTTGATAAGGGAGGGTCTTACTGACCTTGAAAAGAACCATCCTTCATTAGTTCAGATGCAAAAACTGAACATCTCTTATGTCTGCGCATTCGCTGTCTAGCAGTCCACATAGTCTCTGAACAAAAGTTCAGTTATCTGCTGCATCAGCCTAACCTTCCAAAAGGCACTCACACGCGCACACGCGCACACTCACGTGCACAGTGCACAGATACGCACGCGCACACACACACACACAAACACACACGGACCTTGACATTCACGGTTTCGATCCCAAGGGCAAGTAAATTATGATGGCGACTAAGTAACAATTTGCCCGCCTAGGCGAAGTAAATATAATTTGATATATTCTCCTTATTTCCGGAGTAGATTGCTTTGTGGGGGAAGTACACCAGTCACCTTGCCAGCAAAACTTTCTTGGCGACATTTTAAAAAAATGAGCTGATGTCAACCCCTGATATCTGTTACAATACTTAAATGACCAAACACTTCTTGTTCTCTCATCCTTAGTATGTTCTCCAGCACTCAATGCGCAGTTTCTCGGTTAAGATCTTGTGGTGGCGCCCACAGTTCTGAGCCTTATTCCTGCCAGCATAATCTTGAAAATCCTCAGAACACCTCTTATCCTCTCAGAGATCCCTCGGGTGAGTCGTCTACACTTAATGCATCATTTTCTTCCACTTCTTCACATTCACATTCACATTGACGCTGCCCACTCGATCTGATACCATCTCATTGACACATACGAACTCTCCACTTTCACTGACAGAGATTCACATCGACTTAGGCATGGACAAATATACTAAGTTACTGCACCGACATTTGATTTTATTCCTTCAAACTTTAACGCCAAGGGTGCGATGAATTTGTTGGGATGTGCGAAAGGGAATTGACCACTACACGTTTATTCTGATGTGCGTTGCTCTGGAGAGGACATTTTGATTCACCTGATAGCATTCGATCTTTCCCTCATACAGATGCCGCTACATTTCATCTCGGGACATCGACAAGCTAAATGGATGTAAAGGCTCGCGTTTTGTGCCTGCCGTGTCCGCACGTTTATTCCGAGTTAGAAAAACGAGTTTCCTGTCCCTAAGCGATTGGTTCGTGACACAATGACTAACTGCAGTCGGCCATTAATTGGCAATTTGGGACCCGCTAGAATGGCCTTCGATTTTTCACCGGCCTCCGCCAGACAGCGGAAACTTCAAACAGAGGAAACGGACTCCACTCTGGAGGGGCCCGAGCTCCCCTAGACCCTCTCAGAGGCGGCCCCTGCTGCTGGAAGGCCGACTCTTCCGCCGTACGTTCGCAGCGACGGGCACAGACCGCGACTTGACTCTCTGCCGGGGCCAGAAGTCAGCGGCACAGGCTCCCGCTGCAGAGTGTTTGCTCGGAATGCATGCAGCCCCTGGCCCCCGAGCACGACCACCAGATGTCGCTGAAGCAATTCTTGAGCACGGCACGCCCTCTGGTGGGCGAGGCGGACTTCCGGTGGCAAACTAAACATGGCGCGGGGTGTAATCTGATTAGCTGCTAATCGCGTATGCTGGGCGGCGTGCGCGGGACGGCCACCAGCGCCTGTTAACACCTATTAAGGAAATGGCAGGCGGACGTGGAATCGCTTGCCCAAGAATTCTGATAGCATTTCACTGGTACCAAGGTGTCCTCTTCCATCTTTGCACAGCATATGGATTATGGTATCTGTGATCCTTGTCAGCTCATCATCTCTTGATAGCTGGCAGCCCTGCACGCATACAAACGGACAGAGCAATGCTCTGTTTTCTGAATTCAGAGAGGAAGAGAGTGTACGTGCCCAGTACTGCAAGAGTGGAGGGGGGAAAACGATGCTATTCTGCTTCTGTTACCTAAAGACGAAAGCAGAAAAATCAGAAGCATTATTATGTTTTCTTTCTTTCTTTCTTTCTTTCTTTCTTTCTTTCTTTCTTTCTTTCTTTCTTTCTTTCTTTCTTTCTTATTTTGGCCCAGATTATACAGTCGCCAGCTGTAGATTTTAGACTCTTTATTGCATTGTATTGCTTTGATCATATCCAATAGTTATTAACAAACAAAAAAACACACACACTTTTTTTTAAATTTTCGCATATACCAAAATGCATGACAGTTGGCTGTAGGGTAGTTTCACGTTGGCCTGGTCGCGAGTTTCGACCGTCACCGACTTCGGGCACGCATGCGCAATGTATCAAGTGGTCTGCGCATGCGCATGGCCATGCTGGTTGATGCAGCCACAACAACAGATAATTCTAGGTCGTCATAACCTGTGCTTAGCGTCAACTTTTATAGTTAGAATGAAGAGACCAATTCGTGGTGATCGATGGCTGAAAGGTAAGGACTCTGGGCTTCACGACTATGTCGCAGGTTCGATACCTTTATAAGCTTACGATGTTGTTTGTTTGTTTTTTTTGGGGGGGGATAGGTGTTGGGGGTAGAGTTAGAATTTGGTATTAGGTAGGGCTTCTGTTTTCATGTATAAGTTCAGGCATAAGTTACAATTAAAATCCGCAAGAATAAGATAAGAGGGATGAATGTTGGTCTGCGCATGCGTGGAAATTTCAGACTCGCGGCCGGGTCACTTGCCAAGCACGACCCAGCGGTGCAATAAAGGGACAAACGATGCTGACGATGAACATAAATTTTTGGGACAAGCGGTGCTGACTTATGAACATAAACTTTCGGGACAAGCGGTGCTGACGATGGACACAAACCTTCGCTTGGAGCATGATCTCCCTGGGGTGTGGCACCCCTCAGCGGTCCTCACTTTTACTGGCGTTGACACTTTCGTCACGTTGGCTTGTGACAGTCTAACATTGACAGTCAGAACGGGACGTTGGCTTGTGACGGTCTAATACTGACAGAACGGGACGTTGGCTTGTGACAGACTAACATTGACAGTCAGAACGGGACGTTGGCTTGTGACAGTCTAACATTGACAGAACGGGACGTTGGCTTGTGACAGTCTAACATTGACAATCAGAACGGGACGTTGGCTTGTGACAGTCTAACATTGACAGTCAGAACGGGACGTTGGCTTGTGACGGTCTAATATTGACAGAACGGGACGTTGGCTTGTGACGG
>SMGT01010268.1:540282-552846 GCA_004794575.1 Lanistes nyassanus
CCCCCCCCCCCCCCCGCCAACCAACCCCATAAAATGTGTATTTATGTGGTGCATCACGATGTGTTTTAAATGGTGAGGAGAAGAATAGATGGAGAGAGTTTAACACGATAGCAGGGAGGGAGGGGGCGTTCACGCACGCGCTGCCCTTGTTTGCAAATGAGTGCGTATACGTGTATGATGTGTGTGTGTGTGTGTGTGTAGGTATGTGTACCATGCGTGTGCATCCTTTAATATGATGTAATATTGCGACAGACGAACTGTTAGTAATAAATGCTGTTTACAGTTGGTATGCGTGTGTGTGCGACGACGAGAGAGAAAGAGAGAGGAAGAAAGAAAATGTGAAAGACAGAAGGGGGAAGGAGATGCTGAGAGCGTGTTGTCGTGCTTTGTACTTCATACATTTTTTGTATTGTTTCGTGGTATACTTTGCATTCCTTACGCATTGTTAAACTGAAACAGTTGTTCATGTTTTATGGGCTCACGTTGATCCTTTGTTGAATTATTTTAACCCAACAAGTGTTTGGAACAAAACTTCGTTATTAAACTCACTTATTCACGCATGTCTCGTGCCTCTATATATTTCTAAGTGATATAGAATCTGCATGATGGCTGTGTGTCTGCAGTAATCCTATGTATCTAAAACAGCAGAAAGCAGAAAAACTATTTAAAACATTTACTTTTTGCCATAACCAATCTACTGAAATGTAACAAGAAAAACAACGTGTCAGTCGCACACATAAACAAGCCAGTCAGCAGAAATGGAAACGGTCAAAAGACGTACAGACTAATCTTAGAACAGATGTTTTTGTTGTTTCAAAGAACATTAGACACTGTGAAATATTCTATTCTGGGTAGTCTCATAATTGTCTTCATATGCTCTTTGTGTCTTTCCTAAACATCAGTAACTGTTCCCCCACCCCACCCCCACCCCCCTTCTGCTTACATCACCTAGCGACGTTGTATTGTATGTCGTTCCGTTGAAGTCAAAATCCTTGGAAATGAGACGAACCCCTTGGCGTCGTGGATTCCACTGAATGCAGACGACTTTTCTGTATCCCGTGGGTTAGGTAATAATTCAAGTCTGAATTTCACTTTGTTCAAATATGTTACATGTTTTCACAGGCAAGAATCAATATCACAACATGAAATATTTCACAATGTCAAACTAACTTGAAGGCTGCTAACACAAAACTCTTTTACGACAAAAGCTAGCGTTGCAGAAACAGTCGCGTTATGTTTCGGCTAACAGAAAAAAATGCAAAATAATAAAGGCTGCCGAAAAACAGACTTTGTTGGTAAAAAGACACAAAAAATCTCCGTTCTAAAATTCGCGACAAAGCACGAAGACCATTTTGGCCACACAAAAGAGGTAAACGAAACAGGCTGTCTGTGTGCTGACGCTTGCGAACAGATCTCATAAGACCAGAAAATGCTCCTTTGAGAACGATTCTGATATGGGTGTGCATCATTTATGAGCTTTCCCCTTTCTTCATGTGTCGCAACATCGCCATCCGGCTAATTGGTTTTCTGAGGGGCGGGGATCCCAAGCATCGTAACATAGGATGTCAATTACGCCGATTGGTGGGAGCTAGTGATCACGTGGTCCGTAAACATTCCAGACCTAATGGCGAGCCGGTCTCTTTGTGAGTAACGATGGATTGATGGCTGTCACAGAGCCGGCTGTCCTAGAGACAGGTGTAGCGTCGGCACTGACGCCACAGCCGTCTGACTCACACCTGGGCAAGGTACTCGCGACAAGATCATGCCTGATCAAACACGTCTTTTAAAAAGTTGCAGAATTTCCAGAAGCTGGTGTCCAGTTGTATCATCTGGATTTCCAATATCGTCCTATGGACCGAAGAAGCTCTGATGTCAGGCCCTGCTGTCACTAGTCTGTAAAACGCGCCTGTTCTCTTGTTCACATCACTCCCCTAGCCACGTTCTTGGCAGCTCAGACCTCGCTGTCAAGCATCAAACGCGTTCCTTACGTCTTTAAATGCTTCTTGTCTCTTATTTACCCCCCGGTCATAGCATAATGTTGAAAGTTTAAAATCGCTCTCGCTCACCATTACTGTATATCCTAATATAATATTTGCTGTTATTCTTTAACATCTCTGTTTGTGCAGTGTCCAGACCACCTACATAAAAGTCTTCTTTTAGGGATTAAAGGAACAGCATAGACCCCAGATTACCCAACATGATGATAAAGAATTGTAAAGAATACAGTTGTTGTTTTTTACAGACCTTTTCCCAGTCTAATTATAGTTCAACGGACTGTCTTCAGCGAAGTAAAAGCACTGGCCAACCGTCGACAATGTCAAAGGTCTGTGCATACACACGATATTAAATCGTCCTTCAGAATAAAGACGTTTCAAAGAGAAGAGTTTGCACATCCTTGTCAGACGTAGAACAGAGTTGTTCGTATGGTCTGTCGACAGTGCACTGCAAAATACCCACTGTAGCCATCCATGTGAAGCTAGTGGACAATTTGGGGCAATGTCACCTTGCACGCTGGGAATTTCCGAGACCCGTCAGTCACCCTGGCTGGCAGTTTCAGCACGTTCATGAACGCTGATGGTGTCATCGGGTGCAGGCGAATCTATTTCCTCCAGGGAGGGTTCGCTAGATACGGCGCTGACGGGGTCAGAGCCAGTCAGGAGTTTGGCTGTGTGCGCCATTGCACGTGCGCGCAAAGCGGCGATGCTCTCGCTGCGGAACTCTTCCTTATTCTTGACTTCCGGCAGGCTGTGGTTGGAGCTGTCGCCATCAGTGTCCTTCACCTTCTGCTGGGGCTGCATCTCTGTGGACTTCCGGTACATACCTGTAATGGGGAAGACCACTTGGCTCTAACTTGCTGTTCTCTGGAAATTATTGGTTTGAAAGGGGGAAACATTCTAGCGAGCATCTTGACAGTAAACAAAATCAAACAAAACAAGAAAAACCAAAAAAACCTCCAGAAAATGAGAGATCCTAGTAAACGCGCTAGCAGCCGAATTACAAGAAGAACTACAGCAGCTTGAAAGACGGTTTAACAATCACAGCACAACAAAGGTGACAAAGATCCTGACAGTCCCATCAACAATACTTGGGATCCTCAAAGTCCTTGACAACCAAATCACAAGAATGAAATGGGCCAGTAGGGTGCGCAACAATAGATAAATGGGGCATTTTATGCTAACAGCGAACTTGTTGACAGATGACAACAACAAATGCAACAAACATTCTAGCAGACGACTAGTATACCCCCCACCCTCTCCACCACCACCACAAAAAGAAACCGACTAACAACTAGTGGTTGGAAGCGAGAAAGAATTGCACATATGCACAGACAGCCTTTTCTGTTTATGTTTTATTTATTTATAATTCTGTCCTTTTTTGGGGGGGGGGTCTTTTTTAAAAAAAAGCCCTTATTATCAACTTGGAACAGTGCATGACAATTACGTAGAGTTTATTAGGGTGTGTTTCTGTATCTTGAGGCGCTTATAATGTTGCATCAGTGGCAATATCGCACACCATCATCAACTAGAAGCTCGCGATGAGGTCACATCGAACACCACTCCGTCTCCCTCCAACAGAAAAATGAGATTCACGCAGACCGGTAGATGACCGTCTGGACGCAGCCCAAGAGACTCGGGACCTCACGGCTGTTTTGCCTTCTTCAAACTTTAGAAACGACAGGCACCAGAGACGCGGTGTAGCCTGATGTCCGCTACGGGCGGACGTGGATCTCTTTCCTCTGGCGGAGGAGAAGACTAGTGGTGTTCGGGGCGGGTGGGGGGTGAGGTGTGTTCAGACTCACTGAGCAGCCAGGGTGCCGTGGATTCGAGCAGTCCCTCCTTGGCACTCTTGATGATGGTTTCCGGCAGGGGCAAGGAATGTCTGACCATGGCTCCATACAGCCCGTACTCAGCCATGATGCTTGATCGCCCCCACGTCTTTTCCGTCTTCCGCCATTTGGCCCGTCGGTTCTGGAACCACACCTGGGCGGAACAGATCAAAGGGCAACGTTGAAACTAATTTAATGTCACTAAATTTTAATTAATAAAGAACAAATGAGGACCACCGCTTAAATTATCGTAAGATAACTCCAACAAAGGTACTGGCAGCGCTATACATAGCCGTATGCAGACGCATGTGACCAAGGGAGCTTACCGTACCCAAAGACGTAGCAAAGAGAGGGCCGAAAGAAAGGAACTTGCCAGATCCTCAAAAAGATCTGCCATCCCTTTCTTTATAATGGCGCTATTCTTCACACAGCTAACCCTCGGTGCACAACGTGTGCATACAGAGAATCCATGTTAAGGTAGTCAGCCCGCTCACTAAGCGAGTGCCAACAACTAGGATTCAAAGACGAACACAACATAGGACAAATACATGAAATCCTCAAGGTGCAAATTATAATTAATAAAGAACACTAAATTTTTTTCTGTTCTGTTCTGTTCTGTTCTGTTCTGTTCTGTTCTGTTCTGTTCTGTTCTGTTCTGTCTGGTTTAGTTTGGTTTGGTTTGGTCAGGGTTGGGTTAGGATGGATTGGGTTGGGTTTTATCCGTCCGTTCATACTTAATATGCTTTATTCTTTTCATTGGTCGTCTTCTCCTTCCATCTTAAATGCATGACAGATTACTTTATTTCTTGTTTAGTTTTTATCCATCCATCCATCAGCCAGTCAATGAATCGACGAGGGAAACAGAGGGAAAGAATGGAGAAAGAAGGGAAGAAATAAATGAATAAAGAAGAAAAAAGGGAAAGAAATGTGAAGATGAAAAGAGAGAAAGGGGAAGTACATCTACACTTGATTTTTCTTTTTTTTTATTTAGATGAACTGGTTCTAAGGAAAAAAGTGATAACTGATCATTCTGGTACACATTGACCCAGTCGACAGCTATATTTAGGCAGCTGTCATCGATCCTAAGAAAACCTTGGCAAAGTGGGCCGTAATTATATGCTCCGCCGGGCCCTTGTGATGTATTATTTGGATTAGCCATCATAGTTTTAATTCTAAGAGAAAAATGCCATACGATTTTTATCGTTTTTCACGCCTTGGTGTTAGTCGGGACGTCGAGTGATGTATCTTCAGTTGAAGGCAATATCAGCGTGTACCTGGCTAAAGCCAAGCCAGATAAGGCAACGGGCTCGTTACGCGGTGAGACAGCAGCGTGTTGACACTATCCAGTTACCTAATTTGAAAGGAAACCTCGGGCTAATAACGGCACGCGGTGGCACAAAGGCGACTAAAATGCCACTGCTTTAGGTTCGCTGCTGCTTTTCGTTTTCAGCTGATAAATTGCTTTTCAATGGCTTATTGACTTTTGTACGTGCAAGTCAATACGGCGACCTGTTTGCACAGTCGGTAAAAACCCTGGCTGCCGAGCCGAGTCGAATCAAACTTTCACAGTCACCCAGCTTTTTGTTGTCAAGCAGCTGAGGTCCATGCCCACGGGGCGGCCAGCGGAGCGAGAAATGAAACCTGTTTTATCAAACAGAGGCGAAAATAGGTTGATGAATTGTGATTAACAGTTTTGTGCGAAAATTGGATGCCGCTGTTCGGGGGATTCCGGGTGTCTGCTAGTCCCCGCCGCAAAAGCGGGTGTCGCGTCGACTGCCCTTGTTCCTGCAATTGTTCGTTTCTCGCTTCCCTAACTAAATATAATGGAATTAATTTCGCCTCTCAAGTAGTCGCTACTGTCCGTTCCGTGCAAGCCAGCAGAGGTAGCAAGACTGCAGAGAGGGTGGGTATGGGACAGTGGAGGGAGATGATGAAGAAAATGGGGGAGGGGGGGATGGGAGAACAGATTTAAAGTTTCTGTTAATGTTGCGAGGCACGCACCGTCAAAATTTACGCACGCCTGCGGACGCACACCAAAGCAAATATGCACACAGATGTATACACGCGTTCGTACCGCCATACCCAAAGCAGAACGCATTATCTGATACCATTCTCAAGCCGAAAATGTGCATCTGCACATACATAAAAAGCACACGTGTATCATATGTGAATATATTTTTGTGTTTTACATTTTTATGCGTGATATTTGTGGTCTTTGTTTTTTGTAAACGTACATTTTAGGACAGTGATCCTACCGACATTCATTTTACATGCATACCGCGTTGTCTTTTTGACAATATATTTTTACTTTCCTACCCGTGTAAATTCCTGTGCTGGCTTGCATGAGCATTCGCAGATGCTCTTCCGGTCACAAAGAGCGATCATAAAGTCTGTTCGCCCTGTGTATTTGACGTGCATCTTTAAGTATGGATACGGGATACGAAAGTCCGACCTTGCTCCAATACCTGTACTTTGACAACCACTTACAGAGATTATTTGTCGACTTAATCTACATGAACGCAGGTATCCACACATGCGCATACACAGACACATGCTCAAGCACAAACACATACACATATACATACACTCACGCCTTTTCGAAATAAGGGAATGACATTCTCAGTCTCAACCTTCTCCAACCCACCCAACACACAAACAAAAACAAACAAACAAAAACAAGAACCGTGTAAACCACAGGCTGTATTCTCTAGATTGCTGCACATTACCTCACAGTAGCCTCGAGCCCAAACACTCCCCACTCTCCCCATTTTTGCCCCCTCCCCCCACTTCCTCATTCAATTTCCACCCGCTTAACGTCCGCGCTGGCTCTGCGGGTTGTTTCAGCGCATCACCTCCACAAAACCCGACTCGTCCCAGGAGGCGCAGCCTTGCAGGTAATGGCAAACACGAGCTCCGAGCCGTCGCAATGCAGCAGTGGCGCTGACGCGACGGACCCTGTTAATTACGTCGGGAAAATGCTGCCACTTAAATGTGAACCCGTGTCTGGTGCAAGCAATTAGCCGGCAGAAATGGATGAAAGCTGACTGGGACTGATCCTTAGCGTACAGTTTTAAATCTCGCCAAGTTCCCACCCCCTCTAAGGAAACAAACAAACTGTTGTTGGTAGGTCCCCTACCTGCAGAATGTGTTAAAGTTATCCGTAGATCCCCAGCTGGAAAGATTAATATCGAACTGTTTGTCTTCAGTCTGAAGAATAGATGTTTATCTCGGTTTTATAAAAGTGCAGATTTTAGGCATTGAGTCACACAAATCTCACGAAATTAGATTACATTTTGGAGTGGGTGGGTGGGGGGTGGGGCCAAGACATCAAACACGAAATATTTTCTAGAAGCCATGTTAGTGATACATTACATTATTGCTGAGGTCCTAAAAACAGCACCTTACATCCTTGAAAGAAACCACAGCGCTAAAACCTTTCTATATTCTGGAATATGGGTGCACTCTAAATATTTGTAACACTAATTACACGTAAAAAGTGTTAAAGTGCAAATATAGATGTGTGCGATATTCTTGACGTGAGAACAAGAAAAATTTGCAGTTTTCTAGAAGTCATGCTATGGTCATGTTATACTGAATACTGAGAAATCTTGACATAACATTAGAGTTTTGTGAGGTTTTATGACAAACGCTCCTACAAGGTACTTGATGTTGTAACAGCGGTACATTTTAATCCCAGCGGTTCTGACACTTGTGTATTACAATCCTGTTGAAATGCATGCCATGGATGCGTTACAGTGAAACGCTTGTCATGGACACATTACAATTTCTGAGAAGTCACAGCATGGATGCATGACAGTGTTCCGGGAAGTCACCAGAACGCCCCAGTGTGACACGCGCCTACCCATAATGCCTGCACAAGGAATCCACAAAGGCAGCCGGGAGAGGGAAACAGAGAAATAGAGAAGGCTTTCAGACGAAAATCGATGTAAAAGCAATTTATTGCCGGGAACGGTGGTGGGCGAAGCTCGGGGCCCCGGACAGGCCGTGACAACTCGGCCCGCGGACACAGACAGTCGTGGCTGGCGCGCGATACCCGGGCGCTGACCGCACGCGCTTCAAACACGATTACGGCCCCTTAGTCAGACGACGGGCTCGGGCCGCTCGCGCGCCGCTCACGCGAGAAACGCGGACGAGCCCCCGTCACGGGGCCGAAATCAGATCAGAAACAATTAGTGCCATTGTGCCTCGGAGTGATTGGCATTCGATACGCTGATTTCTGGCGCGGGGCGCACCGCAGCCGACTCGGGTTCTTTCCCCTTAGCCCCCGGACGGACGAGAGGGGGCCCCGTGATGGAAAGCCATGCAGGCAGCGGGGGGAAATGGAGAGGCGAGAGCACGGGCAACCCATCTGCGATCTTTCTGGGACGAGGCGGACTTATGGTGACCCCGTGTTCCGAGGAGCATGGTCGTAATTGGCATTGACGTATAGCGGTGACGATTTGTAATCATAATTATGACGTATCGTGTCACTTGTTAGCAGAAATTATGATTTGTGACCGCCAGTCACCAGCCGAATCATGGTGTCTAATGGAGTTAGCCGCCAGTCGTTAGTTTGCACCTGATTTCATTCGTCTTTACCTTATTTATTTATTTGCTCATTTTGCTTGTCTGGAAAACATTTAGAACAGCCCACAGAGGCCGAAGACTCCATGTCTCACAAAAAGAGACCCACAGCATTTTCGTCTTTCTTTACTCCCCCCGTCCTTCCCCCAATTTCAGGGATGGTGTGTGTGGGCGGGGGGATGCATGATACACTCACGCCCGTGCCTCTTCATGTGTGGTCAACACGAGGTACAGCCGTGTCCTGTGAGCTCTGTCTTTGAGTGCATTTGCTTGTGATAGTAGCTCTGTGCTTGTTTGTGGTTGGGTTAGTTACGATTATATGAGGCCAGTGAGCATACGTTTGTGAGTTTGTGATAGTTATGTCCTTGTTCATAATGTCGTGTGTATGTCTCGGGCTGAACTTTTTGAGGAAGAGGAACAGAATGTGCGTGTTTAAGTTCATGAGTGTGCCTGTGATGGTGGGTATGTGTCTAAGTTTAAAACTGTTTTTTTACGATGGCACGAGTGTCTAAGTTTGTGCATGCACTCTCCAGGCAGGGGACACTAGAGTGGATCTTGATTAAGACACAATTCACTCTAGAGTGCGAGCCTCACAGGCAAGAGTCACTCTGCAGTACTCTAGACTAATCATGTTCTTGCTATGAAATAATCCAGGTATATTTTTGTTTTCCGCACAACTGGGTCGAAAGCAGGCAGCTGAATGGTGCTTTTATAAACCATGTGACAAGAGGATGAAGATTGCCGATATAATTTCGAGAATTGGGTCAACCCAGTTTTCCTTCTGTGAAATAATTTGCCTGTGGACGTTTTGCTCCAATCTAGTAGACGTCGTCATGATATAAATTTGTCAGAAAACTTAACCTTTCATTTCTTTTTTAACTAGTTAAATAAAATATAGCACGTACAAGTACGTAATGAGGCAGAGAGTGCTTCCTGCCGGCTACAGTACACCGTACCTGCGGGTACCGTACACTCTAGAGTGCACTATGCCTAGGTAGAAATGGCTAGAGTCGATCCTGCCTGAGGTACAGTGCACTCTAGAGTGTACAGTGCCGAGAGTGCCCTGTGCCTGTTACACCGGATTGCATGGACATTTGTATCTGGTG
Organism: Lanistes nyassanus; assembly: GCA_004794575.1. NCBI lineage: Eukaryota > Metazoa > Mollusca > Gastropoda > Architaenioglossa > Ampullariidae > Lanistes > Lanistes nyassanus. The sequence continues at coordinate 549,799 of SMGT01010268.1, forward strand.
TCAACACAAAATGTAAGTAAAATACGCCGGAAAAACGCCCTTTACGACCATTCTTATGATTGGAGCACCAGTTACGAAAGTTTACACCAGTTACGAAAGTTTACACCAGTTACGAAAGTTTACACCAGTTACGAAAGTTTACACCAGTTACGAAAGTTTACACCAGTTACGAACGTTTACACGCGCGTTTCGTCATCTCCCGTTTATTCTTAAAGGTGTACGTAATATAGACATGGTGAACGGGACTTAGACCCCTGTTATGACCCGAAGGAAGGGATATGAAAATATGCAAGCCAACCCTGGTCTGTCTCCAACACACATACAGCTCATTCATTCTCTCTCTCTTTCACACACACACACACACCTGTATCGGCACGCACTCATACTCACATGCACGTACACACACATACAGAAAACTACTAAACAGCATTTGGCTTCAGTTAGGTTATTAAAATAACAAATATAAAAAATGGGGTATTGAAAATAAAAGGTGAGTTTGAGTTTCACCACATCGAATGGGGTTCACATCGCGGCCCCTGACCAACGAACGGTGAACACAAAGCAAGCAGATCGATACACCCGGGCCATTTCGTTTACAATTTTGGCCTTTGAAGTTCGATTACACGAGAACCTCCACGCGCACGCAGGACATCCTGTGGAACCTGTGGGGTCAGTCGTGAGCGCCTTTCAGTGCGTGCAAGCCGCACCAGTGGTCCCAGCGCCACACGGGCACCCTCCCCTCCAAACTCCCCCTCCCAAATATGGACAAATGAGATTTTCTGCAGCTGGAAGGTAGAAAACTACCAGCATTGTAATGAAATCAGTGTTATTACTTTTATTAGATTAATGGAGCGAGCTTTCCTAGTGCAACGGGAGCTGATTGTTTCCTTTTGTTCGTGTTGTATTTCGCGTGTTGTCGGCCTGGTCGAAACTGTTGTAGGCCAATTCTTCTCGGCAAAACGGCAAGCCACCTAAATCTGCCAATCGCACGACATAGAGTTCCGAACCATTCTACTGTTATTAATTACAATTTAATGTATACATTTGGTTGATTTCGGGAGTCGGGGGGAGGGGGGAAGTTGATTACTAGTGGTAAAAGGGGGCTTGAACAAAGGGTCAGCATCTCCATCCATGTAATGAGACTTGGCAGGTATAATGCACTCACAGGGTTCGGCACGTCTAACGTACTCACGAGATTTGGGCGGGGGCGGGGGGGATGACGGGGTAAATGTAGGCTGTTTTTACGTACGTAAGCAGCTCAGGCGACATTATCGCAAGCGGAAGAAATGCGTCTTCACAGTTCTCAGTTTCATTGCTTGTCCTGGCGGCGAGCAGTGATAATACCCGATCACCCGTCTGAGACCGACCCAGATCACACTAGAACACAGAGCAGCGGTTAGCCCCGAAAGATGGCATTACTAAGGTGTTCGCTTATCGGCATTTACTCAAGAAAGGCAAGCCGTCGGGAAACGGCTTCTGAGATAAAAGTCAGAGGGCCAGAATAAAATGTTCGGTCATTTACGGAAGGCCGACAGAAAATTCTTAGCGGTATCCTTGTGCGACATGCAGTTGAAAACGTCATGCAAACCCTGTGTGTGTGTGTGTGTGCACAGCCGCTCTTTCAAATCTCAGGCATTTTCACGGGTATTTCATCCCACGTGCACATCGCGACACTTACAACTAGACCTGCGCAGATTCCCAATTATGATTTTTTAATTAATTGCTTTCAGCTGCCGCCTCGATCAACACAAAATGGAACTGGGTGTCTCTCTACCCCTCCCCCAACAATCACCGACCCTCGCTTCCTCCTGAAAAGCGGAACGTCCATTCTAAGTCCATTTTTGTATCGAGGCAGCTTGCAGCGATGGACCGCTGGGATAATAATCATTAGGCTTACCTCTTTTGGCGGCAGCTTTGCAACAGAGCGGTTCCCGCTGCTCAGCGACTCTGACGCGAATAACCTTACTAATTCCACGTTAATGAAATGTTAATAGCTCGCGCTGAATCCGCTGGGTTTATTAGATTAGTCTAAACCAGCCGTTCTTTCAGGCGCGGCGCTGGTACACTTGGCGGGAGTGGGATTGTCTTCTCCTCGCTTTGTCGCGCTCCCATTGTGCTTGTTGGCTCGATGGTTTTCATTGGTTGTTTGTTTAACCAGGTTTAATGTATCTTCTCGATTGAATTTGCCGCCGTAGGATTAATTGACTGAGCAATTACACCGTACCCGATTATACATACATCAGCCTCTCCCCCGAACTTCCCTGACGCGTTTTCTGTCTGTTTTGTTATTGCACACAATTACACACACGCGCGCGCGTGCGTTATGAACATGCGTGTGCGTGTGCGTGCCTACACCTCGTGTAAGGGCGCATATATGCAGTCACTTCGAGACGCATACACACGTTTCCCTGAGAGACAAGACCGATAAACGAACATGTATATGCGTACTAGGACGCAAATTCGCTCTGCTAAATAACGACTTGAAATGAGAGACCACGAAACCACAGTAGAAATGAACAGTCATCACAAGTGAAAGAATGAGGGAGAGTAATCTTACTGGGGGTGAGGGCTGGGTGGAAGGTAAGAGAGTGGCCAGTGAGGGGATGATACGATGAGAGAGAACATATCACTAAGTGAAAGAATAAAAGGAGTTAAGAAACAGAGAATAGAAAAAGTCCAGAGAAATTTTTAGTTTTCTAGGGTAATGAAATAAAACATGCAAAGCTTTTATTTAACTTCCAGCTCTTCTGCTCCTCCGGAGAAAGAAATAACCCATCGAAAAAATTTTTTTAAGTTTAGCAACAACTTCACTCGTTTTCCATGAAAGTCCTTTTTCTTTTGGAAATCTGCCTGTCTCAGCACACACGGCTGAGCTAATATAAGCTACCTTGTTGCTTAGTCCTGCAATCTGTTGAGAGAGTGAGAGAGAGTGTGTGTGTGTGTGAAGCGGAAGTGGGGATGGAAAAAAAGCGGAAGTAGGGGGGAGAGAGAGGAAAAGAGGGAATGAAGGCAGTGAAAGGAAAGTGATGATAAATGCTGCCATTTACG
>SMGT01010268.1:558441-576831 GCA_004794575.1 Lanistes nyassanus
TTGTGCATCACGTGGTCATTCATTTCTCGTAAGCAGAGGCGAGATCGAGGTACGTGTTTTGTCATTGTGGTTAATGACGAGGTGGGTGATGTATGTTGGTAAGGGAGAGGAAGTGAGCTGTGGCACAGCCCTATCGTATTAGATGAAAACCAAAATTACCTTGTAAATAAACTACATTTTTATTCTCTTTCTCAGAAATCATCTTTGTTATCTTTAGTTGTGTAATAGAGTGGAGTGGGGGCTCGGGCCAGGGAAGGTTAGTGAGATAGTGATTTCTGAGGTCTCCACTCATAAGTAAGAAATAATTGTTCGCGGACGAGGGGGGAACGCCACCACGAGCCATTTGTGTGCGTGTGACAAGGTCACGCAGGCGGGGAGAGCAACACGGAGGTCGGTTGTCTCTTTCAAAACCCCCAGTTCGCAACAAACAGATTGTTACCAGGTGTTTATTTTATATTAAAGTCATTAGCAGTTTTTAGAGTGTTGATTAGCGATCCGCAAATCGGGTCTGACGTCACTGGTTAACATTCGCTGACGAAGTAGACAAAGAAACGCCATCTTTCTCCCCTTCCCGCATTCACTCAAATGTGCAGACTGCAAAACTAATATCCGACTTTTTATGTGAAGGTATCACGAAGGGTCGCGGACTGGCTTCAATATGTTGTGCTTCTCAATGTTAACGACCTGAGCTGTCGTTTCCATCAGGCACACCTTGCTGTAAAAATTCTGAGGTAAAAGAAAAAGACCAAGAGACCGACACACACAGAGAAACAGGTGTTAATAATTCTCGGGTATAGACTCTCGGGTGGGGGATCTCACATTTGTCTCTCGTCATTTTCTCATCACTGGGCAGGTGATGCATGCGGGAGTGTGTTCACTCCCGAGCCACGTGCACGTGTGTCGTCTGCACACTGGCAAGAAAAGCCGTTGAATTGATCTCTATTGACCGTCAACGGCTCTGTCTACCTGATGTCCTTTCATGTGGCTGGAAGAGGGTTTGATGATTATGTGAGGGGAAATTTGTCTTTTGCGAGTGCTCGGCTTGTGTATTGCGAGGTTTGTTTATTGTCAACTGAACAAACCTGATTTATGTCTAGTCAGCAATAAGGTCACAGTCATGAGGCCAGTTTCCAGAGTTTCTTTTACAGACAACACTTGAAAGACTATGTGGCCATAGAGGTGTCCGCGTTGATTTTATGTAGTATTTTTATTCTTTTCAGTTCTGTCTTTGATTTAATTTTCAATAACCTGTAACTATTCCAGTTTAGCTGCCATCAAAGTGAAAAGCGATTTAAAATAGAAAATGTATAATTCAAATTGGATATTTCTCAAACGAACACACTAAAGATGAAGGCAGATAATAGCAATAGTTATAGAATTACTCGCCTAATAGGACGGACGAACGGACGGACAAAGTTCGTTTAATGGCTGGAGGGGAAAGGGGAGGGACACATAAACAGACTAACGCACTGACTGAAAAAATCATTGCAAGGTGCGCAAGCAGTGACAGGACGAAGAAGGGAGGCCACTGACCTGTATCCGGTCCTCAGGAAGGCTGGTCTTCATCGCCAGCATCTCTCTTGTCTGGACATCCGGGTAGTGGGCATCCTTGAAAGCCTTCTCCAGTTCCTCCAACTGGTAGCTCGTGAAGATCGTCCTGCGCGACAGGCAAGGCAAACTACCTGCTAGTCTACTGACACTGGCAACTGGAGACCCAACCACGTCAATGTTTTGACACGGACGACTGGAGATCGAAATCCTGAATCTAGTCCTGAGATATGGTTTCCTATCATGAGATACGTAACGCAAATATTGTTTTATTTTGTTTTAGTTTCTAGTAGGCTATGAGAACAAAATTCGTCTGACGTGTGTTCACGCTTTGAAGCAGACGACCAAACAAAGTCACTTCAATGGCCGTTGTAGTTCTTATAACAGCTAACAAGAAGAAAGCACCCGTCAAACTTTGTGCTGTTAAAAAAAGAAGAATATGTACAATTGCCTGAAGCTGAGCAAGTTATGGGTCCAACATCAAAAATTGAGTTAATTTTTTTCAGTGAAGTGATGAGAATAAAGTGCATCAGATGTTACCTTTCAAAACCGTGGCTATACTAAACCAAGTCAAGAATGTAATTTCTGTAAAAAAAAAAAAAACAACCCAACAACAACAAAAATTCACGTCAAATTTTGTGTTCAAGTGTTGAAACAGCTATCCAGAACGAGGCACGACAAGCATGTTTGTTGAACAGACAACAAGAGCAAACTGTCGCCCCAAGCCTCGTTCTGGGACCGCACAGCGATGACTGGTGCTAACCGCCCACTTCTCCAATGGGAAGGACATGACAAAGAACTAATTAAGACCGATGAAAGGGCTTCTCATTCTATATAGACATACATGTAACAGGACACCTAAGTTCTGTAAGCATAATCTTTAGCGAAATAAACAAAGAACGCAATTATTTCATGTAATTTAACATTTATCATGAACATTGATTGATTGCTCTTCTGGCAAGAAAATATTTGGAAACCTCATAGCCTTGCAATCCCCCCCCCCCCCCCCCCCCCCCCCCCACACACACACACACACTCTCCCGCCCCGAAACAAAGGCACTGGGCTGAACAACAATCATGTGTACTGTTCCCACGGAATATTAATGTCTTACAGGAGGGGTTTTTTTCTCTCTTTTGGCAGTTTTTCTAATTACGGGTTTGCTTCCATATTTTGGCCACCGGATATTAACTGTTTAGCGTACGTTTCGCAATGAACCCATCGACAGCTTGGGCGGAACTCGCTGTTCGCCAGAGGCAAATATTATTAAACATACCTGTGCCTCCGTTTCTTTTTCTTTTTCTTGGAGTGACTGGCTCCCAGCTGCAGGCTCTCGAATGCGGCTGGTTCGCACTTCCGCTCATCTGTGACGGAAATAACAGAGTGTCTTAATATATATATTTTTTAAAGTCCAGATTCGGTGGTGTCCAGTTTGCCTAACCCTCGCGTGGTCTACAACTGTCCAGTGAACAGGGAAGAATGTTCGGATCTGGTATGACCGCCTTTCACTCGCACGTGCAAACAAAGCATGCAAACACTTTCGCGCGCACACTGCTCCCTGTAGCACGCGATCGTCTAGGCACGACGCCTGTTTTGAAGTATTTAGCCTACTCATTAAGAACGCAATTTACAGGCAGCCAGAGATTGCTTTCCCTTTAGTGAACAATTCAAATCACCATAACCTATTTTGATTAGTTTTTTGTGTGGCATGAAAGAATTTTTGAAGGTTCTTAAATTTGAAAATAAAATTCGTTCGACATTCAGTACTTACATCCGGCTTTTTTTCAAAATGCAAGCAATGGTGTTGCCATTGCATAACAATCTTCTTTGATGATAAGCACATTTACACATTTTTCATGATGTCATTTCACATTCTTTGGAAATATATATGCACTTCTTTCTTGCGCGAAGACCCTTTGACGTACAGCGTTAACGTTCGATTGCATAATCATGCGAAGCTGCTATAGAAGAAAGTCCCTTATTATACATTTCTCAAATACTGTAGATTGTACTGAAACGAATCACTTTGATTTTCCTCCTATATTTTCCTCTAAGTCTTTATATACTAGCTGCGAGCTTTCACAAGGAAGCAAAACGAAAGCCTATTTCTTTAACAGGGAGTCGAAGCGAAATCAAAGCGGTTTACTTTCAGAGAAATTTTCACAAACACAGAGGCCTTCAGTGGAGGGAACTGGCTTTACCGACATTGTATTCAAGCAACAATTCGCTAAAATCAACAGCTGACGATCGACGATAGAGCGCTTAAAGCACCTCACAAACTTGCGCATTGGAAATAGCTTCACAAACACGGGAAGAGTTCTGACACGCTTTCCTCGCTAGTCTTTGAATAAAAGCGTGCATTTATCCATGCAAAAACTTTTTTTAAGTTATCGATTGGTCAGGAAAAGCGGTGAGGAGAAAAGTCTGATTAATTAGACCGGGTGAACTGAGGCGTGGCTTTCTCTTGTTTTTGACAGCCGATTTATGGCTATTGGATCCATGCATGATTACCCCAAGTAATTCTTTTGCCTAATGACTTTACACTGTCGCGCCGAAAGTTCACTAATGAAAGGAGTAATTGGCTTTGAGTCTCTAGTTAAGCAGAAAAATTGAAAACCCGACTGGTAACATAATTTAAAGGGGAAACGTTATAGGCTGTTCCTTACACCTGACCAGCGCATTCATCGAGAAGACAGACATTTGTGTCAGCCTTAAGACCCGGCTCGCTGATTCTGAAAAGCGTGACAGACGATGTGAACAAAAATATAAGCGTCTGATTCATTTTAACTATTTCATGCCCCCAAGATGCGCATTTCATGCCCCCAAGATGAAAGGCATCTGTATATCTTGCGTAAATGCTGAATTTTAGGTGCACGTAATAGAGACAGAAGAAGGATTTACAGAGACGGTCATAATGTTTCAATATTGTGATGTAACAGAAACTGAAGGATGCAAAATGATAGACATAGCATTTTAACTTTTTAATGACCAACTCCCGTCATAGCTAAGGATGTCTGTTCGCATGCAAAAATATGACCCATACAAAGCGAATAGCATACGCAAAGGAAAAAATGGAGAGTAAAAAGAATTGAGTACCACTGCCAGTAGTTTGTCAAAGACAGCAGGGAAAGGACAATGGCGGCGACAGAAAAGTATGAAAGATATTTTGCAATTTTAGAGGTAAGGTGGCTTTCAACACCTGTGTGATACACCTGTTGTCTTTCTTGATGGTGTTTCTACAGCGAAACACTTGTCTCTACTTGGTTGTGTAGTCCCAAACTTGTCTTTAATTGATAGTGTATTGCAAAACGTGTCTCTAATTGATTGTGAAGTTCAACAACTTCTCTACTTAATTATCTAACGCAAAACTTTTGTCACTACTTGACTGCATAGTCCAAAACTTAAATATATAAGCACGAAATATTTACTATTACTCGATTATGAAGCGATTTTCACTAATTCATTATGTAGCCGTCGCTACTATATTCACAACACCACAACTTTGTATTCACATACACACATATATATATATATATAGTTTCTCTACTCGACTGTGTAGCACGCGTTGTTACTATTCTGTTATGTAGCACAACACCTGATTACTCAATTACGTAACTCAGCGCGCTGCCACTGTCACTTTGTAACAGAATATTTGTCACTACATGTACCAGGTTATGTAATACAATAACTCGCTAGTCGACTGTGCGACGTAGCAGACTGGACTGTGTACCAAAAACGTTGTCACAACTCGTTTCTGTAGCGCAACGTCTTGCTGCATTGCTCTGTAATACATTTCGTCACCAATCGATCACACCCATTTTCCTCCGTTCTCAGTTCCGCCATAACTGTCATCGAAAATACTCCAGCTTATAGGTACCACGTATAAAGGACACTTTTAAGTCACGTTTATGTGCACATAATTTCTAACAGGGGTAACCGTGTGTGTGTGTGTGTCTGTGTGTGCGCGAGTGCGTGTGTGTGTGTGTGTGCGTGCCTCCTATGTTTGTGTACTAACATATGTAATCAGACAAAAATTGTGATTTATGCCTTTTTCACAACTGTTGATGCATGTTGCTTTTTTCGTGCAAATAAACAGATTTTACAGATAAGGGGACCTCAGTTTGCGGTTAGAGTTCTTTCTTGCCGTCACACTGGCTGAGAAAGAGTTTTCGGGGTTTTTCGTTTGTTTGTTTGTTTGTTGGGTTTTTTTGCAGTATCATCTAAGGAATCTATTTCTTCGGAAAGAAAAAACAGAAGAAAAAAACATTTTGAACGCTGCAGACTTAATATTGATCATATAATATCACACAGATATTTTATAATCTGGGTAATAGGGCATATATGTATGGAAAAAGTCTAATGTACGGAACGTGAATGGAAAATGTTTGACTACAAAAAAAAAATAGATAGGACATAAGCATGGACAAATCGCGATTAAGTCGAATCAGAAATAGTCATGTTGTTTGTGTGAGAAAATGTTTTGTTAGAAGAAATATTGATTTAGCATGATCATGGAAAATATTTAGTCAAACAATGCATGTAACGTAAGTAAGGAGAGTATTGTGTCCAAAACATCCGTATGCCTATAGCCAAGGAATTGAAGGTTTTTCTGAAATTTCCATTATTGAAGAGTAACTCTGGTCTTTCGTAACTTGCAGTTTTAAGCCTGCAGAAAATATTAATAGAGAACAAATTCAGGAGTGCACAACACGGATTTATTTACAGGCATGAGGAAACTGGACACGCCATATAGTTAAACCGAGCTCCAGGCATCTAAAAAAAAAAGTTTTTTGTGCGTTAAAAATATTTCTTTTTAGACATTGCGTTGCAAGGGTAATGAAATTTCATGTACATAGATTTATGAGCGCATCTTGTTACAAGCTTCAAAGAGAAGGACAAGGTAAATACTGAAGGAAATAATAAAATTCCTTGGCAGGGGTAAAAAAGAAATCTTCGTTGTTGCGAAATCTGCATTCTATCCTCGATGGCTGGATGAGTACTAAAAAAGTTCATGAAATACCTGCATGGGGGAGAAGTTTAGTACAGCCTGGTCTTGAAAAATACTCAACTCTGCTGGAGGAATTTAGCCACTAAATTTGCGGCAAAATAAATATTAGAAGAAGGTATCATGTGGTACAAAAATAATTTTTAATGTTGCCTTATAAACTTTTGACTTGATTGCCACCCCCTCCCTGACCACACGCGCATTTCTTTTTTTACGACTATGAGGAAATGATTACTACCAGACGTGAATCTTAAATTACCTTAACATATGCTAAATATGCTACAGACTGATAGCTTGTGTAACAGAAACATGTTTTGGATACGTTTAGGGAGGTATTTGTTACACAAGTGAAATTAACACAAAACTGTAGTCTAGGAGAAAAGAGCAACGTGGGAATTAAAACAAGCACACAAATGTGTGCGTAGTCACAGAGATGGACTGTTGAGACAGCAAGAAGACCTCTTGAGAAATAAAGCAACACACGCGTTTTATAAGAAGAAAGCAGTGTAGGAAAATGATCTAGATATAAAACTCACACAAACATAGAACGGGAAGGGGGGGTTGTTGCCGTCCCACCGCGAACTATGTACATATCAGGACAGTGTTGCTTAAACAAAGTTTACGTGCTGCCACACGGTCACAACACGAGCCTCAGTCCCACCCAGTCACATTATACTGACACCGGGCCAACCAGTCCTAGTACTGTTCCCTATAGTGCCAGGGGTCTGGCAGGGCAGTTAGTACTAGATTGTCAGTTTTTATGCCTTAGGTATGACTCGGTGAACCGCAGACCTCCCGCCTCGGAAGTGGACGCCTTAGCCACTAGACCACCGAGGCCGTCTAATCATAGAGCGAATAATCTAATGTTAGTTATAAATGTTACACGCCATTTTATATTTGTATTCATGTATCTCGATAAGTTCGTGAAAAAATGGCTGATATTTTTGGCTTTTTATAGGGAACTGATTCTTTTAAGTATCTATAACGTTCAGGTTGCGCGTCTACATCTGTATTCACAACTGCTGACATGTGGAGATCGAAATACATTTATAATAAACATAACTGTTGATTGTCAATGATTGTTTGACCTGAATAATAGAAATACAGTCGATGCTCAATAACTGACTGCCAAAGAGGACGTAACAATTCCCAAAAAGCTCAGAATTGCTGGCTAATAACCGACCATAACGATGTAGAATATTCCATTGGAGATAAACGCGATGAATGACCAGTCACTGGCTGACCAAAATGGTGCGGCGATGAAAAGAACACAGTCGGCGGTCAGTGACTGGCTGAGCGAGATGACACAAGAGGCTGACAGCGTGGGCGAGAAGGATACAGAAGGGACAATGCACACCAGAGAGGGACAGCGGACAGCAAACGACTGACTCACCAGGTTTGTAGACGTCGCAGTGACCAGAGGCCGCGGAGAAGATGTTGAAATTGAGGATTGTCTGGCTGGACGTGGACAGCGAGTCAATCACCGGACCTCTCCAAGGGTAAGCACCTAGGTCACTGCGGTAGCGGAAGGCAGGTAGCCTCACTCCGTGCGTGAAGAAGCTTTCAGTGGGCAGGTTGCTGCCTAGACCGGAAGTTCGTGATAAATCCCGCGCCTCGGGCGCTCTATGCGCGAGCGCAGCCAGGTCTTTGTCTTGTGGCTGCACCGCCTGCTGCTGCTGTTGCTGGTGATGATGGTGATGGTCCTGTTGCTGCTGTAGCCCCAACAAGTCTCTGATGGAGAACGCCGTCTTCTTTCGAGGCTGCAGGAGTGCCATGTCCCCCGAAGAGGGTATCTGCAGCATCTGATTGCACTTCTTGAGGTCCGCTACGCGAGGCCCTGGGGTGGAGGACTCAGGGTATCCCCTCTTCATCTCGTCAGCAAAGTTTCTAATCATCCGCGTCGGTTCTGTGTGCCTGCATGAAGACTAAGTCCCACTAGAGGGCTATCCAAGAAAATCCCACCCGTTCACAACGCTTGTTCCATTTATGTGCAACAAACTCAGTACGAACAAAGTTTCCACAGATGTTTCTGTGCAAACTTCACACGATTTTCAGATGTTCGCCTTGGAATAATACACTTTTTCTGGATGCCTTGAAGATGATGTTTGCATTTCAAGCATATATTCAGATCTTCTCAGGTCTGCGGCATTTACTTCAGATCATGCCAGGTTTGCCGCATTTGTGCCCATCTTGTAAAACTAGCCACCAGTGTCTGAAACCCATATGCGGGAAGATGAGCGAATTATCGGACTAATTACCAGGACAAAATTGTAGCTTCAGCTAAAGGTATACAAACAAAATTCAATAGCGCGACAATGTTCGTCTTCTGGAAGACTGCTTCCTACTGCTTTATTCTTCCCCAGCACACAGGCCTCCGAACCCAGGTACTCGTTTCGACGGGTGAACAGACTACGACCTCTCACGTGCAGATCGTCAGAATTAGTGAACTTGCGTCACGCCTGCCTGCTAAGAGCGATGATCCACTACGCCCTTGCCCTGTGCGTGTGGACAAAGTGCCGGGTCTGTCCGCAAGTCACACTCTAAAAGACCTCACAGCCCGGACGGCGCCCACCCTACGTTTTGGGTGACGCGTGGCCGGGACGCTAGGACGCGTTAGCGATTAGCTCGCCCTGTGTTAGGGGGCAATTCCCTAGCTTCTCTTTCCCACAAAGCTATCGGCCGCGCAGTTACACATATTTTATTAAAGTCATCCCCCACCATCCCTCAGAAAAGAGAGAAAGAGAAAAAAAATCTGGCACGCGCCGAAACAGTGGTGCTCGCGTCAGGGCAGCCGCGCTGTTTCGCGCCGCCCATTGGACCCGTCACCCGACATCCCTGTGTCTTGCAATAAGCTTTTATGGTGAATAATTCCTCCCCGCCTAGGCTCTCTCCTATTGGCTGCTCGCCACAACCCGCCGATCAACGCCTCAAATTGAACGATTAAGTGGCCGCGCCTTTGGCGGGCTGGTCGAGACTACCGCTAGTCGCGGCCATTATGGTCGCCGCACAGCGCAGAATCCAGTCTCGGCTGTCCCATACACGTTATATCGGGTTGATCACAGTTACTCGTTTAGCACGCTGGGAGCAAGTTCTGGGCTAAATCGTCGAACACGAAGTCCGCTGCCTCCCTCAAAGTCGAAAGGACGTGTCGAGAACAGCCTGTCACACAGTGAAAGGGGATCGAAATATTTGTACAGAACTAAATATCGGAAATCTCTGCCGACAGACGGGTAGTCCTCCAAGTCAAAGGCTTTAAAAGATCGCTTCATTCACGCGACGTCTTTCAGCGACCACAGCCACAGTGTGGCCTTCGCTTCACAGCGAAATGTGAACCAAGGCAACTTTTTACTGCTTTGCAATTGCACGATGTAACAATATTGTGATTGTGATTTTTAACTCAACCAAGTAATATGCGCTTGCAGAAACTGACGAGGCGCCGTAATGAACAGATCACTTTTCTGAAATGAAATCATCATTCTTACCTAGCTAGTTCTTACCTAGCTGGTTCTTACCTAGCTGGTTCTTACCTAACCGGTTTTTAATGATCATGGGAAGCTGGGCACTAGCACACTTTGAACAGTCATCGTGAGCACGGCTGACTATATGTTTATCGTAAATTTGTTGGAGATCGAGAGGTGTGCATCCAGCATGGCGTCTGACGATCCCACTACCCTTTCAAAATACAGCATACTGAAGACTCTCTCGTGCCAGATTTTTTTTCTCTTTCTCTCTTTTCTGAGGGATGGTGGGGGATGACTTTAATAAAATATGTGTAACTGCGCGGCCGATAGCTTTGTGGGCAAGAGAAGCTAGGGAATTGCCCCCTAACACCCGGTCGAGGAGGCGTGAGGGATTCCCCCCCCCCCCCATGTTCTCACTGCAGACCCAGTACCAGTGTCTCGCTCTTCATTTCTATTGCTAGCAGTAACGCGCTCTTGTGTCCCTGTATAACACAATGAGGGTCATGGGGTACTGACCTCGTGTCCAGTACCGGTACTGTCTGTGGACCGGGCATTTGTCGGGGGATCTGTCCAAACACTCCTACTTCCCTCCCTTTCCCCCACCCCTCCGCCGCCATCATTCATCGCCCCTTTTCCCTCCACAGCTGCTGTAAGATAATCTACTATTTTCTTTATTCAAAAATGCCCAACAAATGTGTGCGCTTACATAACACACACACACACACACATGCATTCACTCGCTCAAACCTTGCAACCTGCATCACCACCACCATCATCTCTCCGAGCACTCGTCGATGTACCACCATTGGGGAAATTGGAAAATTGTAATTTTACGATGAAAATTGTCTCCTTTTTTCATGTTTAATGTTTTTGACTAGTCTGACCAAAGGCTTTTGCGCTGCCTTTGTTGACAGGGTCACCTCTGGAGGTCAGGTATTGCGCCCTTCCAGACTAACCACAGGGAGAGGAAAGTAAAGTCCGTCTCATAGTGAGAAACGGCTGACGTAGTTACAAATGCCAGCAAATAATTCCAGGGCAGCTTTTACTGACAAACAGCAAGAAACCTTTTGCTCCACACTTTTTGGTGGACGAAAAGGGTATGACGGAAGAATATTGTGATCCGACAAAGGGGGAGAATACGTCTGCTAGAGGCACCCATACCTGTTTCAGCACAGTACCTGTGAAAAGGGGTAGATAAATTTAATGCACTGGGACGCTACAGTTTGGGGGGTTTTTTTTCCTACATGTGCTCTGAGGGGTAGCTCAAAACCGACGTCTGCCAATCAGGGAAACTGTACGGAAACAAAGCGACATGGCGCAACTTCTTACGGCTATAGTGTACGAAAACAAGCCGTAGTGATGACAGCGGTAATGATGCTGGATTTTCGCAAAAGAGTGATTGCAGATTCGAGCCCCATCCTATGGTTTTCTTTTTTATTTTTCGAGACGTCAAACGTATCTTCTTATAGCTACCGTGAACTAAACCAAGCAGTGGTGGTGATAGATCAGTGGTAAAGACACCGGCTTTTTTCACCACTGAATTTTACAGGAGCTGTCTACATCGTAGCTTTCGATTTTTTTCGGGGTGAGGGAGGGGAAGGGTTAGGTTTTATTATTAGGTAGGGGCTTGTGTTTGCATAAATAAGTTGCATTCTGTATTTTCGAGCTAAACAGGATGTAGGCCTATACATTCTGATTCCAAGTCGGCGCACGTCAGTTCGTACAAAGTTGGGACCCGCCTCAGAGTACATGTAGAAAAAAAAATCCCCACCGGGACAAATTCGAACTGGCATACCTACTTTAAAGTCATCTTTGCAGTCAGGAACGTGAAGAGTCAGAAATCAATGTACTACAATATTTCTGAAGTTGTCTACTTCCTAGACAAAAAAATGCGCCACTCGTTGTGGATTTTGCTTTGCTGAAATCAAAAGTGACAGTTAAAACACCTAACTGGTTGCCTCTTTCAATATAATTAAGCTTCTAAATATTGTTGTGTATCTTATTATACAATTTCTTATTGTCTGAATTACCCACTGGCTTTTAGACAGTAACTATTTTCTTCCACGCATTTTTAGCCAATGTTTTTACAGACAGTTGAGCTTTAATCACTTTTAGGAAAGTTACGTCGCTTACACTGTTCAAGTCACGCTTTAAAATAAGATTTATGTATGTATGTATGCACTTCATTTAATAAGCCACGAATACAAGCAGCCAAAGCCGAACTTAAACTCCAATATAGATCGAGGTTTTAGGCCATGTTTTTAAATAGTTTGATATTCGGTACATAAGAAGATGAACTTTTATCATCTTTCGATCGGGATCAAATCTCTTTACGCCAGCCGCGCTTTTCAACTTAGTTTCTGGTGTAAAATTCCTCTTTTTCATCTCCTCCTGTTCTTCCTCTGTCCGTCCATCCGTCCGTCCGTCCGTCCGTCCGTCCGTCCGTCTGTCTGTCTGTCTGTCTGTCTGTCTGTCTGTCTGTCTGTCTGTCTGTCACAAGGTCTATCTTGGTCTTTCTTCTTTTCTTTTACCTTGTGGTGTCCATCTCAGCGCTATAAATAGTTGTGAAAATTATCATAGAATGTAATAACTGTTCTAAGATCTCATCGCTTTTCTTTACTGTGGTCTAAAAAAAACTATTCTCGTCTCTCTCTCTCTCTCTCTCTCTCTCTCTCACACACACACACACACACACAAGCACACGCACACGCACACGCACACGCACACAGCCAGCAAGCAGGACCGTGCACGTTGCAAAGTTTTTGTCAAGATTAGTGCAATGTGTCGCCCCTGTCGTGCGATGGAGTATCAACGTTTCCTGTAGGGTTTTGTTGCCCACGTTTGAGGTCGCATGGTGACTGAACAGTTTTAGTATGAGACTATATTTTCTTAAGCAGTCTTTGCCATAGTTGGTGGAGTGACGGGTGGGTGGGGCCTGACTGTCCTTTCCGGAACTTACGATCTGCTGCAACTCTCCTACTTCTGCGAGAACATGATGGTGGTGGTTGGTGGGGGGAGGGGGATGTGGTGGTGGTTCCTTCGAGTTTTCTTTCACCTACAGGCACCAAAGATTAGTAAACAAGACGAGAGGCGGGGAGAAAAAAACTGCAAGAACCGGGACACGATAAGAATGTGCCTAACGCCCTGCCCGCCATTCGTGCTGGACCGGAGAAACAGCCTCTGAGCAAGCCAGAAGTGTCGCTGGAGTGGAGAAGATGCGTGCTTCACGATGACAATTCGATTACGGACGACATGCAATCGACTAACGATAAAAATCGTATGATTATTGTGAGTCCAGGGCCAGGAGAAGGGGGGTCAGACTTGATTAAGTCCACAAAGAAGTGGCGGCCGGTGGCGGGTCCTGCACGGCTTCCCCTGCCAGGCAGCGCTCTGCTTCCCCGGCCTCTTCTTGCCACTCGCTGCCGGACTCGCAGTCGGCCGAGGATATTATAAGGTCTTCAGGGAAAATGAAATTCGATTTAAATGCCCGTTAAATCGCGTAAAATGAGCCGAATGGGATTTAGATTAAGACTTCCTTGTTTACAATCCCTTGAAATTGGCGGGCCAGATTCAGTTAGCACTTACAGGAACCAGCTCCGGTCAGCACGTCAGGGGCTTCCCAATGGCTGTGTCGGGAGCCACTTGGCTTTGCCCTTCAGGGGTCGAGACGGGTGTCCGTATTTGTACAAGCCGCGGTACAAATTGCCAGAAAATATTATTATTCCCAACATATTGCCGCCCTTATAAGATTACGCCCCGCACAGATTTGGCCAGCCCGCCTGGTGGCGCGCGAGGAGAGAGGATGAGGAGAAAGTAAATGGTAATTGTGTGTTCTGGACAAACTGACTTTGCTGGTGCTTCGCGCGCCCAGCCTCAATGCCAAGGAGGGGGAGATAATAAGGCCTCGACGATCCCAATGTGCTGAGATGTGATTGTGTGTCTTCTGAATCTTCTCCCACCACCCCTCCCGTCGATCCCTCAGCGACTCCCCCAAGGTGTCGAGGGTGACAGAAACTACTTGGCTGCAGCAAACTTGGTGGGTGTGGAGGTTGGAGTATAGTTCCTGGGTGGTCGGCCGCGTTGCTGTTGTTGTCTCCAGCGATGATCTTTTGTTGCATTGTTAAAAATAAATCACACGTGAGGCGACTGTAAACTGCATGGACTTCGACTTGTTTCGTATTCTTGTGACAAGTCTGGTAACTGTGGGTTCCGTTACGGGCAATGGCTAGAGATTGCCCAAAAAAATTCACTTGACATAAAAAGGAGTACAGGTAGTAACATTTGTTTCTTCACACTGTTGTTAGCAGCTTTTATAAGTATTATAAGAATTAGTTTCTTGTTGGCTACTATATAAATGCTCGAGAATGAATTACTGCCTTACGACATCCTTTTCAGCGCCTGCATTCACAGCCAGCTTGACTCACCGTAATGGGCTCGATCCTGTGAGCTTTTTTTTTTAACTGTTCGCGGCTGGCAAAATTGAAACTTTAGTTAGTCATCTTTGCCCAAATTTGCTGTGAATGATAAAGCCCTTTGTGAAGTGTTACTGTGGTTCTGTGCTCGTCTTGATAAGGCAGTCGGGGGCAGCGAGAGTTGTGGGTCGTGAGTTCATGTCTCCTCCCCAGAACACATTTCCTTTGCACGTGACACTTGTTTACAAGGCGGTCTACTTGCTGCGTCATAACTCTACTTGCTGATCCGGCGTAAAACGCACACACGCACGCACGCACGCCCCCCCCCCAACACACACAACCGTTCGGATAAGTAGTTCGTCTTTTGTGCAAGATGCGTACAGTGTAATCTGATGGGATGCCCCAGAAAGTAGTTCCTGTCAACACACGTGAAAACAGATACATGACGATCTATACATGACAGCAGTATCTGAGATGCATATGGGGAATAAACTATTGTGGATACAGAGCTTGGTCAGCAAGAAGCACTGCAACAGGAGAAATTGAAAAAGCCATTTACTTGTGACTGCGCAGGTGAGGAAAAAGGTTGAGGGATACATGAACACACCAGTTCTGTTTGGCAATAGCAGACTTACTGTAACCTAAAGACTTACTGGGAGCACAGCTTGTCATGTCTGGCTTGTAGAAGTGTGGCAATAAGCTACCCAGATTCCGACAAATGTACGTGTTAGCGATAAATATGTGATTTGACGGTGGAAAGTTCCTGTTATTTTGTGACGATGGTGATGGCAATGACAGATATTGGCTCCGTGATAGGTAATCCGTTTCAATGTCAGCTGTTTCAGTTGTTTTTTTTTTTAAGCTGCCCTGCTCTGTGAATTTGGAGCAAAGGTAACAATGAGGTCCCAAGGTACAGGCAGCTCGGATGTCGTAGAAATCTGACAGGGTACTACAGATTCTCAATTAACTGTTGCCTGAACCGAGATCACTGCAGACTTTTGTCCTGTCGGTTGCAATGTTCCCCTAGGCTGTTCCAGCAGCAGCAACAGCAGCCGCGTCACTGCCAACAGGACGGAGCCTCTGCGCAAACAGGGGGGACAAGCAGCTGCTTTCCGCCTGACAGTTTCCTCCCTGCACAGACCCGCATACAGGCATCGCGAGGGGCAGGGGGGGGGGACAGGTAGCCCCCAGGCCACGACAAAGCTCACCCCACTCCACGGATCATCNCCCCCCCCCCCCCCCCCGTTTTTTAAACCACACCTGTGTGGTAAACGTTCCACTTCTCGCGTCTGCTTTGTCTTATGCAGGGTTTGAAATAGAATTTTTTTTATTCTAGCATTTTTTCCCAAGAAGATAGACCCATCGGCCAGGAAACATTCCAAGCTCGCCGCTGGTCGCAGAATTCGGCAGCCTATCACTGTGAGAAGCCTAGAGTCGCCCAGCGACGGACATCACCGCAGATACTTCGGCAATCTCAGCTTTCCGGCCTGCCGCGAAAATGCTGCGTTCTTTTTTAAATTACAACGTGCAGCTCGATCGTGCTGCGTAAAGACGCCATTTCCTTCTAACTGCCCGATCTTAACTGGAGACGACCTTAACTGCTCGTGCCAGCATGCTCTAAACTGGAAAACAAGAAGCAAACTGTTTCCCTGTAAAACAGTTCGTCGTGTATGTCACACAGCGAACGGGGGAAAAAAACTAGATTGTTCGGGAAATATTTTAATCAAAAAAGGTTGTCATACACTGTGTTACGTTAAACAGGAATCACGACAAATGGCATAATGTTCAGCTTAGCCCGTGGACCACACCTTATGGCCATGATTCATTGAGGGGGGTGGGAGGGAGGATTGAAACTGTTTTCGGGCGATTCAGAATTCGAGATGTCGCTTTCGTGGATTCTATACTGTTAATACTGAGGCCTGTTTTTTTTTCAAATCCAAATCTCAAAACTGCGTGCTTAACAAGATGCACAACTGAAACACAGGCTTCTTCGGCTTGTCTTCAAAACGTAATAAAACAATTTTTTAAAATCTCTCAACCTAAGTATGTCTATGGAGAAAGCACGCGAGGTACTTGTTATACATTTATGTATACATACGTCTTTGCTTATATAACAAAAATTAACCTGCCGGAGCATTTTTATCAACTTACATGCTAGGTTTACATGTACCGAAATGAATTCAAACGGGACGGTAGTGTGATATAACTTTACAACAATGGCAACGTGCAGTTTTTTCCGTCGTTGTGGCTGCTGCAGACTAATTACTGTCTCAGACGCTGCAAGTTTTCTTCTTCTGTACCTACTCCATCCGAGTTTCTCTTCACAAATACCGTCGGGGCAAAATATACGAAGTTTAAATCATCTTACGCTGAAAAGTTACCGGCTTTACGGACAAAACACGACAAAAACGTTGTGTTCAGTCTAAACTGGATATTACACACAGAATGTTAAGTCTGGCTTGACACCCAAGGGGGAAGAAGCGTGAGAGACACACTTGTTGCCTTATGTATAGGCGAGATTTATTGAAGAGAATCATATCAAAAACCGATTGGAAGATTGCATGGTAGGCCCTACTGTGTGAGCTGTGTTTTAGCTTGCAAAATATTTAATTATTATTCGTCTGGCAAGACCGTCTGTACGCAATATGTGTTTAGTCTGGTTGGACAATACACACTGTGTGTTTTTTCCCTCCGTCTACTGTGCCCTGTGCGACTGGTCCAGAAAAAGTTGGTAGTAATGACTTTCAGCTTTACAGACGCAACTAAAAGGGAAGTAACCATATTTTGAGCTTTTCTCTTGTAAAATTACCCTCGTTGACTTCCCCTTGGTAGCGCCTCATTTGCTCCAGAAACTTCATAAATATGTAAAACAGATTCTCTCATTTGATTAAAAGCCATGACTTTGACAATAAAAAGGAAGCATTTCTTATATCACTGAACATGTTGCTGTGTTTGAAATTGTATGTACACGTGTGCATGCATGTGCTTGTGTATACAAAAGTATACCCATACATTAACATTACTGTATGCACGTGCATTATCATTTCACAGTTCACTTGTACATCTGAATTTTTGTCTTCATTTTGATTTTTTAAGTGAGGAGACTGACAGAAACTATTCAAATTGTGATTTTCTGATTCCAAGTGCTGTAGTAGGTGTCACAGCGTCATCCACGCCACTGGGTCACGGTAGGCTTCAGCAGGCAAGCCATCAACACATGCTTCAAAAGAAAAGAAAATCAACATTATTTACAGCCTTTAAAACAACAACAACAACAAAAAGGCCCAGCGGCAAATACCTATGGTTCCATTAAGTTCAGCTTATCGATCCTACTTACCAATTTAAAATGCAGACATTTGTTAAGAAATCTAAATTTTCAGTTAAAAAAGAAAATTTTAAACAATTCTGTATGTGTACTCATGTATGTGTGTGACAGCACATGTGTGCTGGGATGGGAAAAGACTGGTCTGGTGGCCCATGTGACCTGAAAGGTTCATGAATACCTAGCTCGTCAGTCCATTTTTTCCTTTTACCAACTCCTGTTTTTGGTGTTTATCTACCTATAGTGACTAGAACAGCCCATGCATATGTTTTTTTTAAGGTAGCATCAGTTGCCAAATAAGATTATGATTTTTCAAAGTTATAATTGAGAGGTTCTAATGGACTTCTGTCCGTAGTCTTAGAAATATGTTACCAAGAGAGACCCTCTTACCAAGAAAAAACTGGCTGGTACAGTGGTAGAAATCTCAGTTATTTTCAAAATTTACTGCTCGTTGCACAAAAGACCCTTTTGAACTAAGAGACATTTTACATTAACAGCTTGTGTTGAAAGTTAAAATGTCACAAAATCTCCACATCAGAGTCAGATGGGTTTTTTAAAATCAGTTATCAAAACTGTAGTTCAGGCCTTATGTAATACATTCCTTAAGTGATCTTTGCAACTAGCCCCCCCCCCCCCCCCCCCCC
>SMGT01010268.1:576838-594711 GCA_004794575.1 Lanistes nyassanus
CACACACACACTCTTCTCACTCGTGCGCTCCCACCACTCACACAGACGCATGCACACGCATTGCAGCAGGTCCTTCACACACCCCCTCTCTCTCTCACGCACGACAACGTCGAGGAAATTTGCGATTACTTTAATTGTTGTATATGATATGTAGACCTAGTATTAGTAATTACGTAGTTTTAGTCCATGATTTAGATTCCGTTTACATTGAATGTGGAATGTGGGCGTCCACTGTATGCGCTTCTCGAGACTTGGGGGCTTCGGAAGTAAAAATCTTTTGAGAGCAAGGTACAGAGATGTAAATACCTAAGTACTATAAACGCAGTGTTTGGGCAGCACTCTACATTATTAGATTATATTACATTACAGCCACTGTCCGGTCTTAAGGAACGGTAACTCAAAACCTTTTTTTATATAGTCTCTTCTTGGGTTGCGTTCAAGGTCGTTGCTAGAGGCTACGCGCGGAGAGTCGAAAATGGCGGCGTCCTATGTGGGATTGTCAGTATGTACTCATTGGCTTACAGTTCGACACGGAGACCGTAAATTCCTCTAGACATATAAGAACCAATATGATGTACAGGGGCATAGATTAAGCACAAATTTCTCCCTGGCTCAGATTAATGTCGTGCTGAGATTAAATAAAAGCAGCTGTTACGGCCCGCTGACTGATCGCACAACTTTGCAGGTTGTGGTCACAGAAGGTAGTGTGATAATCTTCTGGCTCACGTGGGCGTTCCATGATGATACTGGTTGCTAGAGAATTACTTAACCGCAGATCAAGACGAGAGGTAAGTTGACACAAATTAGGTGCAAACAACATATCATTGTAAGAACTCGATGTGGGACAATTTTGATGGTTTGATTTTCTGGTCGATGTTGTATATAGGAATGAATGCTCGGCTTTACCATTTTTGTACGTGAGCTTTCTCTGTTCGCCTTTCTTTGTTTCTTTCTTTTTCTCTCTCTTTGTCTCTCTCTTTTCTCTCTCTCTCTCGAATATCGATCCACACTTTCCATGAAGTTAAGACCGATGACGTTCCTAACCTAGCGCAATAGTGTAAGGATCACCCTAAGTGTGGAAAAAACCAGAGTGACCTCACTGTGCGCTGTAATTGGAATTATCTAGCTATTAGGTTAAACAACGCTGCTGTTGTATATGATTTGTGCTCAGGCATAGGCTTAGATGGCTCTGCCAAGTCGGAATTTGTGTGTCCCGTTATAGTATCTTTTATTTTGCCTTGTAAAATAGTTCTAGTGTCCTTGGATTAAAAGACATCTGACATATTGATGGATGATGTTTTTCATCACCAAGCTCAAGGCTCTGTACCATATTGTACTGTAAATTCAGTGTTTGACACACACCCGTATCTCGCAATGCTTCTGTCAAGAAATCAGTTATGAGGAGAGAAAACCAGAGAAAACCAACTTGCTTGTCAATGCACTAGGTTTTTTTTTTGGGGGGGGGGGGTTTGCCTTTGCCCAGATGAGTGTCGTCTTACAGACTCGTGCACGCCAACACTTTACATGGCTTTGCTCAAGCGGAATCTTCTTGAGAGTGGTTTAGAGTTTATCGTGGCCCCTTGACGGCAGATTAACCTGTTGACTCCAGTGTTCCGTTGCCACACACAGTAAGCAGAGCTATTGTTAGTACGAGGCATGTTAGAACGTGTGAACACATATAACGCTCAGTTTGAAACACTTCAAGAGGGGAGGTGACGGCGTGTCTCATTGTCAGAGAGGAATTAAGGCGCTTGCATGCCGTGAGTATAAACGATAGGTTCGAGAGTCGAAAAACTTGGTGGAGGAGAAGTTTCTACTCAAGTAGATTTATTACCGCCGCTTATTGTGAAGTGTAAGCATGTTCGATTTTTTAAAAGCTGTTTTGTGGTTATTTTCAGTCTAAAGATTTTCACAACCTTATGGGAAGGGAATGGTGACAGGCGTATACGGGCTCAGATTCTTGTTGAAAATGCTGCGTCTCTGCGCTCTAAATTTTTATTTTTGAAATAAATGCATAATGTTTCTTTTATTAATTCACTGGACAGAAAATGTGTGACTCTGACAAGTACAGTAACACATTATAGGGTAGGAAATATTTATATGAACGCATATGTTTAAAAAGAATAGTGCAACCATTTGCCTACTTGCGCAAGCGCCCTCGCGCATATACATAAATGCACACAGGCACGAATGTCGGGACGCATGTTAATTTATACGCATACACGTTGACATGAAAACTCACGAACTGAACTTTCTCAAAAGGTGTAGCTTCCTCTGACGTCACAATGAGGGAACATCAGACGACGTCACCAGACAACCCTGCTCCCCCCAGCAGTGTTCATCCTCTTCACGCCCCAAACAGAATCCAGCACCGCCGCCAACCCACCGGCATCAGAAATTGGGGAGCGGGGGATAGGTGGCGAGAACCCCTCCCTCTTCGAGGAAGTGACGTCAACCTCCTGGCCAACAGTCTAACGTCATGGCTCCGCCGCAGTGATCTGCAGAAGGCAGAGCCACCTGTTGGGTCGTCGCCGGCGGAATCCGGTCAGTCAGAGTCAGAGCAGGAGGGTGCCAAGGGGTACGGCAGAAAATTCACAAAGATATCGCCCAAGAGGCAAGATGAAGTGGAAGCCGTCCGCTCCATCCTCAAGAAAAGCTCGGCGAAAGATGCTGGGGTTTCCGAGACTCCCGACGTTCCCACCTTTTCTCCTCAACGAAGTCTTTTTGATGAAGGCGACGATGGTGGTCTTCATCGAAGTGTCTTCCTTGATCGTCGCAACTCGTCAAGCTCTGACGCTCATCCCGATCAGACACCAGCAGAATCAGCCCTTCCCATCAAACATGTGAACTCTGCGGAACGAAATGATTCAGGAAGCGGTTCGGGGTCGAGAGGTTTTGGAGGTCAGGACGCAGGATCTTATCCTTTGGGAAGCGGACTGCTGACATCAGATCGGTCGGTGAAGTTCGTAAAACGTTTGGGTATCTTTCAGCCAGAAGACAAGTACGCGCCAGGGAGACAACTCTTGCACAGGGAAGATCATCTTTCATCGAAACATCGTGTAGTCGATTTTGAAACGCTAACCCTGCAGACGAAGAAAAACTCTGGTAAAGCCTCCAGCATCGTCGCTAATTCTTCCGCCGAAAGTAAATCTCGCAACAAGAAGGCGCTGAAGGTATCTTGGAAGAGTCCCGACGTCTCAGACAGCAAAGAGAACGAGGAAGAGAGTCGAGAAAGCAGACGACACGACAGTGAGTCCTCAGTCAGACTCAGGAGCGCCGGGTGCAAGCTGCCAGCCAGTGCAGAGAGCTCCGTCGCTTGGCAACGGCCGCGATTCAGCTCCGGCAAGAGCGAGGTGCCAGGGGTGGGAGTGACATGGAAGGTGGCCCTGCCTATGGTGCGGGCACGGGCACAAGCGCGCGAGCGAGTGTTCGGCAGCAGCTCCCTTGGAAGTGAACAGGCGAGACGTTCGCCACGCGCTGGCGGCCAAGGTCACGAAGCCTCGATCGAGATGACGTCAAGCACCGCGGACTCTGCTACCCGACAGTCCACGCTCAAAACGCCCTCTGCTGCCAGCTCCAGTCCAACTGCTGGTCGCTCCCCCGTCTGGCGCAAATTTCTGCCCCGTGACGTGCACCCTGTGACCTCAGCCATGGAGCGCGAGGGCACCACAGTGTCCAAGACTAAGTGGCACGTGCCTGCCTCGCGTGTCCAGGGACACTCTTACACAGAGGACTGGCAGCGCCCTTTGCTGCCCCTGTACCTCCGGCCCATGAACAACGAGATCAGCAGCGGCAATCCCAGCCTGCAAGTGCAGTGCTCGGACAACAGCCACGCGGCGAGTGCGTTGTGACGTGACGAACATGTGCTGGCGTGCGAACAAAGAGTACTTCAGCCCTATTCTGAGTTTTTCTTCTTATTGTTACCACAAACACACACAGATGTATCAATATACATCACAGAAGACAAAAATGCCAGTGGAAGTTGTGTGAGGAGACGAAATTATGACCCGGAAGACTTGTCCTGTGGTCACTAAATTGGTACCCTACGGGGCGGCATGTGTTTTCTTTGTCGTCTGTCGTGGAGAATGTATGCATTGCCCAGAACAGACACTAAACAGATATTATATCTTCTGTGTACAATTCTTCGAAAGATATATATATATATAGAACACACACATATGGGGAAAGCTAAGCACCTTGAATGTTTGGCCGATTTATTGATACTATCCGAATGCAATGGCCGTGTTGTGCACAGAGTAGGGAATTTTGTTTTCACAAGGCTGTCGGTAAAACTGCACAGTCTGCACGGAGTTCCTTGACGGAGAACGATCATCATACTTATGTGATCTACGAACGTCATATCCACGAGTGAGCGTGATGAGTTTCGTGTGTAGTTTGTGTGCCGTCAACGAGATGCACTTTGTATTAGTTATCCTGCCCACTAGACGAACTTATGGGCCGTGTGTATGTCAAACCAGTGAACTATGCAGTGTGATGAGCCTTCTGTCCACGAAATGAACAAGGATATTTTGCAGCATATCTAAGAAAGAAGTGATGAATGTTAAGTAGAACATCCGCGCTATGAATATGTGTTGTGTGCTATGCGTTGCGCATTCTGCCGACATGAATGGCGTGTGCAGTGTGTTGAGTACCCTGTTCTCGCCATCAACTTTAAGCACTGAGTACACAAACAGTGTGTTGAATACCCTGTTACCTGGATCAGCTGTGACAGCTGAACAGAATACGATGTGTACGCAATGAACTGTATATGCAGCATCGTAAATACAGGATAGCCGATGAAAGAACGCGTTTAAGTATACAAAGCATCTTGCAAAACTGTTCTCGTTAGGAAGAAATGCAATTTGCGTGTGCAAAATTGTACATCATTCAGCAGAACTAATTATGCACAGAGGTCTAATGACTGAATGTTAAAAATAATGTTTGGGGAAAAAAAGGAGATTTTCTGCCCGACAGCTTCGCAGTTGTTGCGATTTCTATCCTTCCTTTTCCTGTCAAACCCTCGTATAAGGGAAGAATTAGACTGAAAAAGAATGAACAGTATTAATCAAATGATGATCGCAGCTATGATATTAAAAATGAAAATATACCATTCGTGGCTTTACATTTAACTTCAGTATTACGCATGGATCTCGGGGTTTGTATTTGTTTTTTTTTTTTTGAGGGGTGGGTGATTTAATGTTTTTAATGGGGGAGGAGGAATTACTTTGCACATCTGTGATTACTTTCATACTGATCGAATTTACTATAAAATAGTATAACTGTGTGACATGCAAAACAAATTTTGCTGCGAAGCTATACTATTGGGATATTGTTTGCATCCGTTAGCTAATACATAAGTTTCTAACAGAATCCCGATCGCCTGAAAAATTCGACTGCATGCTTTGTTTAGGGTTGGGATTTCTGTTTGATTTGTTTGGTGGTTTGTGCTGTTTTGTTAGATTTCTGTTTGTTTTGTTGTTTGTTTGTTTGGCTGGTTGGATTTTTTCTGCAAAATACACACTGAGCTTTGCTGGGATAGTGCTATATTTTGGTGCTTTTAACTTAGAATACTTGCAGGAGCTTTCAGCCAGAAACTTGATCTTTCATGTGGCCGACGGATGTGTTTGACATCAAGCAGACTTTTTAGTGGTGGTGGTGGTGGTGGTGGTGTGTGTGTGTGTGAGCGTGAGTATGAGTGTGAGTAAGTAAAAATCCTGTGGGTGTCTTAGATTGGGGAAGGTGCACGACGTGACCATATAGAGTGTAATTGTCATGGTTATATAAGGACATATGTGACATTTCTTGGCGTTGGCTACCTGCACAGGTCGTTGGCTGGACAGTATACCGGCCATCTTCCTTCTAACACTCATTATCAACGTTTCTATCAACAATATGTACACATTTTAAATACAGCCCAGACGGGTATGAAACCTCGACAGCTCAGAACCAAAAAAAAAAAAATCTTCGCAATACGTATAGCCCGAGATATTTCGAAAACGATATAATTTAAATACGCATGCATGTATTCAAATTGAAGAGCAGTGAGATAAAACAGCACGCTCAGTATGACTTGGCATTTGAACTGATCCAGAAATACTCTTTCTTCAATTAGAAATTAAATTTTTATTCAAAATATGAACTTGCTTTACTTCCGAGTGTATTGTTGATAATGGATCTGGATCCTTGTGTGCGTCCGGCCATGCATGTTCTGCGCAAGAAAGATAAAACAGTTTCTATTTTTTAAAGCTGTTCTTTCAATAAGAGCAAAGTTTCATCTTTCTTCTTGAGTGTGATGTAAAACTGAAAATGAATTAAATCTCTGCACTCTCCAAAGTTTCTATCCAAGAGTGCAGGAGTTGAGGTTGTCTCCCTTGCCAGATGTACCTATGCGTACGTTTGTGTGGATCCGCGAATGTATGGGCAGTCGCAAATACAAAGTGCGCGTTTGCATGTGACCACGTGGCTGTGTATGTGCGTCGAAGGTATTGTCTGATGTAGAGGAGACAGGGTAGCGGTAGGGGACAGGGAGAGAGAGACTGTGTGTGTGGGGGGGTGGGGGTCACCCATCCACACCCTTCACTCAGAAAACTAGCCGCAAAGATATCAACATAAAACTGTGCACCGCTAAGTACTCTACAGATCAGCTGTGGTGGTGGTGGTGGTGGTGGTTATTTAAAGGGACAGTGCTTCCACCTCGCGGTGATTTCGCACTATGGGGGATGGGGTCCTATTACTAAACTGTGCACTGAAAGAACCACTGATGGCTGCAGTAAGATGTTCAGTGTGGACAGGCAAATTAATGTGCGGGGAGATGGCCGAATGGAGTTTGCACTATGTTTAACTCCAGGAAATAATCCTTGGCCACACCAGGATTTGAACCAGCAACCTCCATCTGCTAGTCCGCAGCTCTCCCAACTGAGCTATCCAGGCCTCAACAGATCAGCTGTAGACCATGGTAAAGAATAAATACTGAAGATCACGAGCATGTGAGACAAAATTGTAGAACCAAGAATGAGGTGAAAACCATGTTCAGTTGCTATGTACATTTTTATTCATGTATATACAAAACTGTTACAAACTGCATTCAAGATCTAGAGTTAAATATAGTATTACAAGAATATAAATTAATAAAATAGAAGAGATGGTGAACCATATTTAGTAAAATGGCTTTACTCTGCTCATGATCTTTTCTGAGAGCGATCAAAAGGATGCCCTCAGATAAGTCTCCATCACATACTACAAGTAACATTTGAATTTCCAACTCCCTGCGGGTAACTAAACCGGTCTTTTATACAGTGCCACCTTAACTAAGAGATCTCATCACACTGTAAGTGATTCCACACAACATGGGCTTATCTTATCTCGGCATATGTTGTTAAAATATGCTGCCTCCTTAATCTGAATGCTTCCACTTTCAAATAAGTTTAATTCTTTCGTGTCTTAAATTGTTTGATGGTGTTTTGGTTTTTCCCTTGTAGAATAGCCTTGGTCCACTTTGTCCACTGTCATGCCTTGCTGTGAAACATTCCAAGAGTAATGTCTTATCAGGAAGCTTCACACAGACTTGACCAGTGTGACACCATGTGTGAAGTCACGGTGCTGCATATGCAAACTCATCTTTTTCAGTCCACCTGAGGGTTGTGCTGGAAAAGGTACTCTGCCTGCACATAAAGTGAATTTTACAATTGTTGTTGCTGTTGTTGTCGCATGTCTTAACATCCTTGCTTAAACCAAAAGTATATAATATTATCTTGCACCTCTGCTTTTATATTCGTAACTATAATTTTATTTATTGTATGCAGTACACCTTCCCTGTTGAATGTTGTAATGGACAGTTTAATGTCATATGACAAGATATTACATATTTGACAAGGTAGTTATCGGGTTTAAATTTTTTTTAAAAACTTTAATCAAGACATGAAATGAATCCTTCAATAACCTCATCAGAGTACATCCCAGCGGTGTCAACGAGGGCATATGTAACATTTGGCATGACCTGAGGTCAATTTACATAATGGAATGCACTTTACAACAAACACAACTCACAATATAGTCAATTGGGTCCTCAGGACGTGTCTTACAACAGTCGATAAGAGCCTGTGTTAGGGTGGGCATAACATGCTGCATAAGGTAGTTGCGCAGTGGTACTGACTGAGCCTCCAGCAGTTCATATTCTTCCCGCTTCACTTCATTCAGACGCTGGGCCTGGATGAACAGAGTTGGGCATGTCACTTGAACAGCCATTCTTATGCTTACAGCCGACTCTGGCTGTCATAACATCTACTAGCAATGTCAACAATGTCAACAATGTCAGATAAAATCTCACTGCTATATCAAACAATCTCATTTGAAGCTGGCAGTTAATTCTGTTTGCTGCTATCATACACGGAAACATGGTCTTTGCTATATTATTTTGAGACCTGTGTTTGCAGGCTACTCTGAAACATCTGTGATGCTGACACAGATTTTCAGGGAATGCACTGTTAAGCATTTGTCATAAAGACAGTACAGTCGCTGGTTCAGATACTTTGGCACACACATCTCTTTTTGGGGTGCCTGCCTGCTATGAGCCTTATTTGCTGACTCAGCGCAAAAGACCAAACAAAAGTAACACCAAAACATTCACAACTATGTTACACTGACCCACGTGTTACCAGGCTACACCAACACATACCCACTCCTCCTGGCGACGTTTGCGTTCCGCAGCTTCCTCAGCCTCTCTCTTCTCCTTCTCTTCTTTCTCAGATTTTTCCTTCTTTATGCGCTCCTCCTCTTCCTGTCTTCTCTGCTCCTCTATTTCTTCCGGCGTTAGACCTATGCATAGCAACATTTGTGCAGTACCTTTAAACTTTCAATTAGTTTACTGTTAGTTTATCCTGCTGTAATGAGATACTTAAAACACTTCTGACTGAAAGGACTCTAAAACTGCTATAGAAACCTGCAGCACTTATTTCCGCCATATACCCTCATTTTGTCTAGTAAGAACCTTGCAACGCTTAAGTCTGAAAGGTCTCCTATAGCCATCACAAAACTATTTAATACCCATTTTTTGTCCTGGTGTGATGTGATATTTGAGGCATTTATGGCTGAAAAGTCTTCTAATATAGTTGCCTAAAACTGTCATAAAACTTTGTAAAACGCCCTTTTCCTTTGTCCTAGTCTGATGGAAATGGGATGTTTGCAGGATGCACGTCTGAAAGACCTTCTAAAACTGTTACAGAAGCTTTGTGGTACAGTGTACTCTACGGCAAATAGAAAATTTTTGATATTAACTTTTTCTGTTGCCCATAGGCACATACAACTCAGAAATTGACAAGTTTCCTCCCCTTCAACAACAGAAGAAAAATCAGAACAAGGCCTCATGTCATCAGAATATACACATCACAGTCATAAATTATACAAACTACATACACATCAGGTCAGGAGAACTCTGTAAGCCTGCACTGCCACTACCTATAGAATCCTGTCGCTGTGAAGCATGCACAATTTAAAGAAAACTAAATTATTTTTCACAGTGTTCTCAGTAGAGCTGTAGGCATAATAAATCAACAGTAAGTTAATGACTGAAATGAGTCTTAGCCAGCAGAACATTAAGTCTTGGCAAGGAGAGAATGCAGTAGCTCCTGCCTCACCAAGACCTGACATAATCAGTCAGTAAGAGGCAGGTCTCAGCAACCAGACAGAATTCCACAATATACTGAACACACGATCGCTACAAAAACACTAGCCATTTGATATCCAAATAGTAGAAAATGCCAGAAAAAAAACTCCAGAAAGTTGTAACAGAAAAAGAAGCATAAACTGCCAAGAATGGATAGAGTCCCTGTGCAGTTTATCCATCCATAACCATCATACCCACCATAATTCCGAGGTTTGCCCATCAGTTTCTTGATTTTCTCAACTGTCTCTATCATCATTGTTGAGTTGTCTTTCGTAACATCTGCCGCAACATACATTGGTAAACATACAGTGATAAAAGCAAATTTCATAAGATTTATGCAAATAACCCTCATCTACATTTATACAAATAACACTCATCCAGATTTACACAAATAGGACTCATCTAGAGGTGTGACCTCGAGGTAATAAAGGGAAGCAGCATAGGGCTTTGACATAACATAAACATGCTGACAGCTGCACGTTCAAATTTCCATCCTCGGATCCTAGTAGTCTCTCTTGTTTTAATCAAAACTTCAGCTGTAACATCTACTCAAAAGCTAAGGAAAAAAGTCTATAATATTCACCAAGTTCAAGAAAGATAAACCTAACAGTAACATGCTTATCCCTTCCATGACACCTATATGTTTCCTAGTATGAAAAAACATTCTTATTCACTGACCAATTTTTTCTGGGTGAAACTCCCTCTCGTCAAAATAGATCAGCACTGTTTCATCCTCAGTGTTAACCGAGCGATACTCATTAAGTCGTCGAACAAGCTCCTTCTCAGTGTTGTGTGTCCCAGAGACAACAGCCTCTGGCAAGTTCATGACACGCTGCTTCAGGAAGTCATCGCCAGCCACCAGGCAAATGACAAACTCCGGCATGATGGTCTTGTTAAAGTCCGGTTTGCCCTCCTCAGATTCCTCCTCGTCTTCTACTGCAGAGTCAGAGCAAGTAATCAGGTGGAGATAACAACATTCAGAACCGACTTTACAAACAGAAATGAGTCAGTCAGTCATAGGAAACCTTGGCTGCCAATATCGGCCAACAGCAAATGCCTCATCATTCACACACACCGCTGCCCCCCCCCCCCCACCAAAATAATCCCCTCAAAACAACAGGAGTTCAACAAATTGAGATATAAACATCGTGAAATATAAAGTGTCTAGCACTTTCATCTTGCTTCATTTAGTTGCTACTCCTCATTGCCTTTTTTGATCTGCTATCAAAAGTTTTACACTTTTGTAAATGAAAATATGCGGAAAAAACTGTTTACAAAAAAGAAAAAATTGCAGATCCTACAGAATGTGAGGAGTAGGGGAGGGGGTACAGCAAGTCATGACTCACAAGAAAAAAGTTCCTTGGCTTGCTCCAGCGTTTTTGGGTAGCCGTCCAAGATGAACCCTTGGTTCTGACATGGCATAGACTGAAGGCGTTCCCGGAAGAAGCGAATAACAGTCGAGTCATCGATGCGCCCACCGTTCTCCTCCTTGCTCTGGTTAATCTGCTCCAGGAGACCCTGGGCCTCCTCAGCCCCCATCTCACTCTCCTCCTCCTCTTCTTCCCCATGCTCACCTTCACCTTCGCCCTCACCTTCAGCAGCTACCCGTCGCGCCTTCATTTGCTGACGACAGGTTAAACAAAATGGGGGAGGGGTAATAAGGAACGAGGCCATTCCAATCAATTCAACTAACATGATGTGACAAATGACCTTTTCGGGTATTATACAGATCAACCCAAAAAAATTTTCGATCACACATAAAATGTAATCTCACCTAATTTAATCTTATTTAAAAGCAATTTTGTTTCCGACACTCTAAGGCACATTTTTAAAAAAAGTCTAATGACTAGCCTTGATAAAAATGATTTCTCTAATTCAAAAATAATGTTTCAGTGATTTTTAATTAATGATTGAGGTAAAGCTAGTATGAATGTTAGAATTATGTAACACAAACATTATCCCAATGTATCCATCTACAACTCCTACAGACACCATTTTTAAATCACTTATGTAATATGGACAACAGAAGAGATTAATATTGCATCTGTGGTTTTGTTTTTAAGTTCCAACATAAAACGCATATTTTTTAAAAATTGTCTGCAATAAAAAATGACAATGGATGGTTAGCTGATGTCAAAATAGAAAAATGATCCATACAAGGTCCTCAATGGCCTCATCAATAACATCTTTGATTTTGATGTGGTGTAGCTTGTAAAACTGACACAACTGCTGAATGACTGTCGTCTTGCCAGATGCCGGAGGGCCCAGAATAACAGCTCGAAGTGGCTGTAATAGGAAACACCAAATGAAACCATGCCAGGCTGAACAGGGAGAATGTAAATAACTTTAATATGCACCATCATTTTTTTCTTTTAAGACTCATCATGGTGCATATGCACAACTGTTCACGTTCTGTCCGCGAATTAGATAATGATGCAGACAAAAATCAACTACTACTCCTCTCCACCAGCAAATAACAAGGCACTTGAAGGCTCAAGATCAGATTTAAAGTTCAGATCGCTTTGGTTAACAAAAAAACAGTAATTCCACCAAACACTGGATGTGGATTTCTTACCAGCAGATTGCGGGTGTCTTTATATTCTTTAACGACAGCCTCGATGCTCTCCACCAGGCCCATCTCAGCTACCCAACTGATGTGCATGTTTTCTTTCACAAACACAGCATCCATGTGCAAATTCACCAACAGTTGGTCAAAGTCTGCTTGCTGCAAACACACAAAAAAAGAGATAACTTTCAACTCAAAGCACACATTCAGCATGAGAGAGAAAGAGATGGGTGGGTAGGCAGATAAAATGGAGGAAGAGACATCAAAAATAGAAGACTGAAGTGCACAGATGCACAAGTACAGAGCATTAAACCCAAGATATTTCAAGACGGGTATAAAATAATATTTGATGAAAACTGTAATTCTTTTATGAGTACAATTTCTTGTAAGTTTATCCACCTGCTAACCTGTAAACTGTGTGTGACAACATCTTCACACTTATAGTTATAAGTATATCTGGGCATAGATGTATCTTCACATGGGCATGCCTGCACACACACTCTGCCCCTATTGCACACTCCCCTCCACACACACACACACACACATGCATGCTTGCGCATGCGCACACACACACACACACCTCAATGTCCCTGCTGAGAAGGGCCTCCTCTTTGGTGATGTACTTGATTTTGCCAGATCCGAGATTTTTGCTTACAGCCTACAAAACAACAAATGTTACATCATGTACTTTATTTTTCCAGATCCAAGATTTTAGTTTGCATCCCATAAATCAATAAACTTTACATTATCCAATGGTATGGCAATAGCGAACAGTGTTCACAGATTTTTAAGGCTTTTATTTTAAATAAGAATCATAAGGCTCTTACCACAACAGGTTCTCTTTTCTTTTCTTCTTCCCTTTTTTGGGGGGGTCTATTTCATGGATTTGATTTACTTTAATACTATTTAGATATAAACACAATCCATCATTTTATTCAAAAGCCTTAACCAAGAAGTTAAATAATAACACGCAATTGGCATTTTATCGTGGTGTGTAAATAGTTTGTGTTATTAAGAATGTTACCTTTACAATCTCATATAGCGTGTTCTGAGAATCATCCTTTGCAATCAAGTAACGCACTTTGGGGCGAGCATCCGCTATGTTCTGAATCACACTGGAAACAAGAACAAGTGCTGCATTAAAAACTAAACTTACCTAGATTCAAATTCCTAGCACATCGGTCTAGCCATTCTACAGAAACTTCTATTACTGATACTAAAAGCTTGGGGTGAACGGAAAGGTAAAATCACTTGGTGTGTTTGGTAACAGCAAAAATATCACATAGTTATCCATCAACACTGGCATTCTTCAGACAATATGACAAGCACAGCTCACGCTGCCAGATCCTGGATGTGAATGGTTGGTACCACATTCTCTCCATTGCCAAAGCACTGCAGCTGAGGGGCATTGTGCCAGGCAGACTGAAGACACAAAAATTTCCACAAATGCATAAGAACTCTTCATCCAAATCATAAAAGTATTTGAAAGAATTAAACATTTTATGATGCATGTCAGATAATTAAGAATCTAAATAAACTAATTTCTCGATTTATGATTACTGCACTCATTCACAAATCTGGAGCTCACTCTGAAAAGATTATGGAAGATTTTTAAAATTAACAATAAGAACTCGTTCACAAATCTGGGACTAACTCTAAAAAGATAATGGAAGATATTTAAAATTAACAGTAAGAACTCATTCACAAATCTTGCACTCACTTTGAAAAGATAATGGAAGATATTTTCCTCTTCACCATAGGTGAGGCCAGCACATACCACATAGGTGACTAGCTTGGCTTTGTTCTGAAAAAAGGGATTATAACAGACAAAAGATAATGTTTGCTCTAAACCTGAAAAAGGGATGTCTATCTTCTCTAGGGGAAAGAACACTTTTCACACACTTTTCCCCATCTCCTGGAAAGTTTGAATGTCCTTATTTTTTTACTGCTCCAGATTGAATTCTTTCAATTACTATGCTGTGTATATCTTGGAACTCAAAAGTGTTTCATTGCAAGTGTGCTAACCATATGACAATTATGTTTACACCCATATACAAGTGTTTTTACAAGCAAACAAACACTTTTGGTGAAATTAAATGAATTTCTCAGCTATTTAGATCATGAGAAACCCAAAATGATTACCACTTTTAACACATCAAACTTCAATATGGATTAGTATACTCGAACATTCATCTCTACTTTAAGCACAATTTTCACAACAGAGATGATTTCCATACAGCTCCCTTTTCCTAATCGACTCACTTATATACAGCCATGGACATCCACCGAGCCATCCACTCACCAGCACCCACACCCCTCCCCCACACATACAAGCATACACATCATGTCACTTGCACACACAGCCTGTCACACGTACACAAGGTAAACATGACACTGCAAATGGAAAAGAGGCTGGCTGATTATAAAGCCCAATAAAATCCTAAAATGCTGTGCTCCGACCGTTTTGCCTAGCTTGATGACTGTCTTCTCGGCACTGATGTGCTCCTTGAAGTTTGGGTGAGGCTTCCTGCGGCGATAATCATCTTCTGTGAACGGTATTTCTGGATCATCCTGAAACATAAAATGCAGATCGTACAACACATATATCTCAAGACGCTCCTTGGTATTTCTGGATTACATTGGAGTGGAATAACAAAATAATGTAGCATGAATAACTGAACTATGCATTCACCAACTGAATGTCAGGATGTTCTACTTATTCCAGAATCTGGATTGGGGTTAGGTGAAAAAAAACCCCTACTTGGGTAGGTAACTTTAGAGAGACAGTGCTTCCATGTTGCGGTGATTTTGCACTATACGGGAATGAGGTCCTATTACTAAACTATACACTGAAAGAACCACCAGACTGATGGCTACAGTAAGATGGTCAGTGCAGACAGGTAGTTTAATGTGCGGGGAAATGGCTCTATGGAGTATACACAAACATTTAATTCCAGGATATACTCCTTGGTCAGACCTGGATTTGAACCAGCAACCTTCCACACACTGGTCTGCAACTTTACCAGCAAAGTTATCCAACCCCACAGGGAGCTACTTTTGCAGGAAACTGACTTAGTATTCAACAATAGTAAGAACAACTACAAAAATAAAAAAATAACTATTTTGAATATTACAAAAACTAAAAGAACTGTCAAAGCAAAGGACAGACCCTATTAACCTTGAAAACGTACCTAACTTCACATGTATGTCATGAAATAACTGAAAACCCTGAAGATAGGGACTAAGTGCTAGCATTAAGAAAAGTTAGTATTCTATCTATCTTTCTAACTTTTCACACAATACAGTATAAAACAAAACAATATGCAATGAAATACAGAATTTAAGATAACTTTAATGGCTAACTAAAAATGTCTAGTCTCATTATATCTCATCTTCAGGGAGCAATAAGTACAGGACATACAAACTGCTGACAGCACTCACAGGATCTAAAGGTTTGCTTTTGGCCCATGTCATGCAGGAAGAGATGAGGATAAACATCTTGGGTTTGTCAATTTTATCCAGGTCAGCATGCAGCTCTGCAACAGTGCACTTTCCACCTTACACACTATTCCATCTATTAAAATACAGTCGAATCCGGTTAATCGGTCCTAATAACCGGCTGGTCCGATTACACGAACATGCCCTATGTTACAGTTAAGATTCTGTTCTTTAAGATTTGGTCCGAATAAGCGGCTGGTCCGATTATCCGGTGGTCCAATTAACCGGATTCGACTGTAATTCATTTTATTTCATTAAAATCAGATCAGTGATAGCAGTGTTTTCCTCAAATCAAGATTTGCATGTTACATTAGCAACATGTGATAACAAATTGATATCCAGCACCTACATAAAAGATTCCCATGTTCTCACCAGCAATAGATGTTCTAAATACATTCAAGTTTGCTAAGATAATGCAAAAGCAAAACTGTGTAAGAATCAAACATATTTGTCTCTTAAGTTGTTCTGTCACTTGTGTACAAACAAAAACATATGCTGTAATACTAATGACAAAAAAAGTCTGTTGTAGTCTTACAACACTCATGAAAACCAACCATAACATTTACAGGTGTATTCCACTTTAACACTGCCTACCTGAGATTGCCCAAACAGCTTCATCAATCTGGTCTGGATCCTCTGTGATGTCATAAACAATGATACTACACTCGGCCAACTGCTCATAAAGCTGGTCTTTATTTTCATGCTAAAACAAACATTGATATACATGTATAAATAAGCTGGTTCAAACCCTTTTATTAGTATTTTATAAGAACACACAAACTTGTGAGTGATTTTAAAGCAGTCAGCTGTGAAAACAGTTCTGCTGTTCGGACAAACTATTCTGACAATACATGAGATATAAATTAAGAATAGAAATATTTATATATATCAAGCTGGGTCATCACCAAAGGTAAAGTACTGAACTATTAAAAGCATTGATAAAATACCTTTAATACCTAAATAATTTGGACTGACTGCAGTGATTGACAATGTACATAAGCACAAAGGGCGCTTTACAAAGAAAAGTTTTAAGGTCAGCACAATGAACAGGTGACATGAATTCAAAGCAAACCTTGATTAGCTCCTTAACAAATTCAGGTTTTGTCTTCTCCCGGTCCTTGAGAGTGCCCACAATTTCATAGCATCCTTCCTTTGGTTGCTCCAACACTGAAGATCTCCCCGAGGCTACTTCTTCTTCTTCCCCGACCTCCTCTAGGGAGGCCCCAACCACACACTTGGACAAGTACTGGAGACAAAATGACAAAATTCCATGGGCAAGGTCGGAAAAATTACATACCACTTCTTCTAATCAGTTTTAAACTAGCATTTACAAATAAGAGAAAAAAATCAATGTCTAAGTCTGATAGTGATTGCATGTCTTACAGTTACATGCACAGCACAATATGTCCACATAATTTATTATTAATAATGGCAGCAAAACATTTTAACCATACAAAATGAACTCAGGAAAATATCTGACATACAAAAACCGCTTGGTGAAAGTATCAGCACTTTTTACAGCTGCAGCAACGGTAAATTTGGTGGACACAATTAATTAAGATGCCTCACAAAGAAATAAACGAATTTTTACAGTTACTATGCAAATACATGTGATTTTACAGAACCTGAGAACGTATTATAAAACCGCTGCATCACTAGCTATAGATTTATTTGTAAAAACTGCTACTGATTTTTGTGAGTACGGAAAACTTACCTCGAGATCTATGTAATCGGATAATTAAGAAATATTTGCTAATAGAAATTAATTTTACATCTTATTTCAACCATTTTATGTCATCTGAACTTCAGATGCATTGATTATAAATAATATAATCGACGACATCGTTATACTTAGCCGGAATATTTTTATTTATCTTTCCATTGGGAAAATAAATGATGTATGACAAGCACTTTATTTGTTCATATAATAGTTGTTTACCTTGCCAATATTTCCGCACTGATACTGATCGACCTGGTTGATGAATATGCGCTTACTCTTGGGCTTTTCTGTCTCTTCCAGCGTGCTCGCCATTTTGTTGAGCACTTGTTGCTAGGTTCTGTTGCTAAGACGAAGAGCCGCAGAGTGAGCTCCCTTTGAGCCATATGCCGTGCCGTTGAGGAGTCGAACATAGCCCTCTTCCCTCCCCC
>SMGT01010269.1:23154-43154 GCA_004794575.1 Lanistes nyassanus
AATAACTAGAGAAATCTACCGAGGGAAAAGATTCTCATACTCTGACACGTTCGCTCAGTCTCACACAGGCAAAACACTTCTAGCTCAAGAGCCCCCACCCTCGTAAAAACACACAACTGCAGCGAACTGTTATTCAACATATGTTTCAAACACTAACTGACTCGACAACATCAAATATATCTATAGATTATTTACAAAGAATCACCCTGCTCGTGTCTAGGGCAAGACCCTGCCTGATTATGTCATACCACGTGGTATCAGACAAAGAAGATAATCAAACTCCAGAGGGGAAATCAAACTGCAAAACGGCCTATGATCCCGCTCAATACACAAATACAATAAGTGACCGACAACAGAGCTCCTACTCTCGTCACTACTGGAACAACTACTTCTGCAATACACAATTCTAAAGCTGTTCAATGACCAACAATGAAGCTAGGACCCTTCCACGACCAGCGCTTCACTCTTACCTCCTCTTTTGACACACGTCCGGCCACTAGCCTATGACGTCTCCTGTCTCCTGCAGGATAAAACCACCTATCTTAAATCAACCCTAGTCCCAGACTCTAAGATAAGTTTATGGCAAGAGCAGTCCTATAAGGCGCAACAGCAGTCACTTACTAGTTTGTCTCGTAGTCGGCAAAATACACCCCGTGTACCTGCGTGAGATGCTGAAGCCCTTTTACTCTTTCCGCGTCTTGGCTAAGATGGCGAGGGGTAGAGGTCCGTGGGTCTACACGTGTCCGCTTCTCTTGGTCTTCCTACATTAACTCTCTCTCCATGTCCTATCCCCGTCTGTCTCTGTGTGTCAATTACGTTTTTTTTTGCCTGCTTAAGTACCCTGCCCACCACGCTCAGTGTCCATGGGTACCTCCTTATTCTAATTCAGACCAGTTCTGGCCAGCCTAGGTTGGGGCGGAGCTATCAGGCTGTCATGGCTAATGAGGTAGCGTTCCCTACCAAGGTGTCGGGAGGGGGAGGAGCTAACAGGCTAAACTACGAGTGACAGGTGATAACCTATAGGAGTGACATTTGACAATCATCGTCGTCATCATCATCATCATCAGCATTACTTTTGCGATAGACTCAAGACGTGATCTCCAATGTCGAACTTAATCCACCTGAAAGACAAGTACGGCAACGACCTGTACCTCCACCATGGCGGAGACGTCTGGGCACCGCCGTTTCCTCTCATCCAGGACCTGCGCCAGCACCTGGCTGATCTACGTCACGCGGAGCTGCGGCCAGATGATGTTATTCTGACCGGATTTCCTAAGTCTGGTAGGCCTACATCTTCTGTCTGGTAGGCCTACATCTTCTGCTTAAAGCAAGCGTCCTTTCACCGTTTGATAATATTTCAAGCGTGCATTCTGGCGCCTCTTGTCATTGAGTCTCTTGTCTTCACTTCATTCTTTCCTCTTGTCTCTTGTCAACTGTCGCCATGTTCTTGTAGGTATTTTCTTGCAGCGAAAGGTCATTTTGTGTCGCTCGTCTTTCCACAACACCGACATCCACAGTACATTAATTCTGTGTACTTCATTAGAGCTACAAGGTGGTCTTACTCCATTTTACAAATCCAACAAGTGGCTGGTGCTTGGAGTAAAATGTGGCAACAGCAAGGAAACTGATCCAAGCTAAATACTAAGACAAAAGTCCACGTTTGGGGGCTGGCTTGCATGACCGTTCTTACCTTCTGTTCATTAGTAAAGGTGGACGTAAAATACACAGGGTGAGTGGACCTTATGGTCGTTCTCTTACGAAGAGTAGTCGAGATAAGAACGCTCAAGCCAGCCCGGGACAGTACCTTGTCATCAGGGCTAAATAAATAAATAAATAAATAAATAAATAAAGCAAACAGTAGGAAATAAGAGGCGGAAAGTGATGTCTGTCGTAGCTACATACAGAAACATCTTATATCCTTTGTCTTGTCCATATAACGTACATACCTCTGCCATTAGCTGTAGTACCCTACTTTCCGTGTCTACCTTTTG
This sequence comes from Lanistes nyassanus, assembly GCA_004794575.1. Classification (NCBI taxonomy): domain Eukaryota; kingdom Metazoa; phylum Mollusca; class Gastropoda; order Architaenioglossa; family Ampullariidae; genus Lanistes; species Lanistes nyassanus. The sequence continues at coordinate 25,146 of SMGT01010269.1, forward strand.
TCTACAGGCTTTCACTGGGTGCAGCAAATCGTCAGCATGCTGGTTAGTGGTAACCCGGAATACGTGCCGCTACTGGGAGGGAGAAGCGGTGACTTTTTGGATTACAGCCCACGTGACCAGCTTCAAGCTGCCGATAAACCCAGGGTCTTTTTCACACATCTCAGGTGCTCCAGATAGAATGAAGTAGAAGTCATAAATATGCTGTTCATTTTACAGAAATTCAAGAACACGTGCATTCCAGCCAAAGCTTACTATAGTTAAGAGAAACAGGTGTGCATACCGTGTCCTTGTCCCAGCAATTCAAGCTGATCGATGCCTGAAGTGAGAGGCTGACGTTGGTATGCATGGATTGAGGTTGGTAAGCATGGATTGCCAGTTAATACCAAATACCAGATTTGTGCAAGAACGACTGGGAGAATTTAGGGTCTCCAGCCTACATGTTTCCCTCATCCTAAACGAAACGTCTCTGATATTCTCGACACCTTGCTCATACGTGCTTAGACACATTAGACAGTTACTTTACCTGGCCACAACAACAGTTACTTTACCTACCACAGAAACTCCTTCGATGTGACAGGGTCTTCCTCAACGGGCCGTCCCGGTGGTCTAGTGGTTAAGTCGTCCGCTTCTGAGGCGGGAGGTCGGTGGTTCGCGTCCCGGGTGTCATTCCTAAGACTTAAAAATTTGCAATCTAGTAGCTGCCCTGCCAGACCCCTCGCACACTGTAGGGAACACTGATAGGGGTGTCATCATAATGTGACTGGGTAGGACTGAAGGTCTGTAATGCGACACCAGTCCCAGTGTGACAACACCCAACCAACAGCGACAGGTCCACAAGGTATACGACCTGACGCCTTGCACTCTGAACATCGGCTTACAGCACCTGTGGCTTACCTTTCGTCTCCTGTATCCTTTGCTGACTTCGTGTCTTTGTTCTTTTCACCAGTTCCCTGGCCGGAGCCACATAGTTTGATCCTATTCGTTTCTTGTAGTGATTTATTATTGTGGCTGTGGTGAATGTTCTTTCGATCCTTTCGCCAGTGAAGCAGTCTATACAGGTGATGTGCAACAGACTAACAGCGAAAACCGGTTATGTCTCCAGGTTTCACCACCTGCCAATCCAGGTACAGGAAAAGAAAGTCAAGGTCATTTATTTGACCAGGAACCCGAAAGACGTGTGGGTATCGATGTACAATCATCTCAGCAGCTTGAAAACCCTAACGTACTACGGAGGAACGTGGAGCCAGTTCTTTGAGCTGATGCTTACAACTGGTCGTAAGTGTACAGGGTACAGGGTACACAGGTTTCTTGAGTCACAAAAATCACATATAAAGCTTACTTATTCCTTGACCTCATTTGTGTAGAGCACTTAATTGTTCCTGGAATCTAAAGAGATCTTCTGTGTAGCCTGTATATAATATCTACATGCAATTTTATAACCCAAGTCGATCTTTTGCGATGTATCCCGCTGAAGCGTGTTGTGTCTACCTGTCTGGCAGATATTTATGGCAACTGGTTTGACTACGTCCTAGACTGGGAAAAGGAATTGGCTGCCAACAAGCACACGCCTGTCTCCACATTGCCCTTTGAAGACTTAAAAAAGGTCGGCCACTTGGGATAGGGAGATGTAAATGGTAATCAAATGGCTACTAATAATTGTGTTTTCTTTCATAATGGTGAAGAACGCAGTATGACTGCTTAATTGCTGTTTATATGAATATTGTGTTTTTTATATTCCATTTCTGTTTGTTCTTACTGTAGACCACTAGTGGATGAATGTGAAGAATACGCAGGGACGCACGGACAGGATGTTTTGTGATGAGGGGCGGGGGTGGAAGGAGGGATGGATGGATGGGTGGTCACGTTTGTATTGTTGTTTGATATGGTTTTTTATTATTTTCTTTGCTGCAAGGATCCTTTGGGCCAGATTGAAAAGTTGGACCAGTTCCTAGGCACGGGCAGAGACAACGAACTCTATAAGAAGATTATGACCGTCTGCAGCTTCCAGTCGCTCAAGACCAAAGAGGATGCCAGCATGCCGGACGAGATGAAGAAACAGTACTGGAAAGAGGACGCAGAGGGGTTCTACAGAAAAGGTGCGGTAACTTACAGAAGTTGTTCGAAAACGTGTGCTTATTGACACACAGAAATAAAAGTTTGCGGCTTGCACACAAATACTAAACTTTTTTGCCACTTACGTAAATATCTGTGCAGTTTTTTTATTGAACACACATTTTTTTGGTAGGTAGTGATTCCTCAACCTCTTTTTCCTATGCTGTTAGTTAGTTTCTGCATAAATCCGAAAAACATATTAATTTGAACGGTAATAAAACTTCATTGGCCTTTTTAGCCAACATGATTCGCTTGAAGTAGTATAAATGGCAAAGCTAGCTTGCCCACACTTTGCCCTGAGAAGTAAAGGACAATTTTGGTGGTGGTGGTGGTGGGGGGGGGGGGCAATAACGCATGGCAATAATAAGTAAATCTGGAGAAGTTGTGTTTAGTTTAGAAGACCTTTCAAAGAGTTTTTGAGCGGTTTATTTTATTCACAGACTCTTGTAAATTTTCTTTTTAAAAAAACTAATGGAAGCAAGATGTTATGGAGGGAAGCAAAATAGTCCGTGGCACCATATGACATTCATATTAGCGCATCAACATACGCAGGCCGTTTAACGTCGCTTGGCCCAAAAATCTTGAGGTAATTAATTAAGATAAAAGGGCTCGGTATTATGCTCATATCCGACATGTTAAATAATCAAACAAGAACAAATGAGGACAGAGCGCTATAAAATCGTCAAACGACAACCCCAACAAAGTACCCCAGAGAAGATCTGCCACGTTCCTTACTTTCGACTCTCACTTTGCTACGTGTTTGGGTACGGTAGGCTCCCTTGTTTGCACACGTCAGCATACGGTTGTGTCTAGCCCTGCCAGTACTTTGCTGATGTTAAATAATGAGAAGCCTTGGGGTTTTTTTTCGGCAGGAGAGATTGGCGACTGGAAGAACTGGTTCACGGCAGGTCAGAACGAACTGTTCGAGGAAGTGTTTAAGCGACGAATGGCCGGAAGTAGTCTGACCTTTACTTTCGAATGATGTCCCTTTGACTGTGCTCCTAAAGTGATAGAGGCTGCTATGACGGCAGTTGTAAGCGCTTATCACCAATGGCATGCACACACACACACACACAAAATCACTGTGTTGATTTGTAAATCCAGGTAGGGGCCACCTCCTATCTAAGTTTGTGCGTTTACACGAAATGAAATGATTTTTGAAATGATCTGGTTCCCTTCGCTTCCATCCACAGTAGACAATCTTGGTGATGTAAATTAGGAGAGATAATAATTTTGTGCAAAAATGTGTCTGAATGTGTTAGCCAGATATATGTGTACAAATGGAGTAAGGATGGCTAGAATGAATTGACACCCGCAGACACCAGTACAGTCGTGATAGCCATTTGTTTTTCTCGAACTTCGCGTTGAATAAAAGATCAAAGCTGTCACTGGTACCGGTCCCTTTGTTTGATGTTTGACGCAGTAACACATTAACTGTAAAACTGTAGCAGCTTCCGTGAGGCTCAGCACAGTTGTCCTACCGATGTCGTAATATAAACAGTGAACTGCCACCTTTGGATGAAATGATTACATGCTTGAATCAGCCTGATCACATGACGACCATATTTGGAGGTCGGAGATTCCTAAGGAAGACTTGATCACCGCTGACTTCTCCACGCCACTTTTGGGAACCTGCCCTGTCATCAAGCACGTGCGCCGATTTCACATTCAAAGAAAATAATTGTGCAAAGACAGCCACGAGCTTACCAATTCAGGTCGTGTCTTGAACGTGTTGGGCGGACTTGCAAAAGATCGCAGTTCATTGACGTACCTGACATCATCCCAAGAACAAACTTAATTAACCTCGTAATAATATGATGGAATAATATATATGTGTTGGAGGTTGTGTTTACCAAGATTAGAACCAGCTGTTATGATATAAGAGCGAATTCTGTTTAGGGCACAAAAAGTGCATCTTGTCAAAAGACATGATTGTGTCTTCTGTATAAATGTTTATATTGTCAAGGGAGACAGTCTCTTATCGCGTCTGTTCTTCCGTACGTGTTTACGTGAAACAAAGATTGTCTCCCTTGCATAGATAACTTATTTGTGCCACAGTGCTTAAAGCGTTACATAAGATGTAGAGTTGACACTTTTGCCAGTGAATGGTTCTGTTCAGTGAATGCTACAGTTCTGTTGTGTGGCTTTCATTGTAGCCCCTTAGCTTCTAACAAGCCGCTGCATTAACCATCAATGGTTCTATTAGAGCTGTAGGAATACAAGGGTGACGATCCTTGTCATATCTATACAAGGGTCATAATCGCCCCATCCTGTTGTATACACTGTACTTGTTACAGATGGACTTCGACAGCCGAGAAAAGAAGATCGAAGCCTTTGAGAACAAATACTTCCGCAAGCAATTCCACGTCTTTTATATCCATGTTGAGAGATAGTTCAAAAGTAAACTTTCCAGCTAGGTTTCCCTATGGATGACCGTATAGATGTCTACGGTATGACGAAGCAAAGAAAGTCACGAACAATAATCTTGAATTGCTTGGTTTGAGGTCTTTCCTAACCGGATGAAGATGTCTCCTAAAACAAGGAAGCACTTGATCTAGCTAAAGGTCTACCATAACCGGACGTATTTACTTCAAACGGGTGGTAGGGTATTTGTTGCTTAACGTCCCGCCGCAAACTAGGAGGGTGTTGCAAGCACAGGTGCACACATGTGCACACGAGCGATCACACACACACAACCTCTGTAATCCCTCCCTATATAGAAATTCACCAGTGAAAAGGTTAAAACGAAGTGCCTGACGGGATCATTCCAAGCTCACACGTCAAATGAAAAGAAGGGCGAAGTACTGTCGAGCCGTCCGCGACAAAAGTGTTCATCCTATATTGATCGCGATATCATATTTCTAGGACATTTTCTGTTCACTGAGATTACAGTCAAGTCTGTGTCTCAAGGCCCTTCGTAGATGGACCAAAGGGCGTCGTCTGACTGGCCAAACGTTATGGCCAGATACATCTTAAGAAGATGCGCAAAATTATTTTTTTTTTAGAATCTAACAAACCAAACAAACAATATCTATTCTGTGAGTTATTTACATTTTTTTCCCAATTCGAGATAGTTGCACAGTCGTACTATAACTCTTCACCATTATCTGCAGTTGGGTTTGTCAAACCGTATGAGTTTCGCCTGTGAAATTGTTTTTCCTACCTGTACTCTGAGGCGAGTTCCAACTTAATTGGTACGCCTGTACTTGATACTTGGTGCGCCGCGATAAATTCATATGTAAACATCCTATTTATACCGAAAACAAGGGCTTCAACTTATACATGCAAGCAGAAAAATTAAGCCCCTGTCGTATCATGAACCCTAATCCTACCCCTAACCCTACCCCGAAAGATAACCGAAAGATACCACTCAACGGTGTAAAACCAGTGTCTGTACCACTGGGCTATCGATCACCAACGGCTTGTTTCGTTCGTTGAAGCTGTAAGAAATTGCGCTGTGACGTCGTTGGGCTGTATTTCAGGAAGATCTTCCTGACTGGAACACACCTGCAGTTTGAGCTATTTGAGGAGAACCCTCGGAGTACATGTCGAAAATACAAAACTGTCGCGCCCCGCCTTAGACTTGTTCGAGGACAGGTCAGACTCACTAAAGCGTGACATGGCTATAAAGTTTTAATGAATGCATTGAGATCACGAGAACAGAGTAATGCAGGAACGCAAGCTTGGCGCACTACGGGTTTTCTCACTTCAAAGCACAGTGTCAAACTGTATTGTAAAGAAAGTTCGTGAGTCGTATGCCATAGTCTCGGAAAAAACTATTCATCAAACGATCGCGGCATGCCGCCCAGCAGGCGCCCCTGCACGATCTGCGACAGAGGGTGAGTCGATCAGTTACTAGTCTGCGAGAGTGAGTAACGTACTGCTGCAGGTGTTCTCGTAACTATTGTTATCGCTGTTGTACCTGTTGTTATCTGCTGGTCGCTCAGTCTTTCTCCTCCCTCACACACTTCTTTTCTTTTACGTACTTGTTCAATGATTCGATTTGCATGTGTCCATCGAAAGGCAAAGTTTCTTACCCTCACTTCCGCGGTTGTCGGCCTTTGTTATTTTCTTCCTTTTTTTTTTTTGTGCTGCAAGTTCTTAGACCAATCCTTCTAAAGCAACATTCACACCGTGTGATTAAGCAACTGAGAGCAGCAGAGATTTGCTGCCTCACTGCGTTTATGCTCATCGATAGTGCTGGCTCTTGGGGAAAAAACCCCAAGCAATTAGAACTCTGCCAAAGTATTTTAAGAAAGGATGTTGGAAAAGAGAAAAGTACAAACGCTTGTTGACAGCAAATCATCATATCACAAAATTTCAAATGAAACAAAAACCACGACACATGTGTTTCTCATTCTTGGGCTTGGTTGCATTCCACTTACAGACGGCTCCCATGGTAAGACGCGTTAAGTTATTCTTCCCTTGCTCTGCTAGAACCTGGGAATCTCCATCGAAAAAAAAGTATTTGGAAGTCTAAATTCCTAACCTAAAGGAACTTAACTAATGGTTCTTCCCTGTCACTAGGCCTGATATCTGATTCCGTGCTGGAGAGGAGAACCATGGGCTGCAAAGTCTGCAGAAACTTTATGTCGGCGGATTGAGACTAGGCTTACTAAATGCATTGCAATTCCTTTGCTCGTGTGATTGCACCTCCAATCTCGTAATGGATCAGAATGTTTCGTGTCATTTTTTAGCTATATTAAGCCAGTAATGGAGAGGGGGCCTTTTAGACAGCACCATGCAGTAATATAGAGTACAATAATATAGCCAGCACTAAACGTAATTTTCTGGCGATCAGAATTCTTTTGGTAAAATAACATACTGAGACATACGCCGACATGGACGGTTGCTTTAGTTTCAGTCAGCTGTGATCTCCGAATGAAAATACAGCTTCAAACATGAGATCTTGCAATACATATAACGTTTTAATTTTCGCGCATGCGCAGTGTCTGCTTACCAACGACCAAACAGGAAGAAGGGACATGCGCGGCCAGCCGTCTGCTCACCGACTGGGGGAAGACGCGCGATAACTTCTGCTGTGTTATTGCACAGCGTTTACGTAAAAAGAAAAAATGGCTTGAAGAAAAAGTAGGAGTTTTCATTGTTTTCCAATGAGCAAAAGTATAAGAATCGGGGGAAGATAAAAATCAAAGTTACAAACCATTAGAAGAGACAGTTTCGTGCCGACAACAAACACGAGGCTCTCGTAGGTATTATATACAGTCGTCACTGTGTCTTTCAAATAAATGCTCCGCCTTCGGTATCAAATCTTGGTGTTAACAATACCAGCTTGCGGACAGTGAAAAAATTGTTAATATTAATTTTCCTTGTGCTTGATTAAGTTTATTATTCCTGCAGTTTTCATAAAATAACTGTTGTTTATATCCGAAAGTTGCTGAGCCAATGTAACTATAAGCCCCCCAGACTTCTACAATTTGTCTGGTACTTCTATTTGCTATTTTGCTGTTACTGTCTTTGTAGCACAGCAAATATCTGCTCATAAAAATAGACATATTGAGTGTGTACAGTACTGGCGATCGCGTTCACGAGAGAGAGAGGAAACGGAGGAAGAGAGCACAAATATTTTATTTATATTATTTACTGTTTTATTGGGCATAATTTATCAGCTAAACTTTATCATAGCTATGTATGTACATGAAAAAGCACTTCGCACGTACCCCGGGGTACGTCTTGAAACGTACCACGGCCGTTGATAAGGATCGGAGTTGGGGAGGAAACGGGGGGGGGGGGGTCTGTATTTTTGAAAGAAGTGCATGGCTTTCACACTCGTCTCCTTTTTTTCACTTTACACTCATTTCAGGTTTTTCCCCTTTTGACATTTTTTTTAAAAATTATTTATTTTCACTTGCATAAAGAAAGAATATGAATTAAGCTGGACGATTACTTGACTCCACGATTTGTTTTCATAAAATCGTTAAAAAAAGGGATGGGTTCCCTACGTTTTCCTTACCCCCCCCCCCTTATCCGAAACAAACTGCGGTGCTATACACTTTCAAAATAATCACACGTAAAACTCATAAAGGTGTAGAAAAGTCTTCTTAAACGAACCATATACGCTGGCCTGCATAACTGCGGCAGAAATTTAAGTAGGAAAGTCAAACACCAAAGACTATTTTTTAAAAGCTGCTATCAATCGAGATGCTCGTGGAAAAATACTAGTACGCGCTCTTACTCGTTTTGTTCTGTACTATCCAGTTATTTTCAACAGAATGAAACAGTGACGCAAAGACCTGAGATTTTGTTAATATCGAGCGACCGCTACTTATAGTGGTTGATGCAAACACTTTTGTTTCATTGTTACAAAAAAACCTAATGGCTTTGATGACTTTGTTGTGTTTCAGCTCTGACCCTGCTGTAATGCTTCTTTCCGTACGCTGTATTGTTTAAGCGCTGTATAAAAGGTGCTTTAAATTTGCTTCTTTCACTTGCATTGTGATGATTTTCAGCATTTCGACCAGTTTCAATTTCTTTGGGATTAAAAGAGTCCTTTCCATGAACACGAAACTGTACGTCAGCCTTAGCTTGTACAAACCATCGAGAGAAGCAGACGCTACACCCCAATGACCCTAGTTCCGGTGGCAAGTTGGCGCGAAAAGTACTAGCAGCTGACTGGTTGTTGCCAATAGACACCAAAGAAAATGAAAAAGGCTCATAACTATTCACCTCTATTTTGATGGGAAACGGAGTTATGTCGCTTGCCGTTAAACTGAATTAAATGACTTCGTTGATTTATTGTCCTCAATTTTCTTAACTTGTTACAGAAATTTATCGGGTGGAATTTCTTTCTCAGTGGGTGAAATGAAGAAAGAGTAATTTGACTGCCCTTTTTGGCACAAAATTAAATACACTTATGTGAATCAAATGTCCAAAGATATGGGTCTACGGGAGTTTCATTTGTGCATAAAATCAAAAGCACATTATCCGTCAGTAACACAACAGTCGCTTGTCGAACGGGGGAAGACGAATCAAAAGGGATCGAGCTCTCGCAATTCACTGAGTCCCGGCAGGCGATGCCCTGACGCTATGGAAAGGCTAGACAGCTGAGTTTGCTCCCATAAAAGGCTAATATGACACGTTCCGACTGTGTGTGTGTGTGTGTGGATATTCTACCAACATTATTATGTCGAATGGGTTGAAAAGGAATAATATATTTCTGCAGGAATTGAAAGAGAATTTAACATCTACACGTGTACACTGTACAGCTCATTGCTTGAAAAGGCACGCAAGCAAGCAAGTGCGCACAAACACGTTCACCCAAACATGTACTCTGGTTTTCCTGGAGAATGCTATCGACCTTCCCATAATGAGGTGTGCCCAAGGCATTCACCGCGCATAGTTCTTTAAGGAAACTTATGGTGAACATGTTTGCCATTTGGCAAGTTAGATGGTTTGAGGCGACACGCATTCTGAGCTTGAAAAAGCGCAGAAAAACTGGAGCCAATCAAAATACAGTATCACGTAAAATATGCTAATCTCGTAGGGTCACCACTGAAAACCTTGCAGTTTCCTGGAAGATCTTTACTGCCTATACCCCACCAAACCTATCTCCCCCAACCCCCACCTATCCCCTACTCCTAGCCCCCACCCTAACCCCACCCCTTACCCTTCCCTTAAATCCCCCTCCTCCCGGAACATCCCCCTCTCCCTCCCTTCCCCCCTCCCCTGGAAAGACCTTCGAAATATAGCTCGCCATTTGATTGGCTCCGCTTGTTACAAATCCTAAATAGAGCTCGTCATTTGATTGGTTCCAGTAGTTCTGCGCTTTTACATGGTGCCCTCCCCCGACCCACGAAAGATCTGCGAAATAGAGCTCCCCATTTGATTGGCTCCGCTTTTTACACATCCGAAACAGAGCTCGTCATTTGATTGGCTCCAGTGAATTAGAGTTCTTACGTGCTGTTCTAACTGCCCCGCACAAGTGTTATAACTGTAACTGAAAGTTTCAAATATAATTAGCCAGAGTAATGTGAAAAGTTGCTACTCTAGAGTTTTCCAGATAACTACGGTTTTTTTTTCAAAATACATGAAGTTCAGGGACAGTCTAGAAAGTCACTGCCGCTGTTACTAGCTGCATTGCCAAACCCATTCTTAGACGTATTAAAAGTCTGGAAAAAGTTCGCTATTTGTTAATGACTTCAAGGCTTATGCTTCCCGTTTAGTGTTAAATAATGATTATACAATGCACATAACACTGCCAGCGGCATTGTTAATGCAACACTGGGAATGCCTGTTCAGGTAATTTTGCCATTTCAAGTTTGGAGAAATGTTTTACAGTCAGGATGGATTTAGAATTGCGCCAATTTGAAAATCGATATACGGATGGATCTACGTACGTGAATCAATCCCTCATGCAGCGATGCAGTGATGGTGTATGTGTGGGTGGTGATAGGATGAAATTCGTCACAGGTTATCAAAAGTTCCCAGGAGCACGCTGTTATAAAAGGCACAGGACAAAAGATGTAGAAAAATGTTAAAAGTTCTCCTCTGTATGTGTGTGTGTGTGTGTGCGCGCGCGTGTCAGCGTATACGCATGCTTGCCTGTGTGCATGCGCATGTGTAGTTTTGCATGTTTGCGTGAATAAATGTGTTTTGTATACCGTGCATGCATGTGAATGCGCGCGCACACACACGCACACACGCACATGTTGATGCATGTTTTGCAGATGTGTTGAAAGGAGACAGCCGAGGGCGCAAACTGATTTTTGGTTTTTTGTAGTACTCAGTCAATCCGTTGCCTTGTATCCCTTGTGGGAACCAGAGTCCTCCAGGCATCTCGGTTCTGAGCCAGTCTCTGTAACTGTCCCAAGCTGTGGCCCATCCTCTTGGTATATACCTTGTGCCGGCGCCAGGTATTTCTTGGATGACCTCCCCCCCCCTCCCTTTTTAGTTCAAAGTATGAAATGATACGTTCAGCATGTGTGAAGCGATTCGCAAACCGGAACTAGTGATACAGCATTGACGAGTCGGAGTTGCATGTATTGATGATTGTGGAGGAATGTCCGTGTACCTTGTTTTGAATGTACATGTTTACCTGCAGGTTTGACAGTAAACATTCAGTTGTACCTCAATCGTCGTTCACATGCATGCGCGTATTATGGGAGGAGGGAAGAATGTTGACCCTTTTTTTCATTACACTATAAACATCTAGGACAATATTTAGCCCACAGTCGAGTTAGCAAATATGAAAACACTTTCAATGCAACGCTGTGTATAATCCACAGCAAGGAATAATACACTTGCTTTGCAGGAAACCCGCCCGGCATTAAATTGTCTCTTCAAGTATTTGTTCAACGACAGAGGTGTCTTTATAGCAGAAAGGCTTAGGTAGGGGAGGGGTCACAAAGTTTCAATATTTATATTGACAGCTGTTCAGGGCGAGAAGTCTTGAATGACATGTCACAACGGCAAACGCATACCTTAATCTGTATTAACCGAATGTCAGGCTTCAACGCGAAGTAAATGGAAGGGAGTGATTCCGCATGCGATTCCTTTAATTAAAATTTTATCCTCGCAGTGCACCCGTGGCACATTTTCTAGGCAATGCACGAGGACAGCCTAGTCGGGAAAAGCTGGTGACAGCGACCCTTTGAACATAGTAAAACATTTGTCGGCCATATTGAAGTACACATATCTACGCTTGCCAGACACTGCTACCAGGAGGTGCGGGGAAAGAAAAACAGCTCTTGACTTTTTCACACCTGGTTATGGTGGATTTTCTTTTCTTTTTGTTTAAAAATAGAAATAGTTCAACTTGAAACTCAAGAACACACACACACACACACACATGCCCTGTATAGAAGTTCGTGCAAGACAGTGCATTGGTAACTGTGCTTTTGTGACCAGAGACTGTACGACCTGACAGCGATCTGCGTTATGTTGTTGTAATTGCGTAGGGGAAGAATAAAGTACTCTTCCCCTCCAACTCCCAGGTGATACTGCAGTTCCCTTCCTTTAACTGCGAACAAGCGTTTCGTCCAATTTGTTGAGGACATGTATTCATCAAAACCTCTTTCAACTAGCCAGTCGCGGAAAGACTTATAAACACAGGAAACTGGATTCAGTTATGATGAAATCAAACCGCATTTTCATTCAGATGTTTGGACCAATTTCCTCCAACTGTTTTCGTCTTATTTAGTCGAACCGTATGAGGTAGCTAGAACATGCTTATGGCTGTGCGCAAACAGCGGGGCACAGGAACTGATCTTACAGCGTCCAGACTGGCTCAAGCTGACCTGCAGTGTCATTGCCCTCGACTCCTGCATCTTATCAGATTTACGAAGTCTTCCGCGGAGCGAAATTAATCCTTTCCAAAGACTAAAGACCAAAAAAAAAAAACCCTCCCCTCCAGGCTCTTTTTATAAGGTGTTCCATCACAGACGAAAAGGGGTTTTCTATTTGTGCAAACGCGTGAAGTGTGCACTACAGATAACAACTTGACTTCTCCCATTCCACAGAGCTGTCCTCCAAGGTCCCCCAAGGAGTACGACGCGATTTTCGCATGGTGCGAAGAGACTGGGTAAACAGTCGGTTGTGGCTTTATTTTTGTGTCATTTGATACGCGCAGATTTCTGTGCCACAGTTAAAGGGGTAAATTGGACTCGATGCAGTAAATTCTTTTTTTCCCTTGTTCTTTGTCCTTGCCCCAGTCCCCTTTTTTTTACTTCATTGTGTTCAGGCCGAAAACACCTACGCGTGTCTGCGTTGATGCGGCTTTGTCCTCTTGCAGTTTTAGAGGGATTTGTTTATTTGTTTGTTGTTGATTTCTTGTTCCTCCGCACTTCTTTCCAATCTACCGTATTTTGCCCGTGAGATCATTATACAGATTTTTTTTCAAACGTCAGCCAGAACCTATTGTTTGTGTGTCTTAATGCAACAAGGGCAAGTCCGCACAGCGGCACTATAGCGCGTATTGTGATCACGTAGCCTCTGCTGACACATAGGATGCGCTCATCTTCTGCTTTACTCTTGCCGTGACCACGTGCGGGCCGTCCCCAGCGAGGACGCAGAGACTTTGTGACTCAGTCGGCCACTTGTAAACAGTCAGCTTACGACTTTTACAAGCTGATCCTGCTGAAAAACTGTGCTGCCTTGCACTTCATCAGAGAGAGAGAGGTGGGGGTGGGGTGGGGAAGCCGCTAAATAACCTAATGCGCTGGACGGGAAATGTTCTTACCCCATACGTCGAGCTTTGACGTTCTGAGATAGGATCAACACGTAACAAGATATCAATCTCTCTCCACCCCCTCTCTTCCTCTGTCCTTCCCTGTTTCTAACCCCACCTCCATCCTACCTCACCCTTTGGGTGTTGTCAAAGGCAGCGTTTTATATTGCTGTTTACTTCGTTGTTCCTCAAGAAGTCGCACTCGCAGACACAAATGCGTTTACGACACATACCACATATACACAAGCACGCTCACATACATTTACGCACCCGCGCACAAGCACACAACACACAACACACCAGAACACTAGTAATACACTCATTAGAGCAGCACGATCACGCACGCACGCACATAATAACTTTATTACAGTTCACCACCCCCTGCAAACCTGTTCTGCTAGTATTTTTATAGCTGCACGCTTCATTCTATAGTAATTTGTATGCACTAAATACTTTTAGAGAACTATTCTGTATACTCGAAATCTGTTTGGAGAATTATTACTTGTTCCATGTTTACTTCTCTTCACATCAAAGGCCACTTCCTCCGAAAAGATTGTGAGCTGTCTTAGTTTGTAATGAACCGAGCTTGTCACGACGAAAGTGGGGGTCTTGGGATTGGACCCCCTGTCCGCCACACGTCCTGTCTGCAAGAACCACCTACTGCACGGCTGCCGTCCGAAGTGGGAAGAGTGTTTCCGAACACTCCCCCTTCCTTTTCCGATCTTTCCAGTTCCATCCACCTGTCCCATCCTCTTCCTACCTACGGTGAGAAATTGCCCTCGCTGCTGACACGACATCCAAGCCACAAACCGTCTCGATCTCTGTGCTTCGTCGAGACTTGTCGCTGACTTAGTGCCTTTTCTAACACAACGCCTGTAAATATCAGATAGAGAAAGATCATCTTTGTGTTAACACAGGCTGGTCAGTAGCCTTGTCCCATATCCCCTCACACACGTGACGTCACTACCACATAAAACCAGTCAGCACACAACTGCGTCATCAGTAATAATGCCCTTCCTTTTTTGCCCAAACCGTCCATCACTCCTTATACCCCATCGTGAGATGGTCTTTGTTGCTAACAGAGGGCTTACATCACGTCTCATAAGGCAAAAACCTTTCTGAGCCTTTTCTCAGCTTTCTCTGTGGCCCTGTTAACAATATAAATAAATTCAATGGACTTTCGACAGCTTCTTCACAAGTTTTGCAAAGACGGTCTACACTCGTTGATGTTGCCGCTGATGATCGTCTGTTATTCCGGATGTGACTTTAAGCTGATGGTAAAACGAGTAGCCATGCAAAAAATAAAGCAGATTCCTTCTAGTAAAAAAAATTCGTAATAATTGTCTGCTATAATTAAAAGCTCGTGTACGTTATAATACTAAACGAACATCAGAGCTGATTCGAAATTTTTGAACAACGAACGCGTTTGAGTTTCGTTTCAAATCACCGCGTTGAAATGAAATTGAACGCGAAGAGTTGCGTAGCCCTATTGCTGACTGATATTCGTACTTCAGATAACAATTAGCTGCTAAAGGACCTCACCTCAAACAACACGCTGCCCTGTTGTGGAGTTAGAGGAGATGGTATTACCACTCACGTGCAAGGACGAGAGAGTCAGGTCATCTCGTGACGGTCAATCAATAATCACGGCAGTATTTAAGTTATGCACTCTTTGTAAGCAACGGCCATGTTGCCGTTACAGCCATGCGCCCGCATTAATACCGATGACGACACAGAGGGAAATGTGTACGTAAGAAGGACGGCAATGTGTGTCTTTTTATGAGGCTGTCCCCGAACAGATCTAAACTATAATATTCCGCCCTTGTTTGCTTTATCTTTTTTCCTTCTTTCTTTCTTTGTTTCTTCGTTCTTACCTTCGTTAGTGCCTTCGTTCTTTCATCCGTTACTACAGTCGTTCATTCCTTCTTTCTTTACGAAAATGTGGTCATAATGTTCCGCATTCACCGAACGCACAAAACCTACAGTGAATCAGTTCTGACGACCCGGGGTTAAATGTTTTCTATGTTTTCTCGGGCATTATGAATGATGCTAGGGGGTTGCTATTAGACGTCGGAATTTGGGGTGCGACAAAAATATCCGTAGAATAAATGACGCACAGTTCCATCGCAGACCCGAACTTTAAAATGTCTCCTATAAACGAAAACTAAGACCCTCTACATTCCTCATGCGAGCTGATTTAATTAATAAGGCGCCTGGTTCACTTAGGGTGGCCCCCTACCCTCCTTTCTCCCAACACCGAGTGAAAAAAAACATGCAGCAGGCATATATTTCTAATAGTTTTCCACTAAGTTTCTCGATCTCAACTCACAAACCGAATAATACTTTACAGACTGCAGTTTAAAAATAACAATAAAACGTTTCAGAAGCAGACCTGGAATGTCCGTGATTATGGTTGCGGAAGATTTTGTCTTGAGGAATGAGAAGGATATCGGGAGCGTGTGGGGAGTAGCCAGTGTGATAGGGAGGCTTGGTGACGAGTAACGCAATAACACACATAACATAAAGTCGTGCACCCTTAAGACAAAAGTGTGACGTCAACAAGTTGTGAAAGGTTTGCCCTTGCTCCAGATCCTGCCGCCTTTCCCCGTGCGGCAGGGTGAAAAGTGCCGGCCAATAAATAGCCAACTCATGCTTCAGATTTCGTTAGCGTTCCCTGCTCCTCGACAGTGGCTGGTCCTCTAGGTAAGTCTTGTCTTTTACATTGCGATCCGAAAAAAGGATCTTGATCTTTATGGACTGAGTATCCTCGTTCCTGTTAAATGTGAGTGTTTCATTTCTCTACGATTTTCGATAATGATTCCACTTGTTTTCTAAATCGGATGACGAAGATTTGTGTAGTTGTCGTAAAACACCGCTTAAAAGAATTCAAAGACTTGAAAACAGCATGCGTTTTGTGATGCCAGAACACAAACCGGTGAGCTGAAGTGTACCTTATTGATTAATGCAACGACAAACAACAGTTTTAATGCACTATTTTCATCACAACAGTACGATTCCCTGCTGTGAAGGACACAACCCGCGTATATTAAAATCAGACAGGTGAACACAGAATGTCAAAAATGAGTGTTCCCTCCACTTGTACGCAAGCAAGACACTGTTTGCCCATGGACTGAGCCAATGCCCCACAGTCATTTGCGGTTTTACCTCCCGCTCCTACCTTGAACATCATCACCTCTAGATCGCAATGCAATGAATCTGTTCTCTAATTCGAGCAAAATCCCTCGCCGCCTACAGCATTTCATAATTAATTGACTAGAAAAAAGTTTCATCATGCCAGCTGTAGCTTTTAACACATTACCCACAATGCAGTTGGAGTCACTGGCTGCGTTATCGTTTTGACAGACGTAACACTCTCCTGTCGTCTGCTCGCCTTATTTTCAGGCTGGAAATCCACATCCACTGTGTCTGTTTCACCAGCGTAAGTTACTAAAAAGTAATTCACCCACGCATAAATTGTTTTTTGCTCTCCCCTGCACAATAAACTGATGTTCCAACACATTATTTACCACCCAGACACCCCTTCAAATGGCAGCCTTGCCAATCTTCCAGATTCGAATCCAGACAGCGAGCTACAGGGCGAAAACTTTTATTGTTTTGCTTGTCATTTGACAGAGTACACACTTACTAGCCAAGCATGTAGTTTTCCTCTGTCTCGGCTCCCTCCACCCCCACCACCACTCCCGAATTAATCCAGTTCCCATCTTTTACAGTTTTTGGAGTTGCACGCACGCAGGCATAAAGGCAACAGTGCACAATGTAATGACGACAACAGCTATGATAAATTGCTTCACGATTTGATTTACATACTATCAGCATAAAGTCCTATATATGGGCACAAAAATGCTTATTTCTGACAATATTAAGCCACTACAGTCCAGTCATGCATGTTCACGAAACGATGACTTTAGGACTTACAGAAAAGAGCATGCCGGACATGTGAATTTAGACAAATATGTGTTTTTTATATCTTGTATAAATGTCAGGGTCACTTGGGAGAGGGCACAGAGCGAAAGAGAGAGAGATAGAGACGCAATTTAAACCTATATTTGTGTAATATCTGAAGCATGTCTACAGCGGAAACCTAACATTATGCACTTCTCATTAGCGTGTCTACAACTTACATCTATCTTTGTGTATTTCGCAGTGGCATGTCAGTATAGATACACAGAACTAGTGACAACTGTCTATAGCTATAGTTATAGGTACACTCAAGCAGCGCATATACTGCTCAGAAGAATTTAAAAACCCGCTACACTTTGGCAGGCAGGTCACGGAGGTGTATAAGTTGCAAGAACACAACATCCTAGTCCATACATTTAGATCCATATTGTTTCTTGCTGCAGCAGCGGCAGTTTGGGGTGCTGATTGCGACAGGGCGATTGGGTGGCTGCAGGAAGGCATTAGGATCTGGGAACCGAATTTTTTCCCACGTGACTTCCAGGCCAGCATTTGCAGATCATCTTTCATCCCGATTAGCGCAAAGGCGCAAGTTTGAACTTATACATGAAAACAGAAGTCCTCGCTAATCCCAAGCCCTAACCTTACCCCAATTTCCCCCTTCGTCTCAAAACCGTAATTTATATGGGTATCGAAAGTGCGACATAACCGTGAATGCTCATGTCTAAACCACTCAGGTATCAGTTACCACGAATTGACCTCTTCACTGTAACTGACACTGTGTAGAGATCACG
>SMGT01010269.1:48154-49770 GCA_004794575.1 Lanistes nyassanus
TTGGACAGTAGACATAATGTTATAAGAGGACGGAGGGGTAGTTTGGACAGTAGACATAATGTTATCAGTAAGAGGACGGGGTAGGGGGTAGTTTCAAAGAAAAGAGTTTCCTTTCCGTTCTCGTAGTTTGGAAAGAAAGGACCAACTGGATTTCGCTAGTTTCTAAATGTTTGACCTATACCCCCTACCTCTCTTTTAACTAAGAAAAAGGGATGGGGTGGGGCCGGAATGCGACGATATCTTTCCTACACGTTATCTCCCTTTATCTAGCGCAGCTAATCATTACCTGATATTTACATTGTTCAGTTATTTATACATATACGCACACACAACAGAGCAGATGATTTCTAGATGTTGGGATTTCTAGATAACTGGTTTAGAACTTCAAGACTGTGCTCCGTTCTACTCCGAACCGACGCGTGCACTGAGCACTTGTCCATCTTCTCCGGGCCTCATGCAGTCTCCGTGCACCGCAGGATGTGTCATCACACCCCAGACGTGTTCAGAGAAGTGTCTAATAAAGGTGGTCTTGCACTGGACAACTAAGTCAAACGAAAATGACAACGATAACAGCCACAAAAATGATCTATTTAAATTTTGATACGGATCTCCAACTTCAGCGATACTGCATTTGTAAGTGCGATGCGGTTGCAAATCATGAGGGTTCGACCACTGGACTTTGTCGGATCATCTGAGTCCAAGCTGTTCTTTCTTAATGAATTTGGTTAAATTAAAGATCTCTGAAAGCTCGCGTTATGAATTCAATAAATAACAAGATACTAATTTTTATAAATTTGATCGGATAACGCAGTCTGTTCGTGAGATGTAAACCTTTCCAAAATCAAGCCAAAGAAGTAATGATGTTACTGTAGCAAAGATGTGTCAGTAGTAAAGGCAACGGGATAACTAGAAGCTTATGTTAATTAGGGGTGGGTATGATCTTTGACCGCCAGTGCGCCCAGGTGAGAATGTCAATGCTTGAAGGCTGTATTTCTGAAAAAGAAATTTGTTTGCTGAGATTCTGCAAATGATCCTGTAAATATAATATTCATAAGACACTTATTGCACTAGTGTTCGTGTTTAACTTCTACCACGTGATTGCATCTGATTTCGTGTTGTAGGAAAAGGTCTGCCTTTGAAGACTGATTCGAACGGCCAGGTAAAAGACAAAGAGACAGCCCCAAACGGTCCGTCAGAAAAGTACATTTACAAGGGAGACACGAGTGAAACGGACATTACGATACAAACAGAGACTGACACAGTTGACATCGACTCGTTGTCCAATGCGCAGTCGCCTGAGACGTCAGTTCCGCCACTGCCAGACGACCTCGTCTTTGAGACAAGGTCAGTAAGGACAGGTCAGTTAGATCAGTAAGGTCAGATCAGTTAGGTCAGTAAGGTCAGGGGTGGAGGTCACGACACGCACGTAAGCTATTTACGAACGAACTTTCCGAAACGTCCAGCGTAAGGAGAAAGTGTGGTGGTCACGACCCACACTTACGCTTACGTGCGCCTCTACGTACATCGTAACTTTACACCACCTCCCGACGAGGTGTAACTCGCTCCGGCTCGCACGTAACGCGGAATCTTACCAACGAGAGGAGAAAAAAATAGCA
>SMGT01010269.1:56188-107531 GCA_004794575.1 Lanistes nyassanus
AACAGGGGCTGAGGAAAGAGTGGGGGAAAGCAAAGCGAGGTAAGCGGGTGGGGGCTTAAAAGATAAACAAGGGGGGGGACGAAAGGGGAGAAGTCGTGAAGTGGAATTTCCCTGTCCAGCGGCCTTGGTGGACCATCGTCTTTCTCCTAGTTAAATTGTGTTTTATTTTTTATGTGTCATCCTGAAGAAGGGGCAATACCCTGAAACGCTGACGCTGTGCTTGTCTAGTTTTGCTTGGTTAAGCTGCCATTTTTTTACCCCAGGCAGCAGTGTTTCTTTTCTTTTCAAAACAATGAAGCTGTCGCTGTCAGTGACAATTATCTTTAAGTAATTTTTTTAATGAGGAAAATAAGGATTATTTGAAGTTCTGACAAAACAATAAAAAATAGTCGCTGCCTGTAACGATTAAGAAAGTCGTTTCCAGGTGCTTTTTTAATGAGGAAAGTAAGGTTCATAGGAAATTCTGAATGCAGAAAGGAGGAAGAGATCTGCGAAAAGCAGACGTAGACATATGTGATCAGGGAAGATTTGAAACAGTTCATGGTGGTGCAGTATGGAATAAGAAACTCAGTAAATTAGTCGCTGTCAGTAAGCAACTGAACATTACAGAAAAGAATAAATCTTAATTAAAACCGTTGCCGGACGGCTAACTGCTTTTGGTTTTTTTCCTTCAGATACGTATCTGATGCTTCCGCAGCTATGCTGGTGTCTGGGCTCCTGTTTATTTTACCTGCACAGATTCCCCGCGTGTTCTGCCTGCGGACTGCAGGTAGGTCTGACGTCATCAGCGTTCATGAGTAGCGCCGTGTGTTTCACACCCTGGAAATCGGCATCGACAGAAATTACACCTGCACGTCTCTTCAGCCAAACGCACTTTTTACACAGTGCTCTCTTTGTGTAAACGGCAGTTTTTTGGTTATGGAGTAATTACAGCCATGCCTGAAACGTACGTGGTTTGTTTGATTACTTTCTTTCTTTGTGGCAGAGTATGGCCACGCAGAGTATTACAAGCCTCTGCTAACGTGGGACCAGGTCCACAAAAAATTACCCTGGGGGGTCATCATCTTGCTGGGAGGAGGTTTTGCCTTGGCAGAAGCGTGTAGAGTGAGTCCCGTTTAACACAGATTTTAAAAAGACAAAACATCATGCATTAATTTGACCTGTTGTTAGTGTCTCTCCGACTTCATCAGCTTAGCGGGGCAGAGTGGAGAGGACCGATATTGCGTGGTCACTACAGTTCGAAAAGTGCTGACTCCACGCATTGGGTGAATGATAGTGCACGTGACCGCATCAAAACACAATATGAGATGATAAGCAGTCATTTATTTACTCATTTATTTATTTATTTATTGCAAGCCTGGGGTGGAATGTCGTTAAAAGCACGGGAATTTGGTCAACATTTTTCCATATTTAAAGTTTCGGACTGAAAATTCAAATTTTAAGAATAAACTTTCACAATTTTTGATTCAAGAGTCCCGTTCAACATCTCAAAAAGAAAAGTTTTATATCCAGTATTAATAAGTATCTTAAAATCAGGTTTCGGATTCAAGTTTGGAGGATTTTTTAAGACATCCTTTTACTCGCTTTGGGAGAGGGAAATGTAGTCTGTAGAACCTAAATTTCGTGTTAGTTGCTGCTGAAAAAGAGCTGACGTCATGACGAATGACGTTTTCAGGTGTCCGGTCTGTCGGACTGGCTCGGTGGAAAGCTTCAGTACCTCGGTTTCATGGACGCCTGGGTGCTGAACTTCTCCCTGTGCCTGATAGTCGCCGTAGCAACGGAGGTCACGAGCAACACAGCAACCTCCACGCTGTTGATGCCTATAGTGGCTGAGCTGGTAGGAGTTGTTCACCTGTGTGTGTGTGAGAGAGTGTGAGAGAGTGTGTAAGGGACATGACAGATGCTTGATTGCGCAAGTGCTTGGGTGCGTTGGTACGTGCGTGTTTACACCCACATTGTTAAATTTTTTGCGCTTGAGGGGGAGTAAGCATTTCGGTCTCAATTACACGTGGCAATCTGTCTCAGGCCTTGAACGTCCATGTGAACCCTCTGTACCTAATGGCGTCATCTGCTGTAGCAACGTCCTTCGCCTTCATGTTACCCGTAGCAACGCCACCCAACGCCATAGTATTCTCTTATGGACGACTAAGAGTGATCGATATGGTAATGATTTTTCTACCCTCCCCACTCCAAAAACATTTGTTATCCATTGCCAAAATACAATTCTTGATCTTTTGACGAACTCGCCCTCTGCTGATATACTTTGTCTCTCTCCTATCAGCCCCTCGCCTCGATCGTTCCCCAACCCCGCATACAGGTCAAAACAAAACAAGACATCCCCCCCCCCCAAGAAAAATTACTCGTATTCGCAGTTGCTGCTTTTGTTGCAGTTCTTTGCCGGAATCTTCATGAACATCGCAGCTGTGCTGACGCTGACCTTGGCTGTTAACACGTGGGGCAACGCCATCTTCAAGTTCCACGAGGTTCCCTCTATATTTCTTGGCAACACCACGCTTTTGTTCGCAGACTCTTAAGCCAGGCCGGGGGCTCGGGGATGCTTTTGGTGGGTGGGAGGGTATCTGTGGTGGAGGAGCCTGGCACTGGTGAAACAGCGGGGCGACGAACGAAAAAAGACGAGAAGACGTTGACGCTGTGAACAACGTTGATGTTGTTGACGATAAACAGCGCGCATGAACTCTGGTGGTGCAGTGAGTCAAACTACCAGCCAATTGGGCAAACTGCAGGGACATTTTTTTTGTTTACATTCCAGGGTGATATTGTCTCTCGGTCTTTTGTTACATTAGGTTTATCTTTAAAGTGCATTGTATATATCTCTGAATACATTTTACAATCATACATGTGAACAATTTCATAAATAACTGCTCTTTGTAGTCTCTCTCAGCGTGAGTGCATGGATCGACACATGCGTTAGTGTGTGTGTGAAATCTTTCCATTCTTAATAAATAGCTGTAGTTTGTATTCAATCTGTCTCGAGGTGTGTTTGCGTGCGTATGCATATGCATGCGTGTGTAATTAAACATATACGCTAACGCAAATCAACATTATTCTAATGCAATAAATCACATCAAACAGTTCGTCCTCAGCCCAAACTGTGTTTGCCCAACGTGCAGTATTTCACATTTGATCGAACCAGGAGGAAGGACCCAATCTACAAGCCTATATGCAGTAAACATAACACTTTTACAACGCACGTATGCAGCTGCTCGCACAGACAGCAGCGGGGTGAAAGGAGAGAGAGAGAGATCGAAGATAAATGGCTTAGGGTATTCTCATAAGTCGATATTTTATGGAAAAAAAACTATCTCTATGTAACGCCAGCTGTTTTTAATCTACTTTGTCAGACGCACGGCACATTAAATGATTCGTTGGCAAAATTTACGATGACAGTATCGAAGCTTTTAAGTGACTGCAACTCACACAACTGACCCTGGGAACAGATATATTTGACACATGTTCGACATCGACTGACAGCTCTAGATTGTTTAAAAGTGTCGTTGAGCATTGAAGGTATAAGGACTCTGCGTTCGTCTTGTCTCTCAGTCTATTTAATTTAACGGCATCTTATGCTTGTTAAAGGTAGTAACAGCCACCACTTTAGTAAGTAATCTGTAGCTGAAATTGCAACGCATTTCTATTGTTTCAAATTATTACAATTTTTATTGTTGTTGTTGCAAATCTTCGGGGGAGGGGGGAGGAGTAATTTACAGGCAGGCAGACTTCTGTCGCTGTAAGATGAGTCTTTCATTTTCTTAATGTGATTTTCTCTTTGTTTTTGTTGTTTGTGTTTTCAGTCTTGATCAACGCTACGTAATACCCAGAAACCTTGACATCGTCTACAATACTTGCTTCAGTTACTTTGTGTTTACCACAGATTGACACCCCAAGTAGCAGTTGCAATTAATGCGACTATGATAGTACCGATGTATTAACATAATGAAACAAAAAAGTACTATACTAGGCTTACTACTTAAAATTCACCATTGCAGTTGATAATGAACGGGTTTAGAGTAGAACCTGACACAAGAACACGTAAGCTTTGATAAG
This sequence comes from Lanistes nyassanus, assembly GCA_004794575.1. Lineage (NCBI taxonomy): Eukaryota > Metazoa > Mollusca > Gastropoda > Architaenioglossa > Ampullariidae > Lanistes > Lanistes nyassanus. The sequence goes on from SMGT01010269.1 coordinate 60,254, forward strand.
GACAGAAGAATACTCCATGCTATTATCTATAACGCAGTTCTATAGACACTTTTGCAAAGTTTTAGAAAAGCGTTGAAAGCCAACTTTTTTTCAGGCCATTTCAGACACGCTGGAAAACATCGAGGCATGTCGATAACAACGAAAAATCTTGTTTCTACATTCATCGTGCTTTGTTTTGCCTCCGTCATCTGCATTCTCGTGAGCTCTTGGGATGGTTTTACAAGTAGGTAGCTTTTCTCGTATAAGTGAAAGGCCTCGCTTCGAAAAGCGAGGACAGCATGGACTATTCAAAATGTTACTTAATTGTTCGTTTCTATGAGAGGGTTTGTACCTCGCGTTATGACCTTCAGCTGCAGGTTTAGTGTAAGCAACTTAAAGCAATCTCTGCTTGAACCACCACGCGTTATACATTGTTATAACATATCTTCAGCTCCGAGGAGGACACATTTCCTCTTTAACCTTTTCTCTGCTCCTACTTTGTGCGCGCCACGCAGTCAGGACTGACTTGACCATTATCCAGCAGCAAGCGGTCAGTGTGTGGCGATACTCTCAAACTAAAATTCTTTAACAAAACGGTCTTTGGAAGGAAGGAGGAACAAAAGACAGACAGACAGAGAGCAACAAAAGGTATGGAGAAATTATGTCGTGGCTAATCAGACACTATGTATGTATTTCCAAGTCTTATTATTGAAATTTTTTATGTATAATTTAAATAGTTACTTCTTTGTTTATTGCAGACACTGTTCACACCAATCGCGAGCTAAAGCAGCAGCCTACGTCAGACACAACGAGCGCACGGCCCCAGCTGTCGGCAGTATGCATTTCAAAAGCTTAAATTGTACCTCGAACTTCTGTTCTCTTACTGTTGTCCTAGACAACCAAATCATTCTCTGTGTAATTCTGCAGGTAAATAAGAAGCCGATGCTTATCATCTTTTAGATTTGTACTCCTAGAGTAAGTTGAGAATAAAATGTATAGGGTTTATAACCCCCATGGCCTTTCTCCTGTCCAATAAAATGCTAGTATCTATTCCAATTTGATCAAAATGCTCGCACCATAATTATGCGTTTCAGTCTGCATTTAGTGTTCTCGAGATTGATTCAATCCTTTTCAACAGCAATCTTCTGAAAGTTTTAAGAATTATAAGAGTTTTGTGGAAATTCAATTTTAAGCCACATTCCTACGAATGCGCACCTGACCTACTTCAGGGAGGAGGGGGGGTGTTAAGGGTGGGGAACTATCGAAACATAAAATCGACGTTTAACCGAAATTTCTGTATTTGCTTTCAGCGTGTTTTTAGCTCTGTAGCACTTCAAATGGCATGCAGGTGCATGGTTTTGTATTTGGGGTGGTTTTTTTTAGGGGCTGTGGGTGGGGGTGGGGCTGTTCACGAAACAAACCAGAAGAAAACATGGACTTTTCTAGTTCGTGCACGTGTCAGTTTCCTTTTCTTACTTTCAGCAGTCAGCGGAGCTCTCCGACCAAGACAGAATCTTTCTAGACAGACGACTGCAGGTCCAGCGCGCGTGCCGAGGGCGAGCGGAGGAGCTGTCTCCTAGACAGGACGTCTCTCGTTACTTCTCCTTCTCGCCCGGCCATCGCCTGGCCTACTGTTCCGTGCAGAAGGTTGGCTGCAGCTTCTGGCTCAAAGTCATGAAGATTCTGATCAAACAGCGGCCAAATGGTTCGCTGTTCGAAGGCACATTCCATCACTCCTCTGGTATAAAGGGAAAACATTCCTTCCTAGGTAAATCTGCCGCACTCCAACAGCAAATTCTAAAAACTTACAAAAAATTCTTATTTGTTCGTGATCCCTATTCTAGACTGTTCTCTGGCTATATGGATAAAGTGTTCCTCCCGCAAACTCACCTATTCATTTTAAACAGAATGGCGCAAACCATGACAACCAGAACCATTCGCAGGAACTCAGTGAACGACAGCGGACCAAGTCATTCCTCGTGCCTCCCCTACGTGTCGTTCGAGAGTTTTCTTGACCTTGTTGTGACCGGCCGTTTTAACAATCCCCACTACACTCCAGTTTACGAGCACTGTGATCCCTGCCACGTTGGTTTCGATTTCGTCGGGAAGATGGAAACCTTTATGGAAGACACGCGCTACATCCTGCGACAAGGATCCGCTGACTTGCGCATGCTTACTTCCGACATCCTGACAGTGGAAGAGCAAAACGACCTGACGATAATGCGGGATCTGGTGACCGTTAACATGCGCTCCAGTCAGACGCATGGGAACCACTGCTGCGACGTTTTTCAGAGGCTGTGGGTGACCCTGCAAACGCGGGGGATCATTTCCGTCAGCTTGAGGTTCCCTCCCGTTTTGCTCAAGAACTGTCAGTTGGTCAGCTCCGAAGACTTCGTGGAGACATTAGTCGACCTGTACCAACGTTCCGGAAGTCGCGAACTGCGCAAGCACCAGAGACACGACGCCATGATGGAAGCCTTTTACGCACTTCCAAGGGATCTGTTGAAAAAAGTGCAGAGTTTCGTGCAGGCGGACTGTGATTTGTTTGGGTATGAGTGCTCTGTTGAAAAACGGTTTCCTGAACACGGGAGAGCTGCTTTGCCCAAGTTTTTCTTTTTCAGCGACTTCTTTTCCAAATGAAAAGTTCAGAGCAATGCTGCAGAGGCGAAGACGAACGATTACGATGTCTAACGTCTGCGTTCCCACAGATTTGGTCGATTTAATCAGATAGTTTTAGAACTTCTTTACTGTCGTCGACGCCAGCTTTGTGTCGTCGCTTTCGCATATGAACATGTCTTAGAAAAAGAAAAATGAAATCAACATTTTCTGCCAGCCTAAGAATGTGAAATCGAACTTGTGTGCGTAATAGCATCTGTACAATAAACTTTAGCAGTAGGTTATCATCGAGGTGAACATTTACAAAACTCTATTATTCAGCGTCGTTTGTAACCTTTTACAAGCAATATTAAGATAGATATGCGGCTTATCATAGGACTCATAGCACCTTATATCTTTCTGCTGGGTTAGTCACGTACGACTTGTTTCCGAAAGATGCGAGACCAAAAATGAATCTACAAAGACCTCCCGCTGGCGAGTTATGAATGGGGCGTTTTATCATTTAGGATTAAGGTGGAAGGAGGCTCTGTAAAGGCTTATTTAACAATAGCCTTCAATTCGTGTGTTCTTTTTGATGCGCCATTAACAAACGCACCCACTCCTCAAATGACGTGCACACACACACAAAAAAAAGTCTGGACGCCTGTACTGAGATGTATTCTTTTACTCTTCTTTGGTAAACAAAACACTCCCACACACCGGCATGCACACTTTACAACACCATGGAATCACCAATCTATCCAGGTTTAAAATCGGGAATATTGCCACACCGACATCTTGGACTGCCTATGCTACAAGCGGTCACATTTCTCAATGGCAGCCTTGTGGCCTCGGGAATCCTCCTGACGTCAGGGCAGCCAGCCTGAAATCCTCACGCCGACCGCTGCAAGCATTGTCAGTGGACTTCGCACCACTGTCCACAAAGAATTTGCCAATGGCGAAACTTTGCCCCCCTCAATGACTGTCAACGCTGCTACTCTAACGGATTTCACATTTCCAATAAAAAGCAACTTGTTGCTAAAAATAATATCAAAAACAGCTCATCTTGCTAACAATATCAAGAATCAGGGCTGGCTTGCATGGGCGTCTCCATCTTGCTTTTAACACGTCAAGTTAGACCTGAAGTGTACAACACAAATGGGTCTTCCACTGCCCGAAAAAGCAGGAATGGTCATGCAACAAAACCGCCTAGCCTCGAGAACAAAACGAGTGTCATAAGACAGAAAAGTATATTCACAGAACAATCCTTCTCAAATACCTAATACCACTACCAAGTTCACAATACAAATTATCTTGATGGAAAATGAATTTAATACTCTTTTTTTATCATTACATAGAAGACATTTCCTTTTTTGATCAACCATCTAATGGTCACATAAAACACACCGGAGTTTCATGTTTTTCATTCAGCATGCGACCCTTACTGCAGCATGCCAATGTCTGGCAACCTGATGTCAGGAAGATATCAAAAGCACTCTAACTGTAACAAAATATAATACTAGTTATAGTGAGTTTAAAATTACTTGTGGAAAACAGCTACTGATATTCTGATGAATGGCAGATTCATTGTGTTGGTATATGATCGGTGCTTCTCCATAATGCAACAATGCACTAAATTAAAAGTAAATTTCCACAAAGAAAACAAACTTATAACTCTAGTAAATCTTTAAAAATCATTCCACAGGCAAAGAAGGGGTAGGCACGTCTTTCAGTATCTAGCTTATTAACGAAGACTAATCCTACAATGTTTGCACACATATGCATAGCTATGTACCTGTACGCTGACACCTGTATATGGCTTTTTCCAAATAAAGGTGCAGAAACAATTTCTGCCCTAAGAAATTACATTATGATGACTGTAAGACAACAGGTATTTTTCCTTACCCAGAGTATACCTCTGAACAAACAACTCTCTTCTAATGGAACCAGCAGCAAAGCAGTAAAAACAAAAGATTACCCTAAGTTCTCTAGATCCTTGTACATGTAGTTCAATGGCTGTGAATGGTAGCTTTTTTCTTTTTGGGTAAGTATTAGAATAGAGGTAAGCTCGGAAGCTGCAAGAATGGAGAGTTCAGCTAGACACCAACAGACCAGTTTCTAATCCTGCTGCTCAACCAGATGACTTTCATAACCTCTTGCCAGTTCCTCAGTCACAGCACACAGCAAGGATTGGCACTTACTAAGCAGTGGAAACAGGTCTGAACAAAATTAAGAGAAACTTTAGAACATTTCGACAAGTCTCAGTAACATGTAATACACTCTAGATGTTTCCAAATTAATGTCAAATCCAAAAAAGAAGATAAACCCTTCTTGCACTGATGATAATAATTGGCCAAGTAGATATGTTAAGTCCCTTTTGTCGATGTAGAACAAAAATTTAGCATGTACATGTACACAAAACCCCCATTTTGATAATGCATGTGCGATATCTATCTATACAGTTTATTTCAGGAAAATCACTAAGGCAGTCTGTTTCTACACCTGGAATACTAAAATAAGATTAATATCATATGGTACAGCATACTGTTTTGTGTATGAAAAACAGCATTTTCTTTTCAAGGATTCTTTATCATTTATATTGTTGATGGCTTTCAGAAATAGAATAATGCATTTAAGTATGCAGTTTGCATCTATTTTCTTTCAAAAATTCTCAAAACTGCATATTAAGTTTCTGAGGAAACAGCTTACACAAAAGGCTAAGTTTGGCATAAAAGTAGGATACAACTGCAGGCATTATTTCATATCCCCACAAGTGTTTGCTGAAGCCCACCATTAGCCAGTCTTTATTGCAAAAGGCAATGCCATGCCACAGGAAAGTGGCCATCACCTGCAGCCATTACTGCCAATAAGCACCCCTTTTGTTCTTGCAGTTGTGTGGCATGCCTTGAAGAAAGTAGCTACGGAACTGTCTTGTGGTCACCAACACAATTGGGGTTAAACAACAAAATATCTTTTCTGGACAAAACCATCATTTACTGTCCCCACTGTTTTGCAACCAGATATGGGTTTAAAAATTTGCATTTTTTTAAAGCAAAAGAATTTTGAAAAGCTGTCAAACACTGATATCTCCAACTTCAGTGGTTACTGTATCTTGATAGTCCCAGTATCATGCTTTTATACTTTTGTGCTTGTTCACAGTATCTGTTATATCCGAAAAATTGAAATTATGAATGCATGCATATCCTTCAACATGACAGACTGAACTGTACCAACTGAAGTGAAAGCATCTAGCTGACATTAAATGAACAAACAACTGAATGTAGTGTACATGACCAGACTGTGGTGAACACACAAGATCAGAGGAGGGATCCACAACCAACACTGCCACACAATTCATTTTAAAAAAAAAGCTGAACAGAACATGATTTGTTACTATATATGCACAGACAGAATCATCATATATCTTTTGGTTGACGAAAGGTTTATATATATATATATAAATTTGTTGAAGCCATTTTTAAGGTTCAAGCTATCAGTGTGTTATAGGGCATCAACCAGCCAGCTAAGAACCTAGATACAAAATTTTCACGCTACGCTATGTACAAACAAGCTGCATATACAAGATCTGCCCACGTGACTGGAATGTCTTTTCATATGGATCTAATTAAACAGAAAAACACCAAGGCAGAGGGAAACAAAAAGTGCAAGCCACTCACAAAAAGACGCAGTTCCAGTAAGCCAGAAACCAGTCTACAAGCCCTGTGCACACAATGAATTAGTACGAAGGGCCATCATGCCCAAGGTACAGCATTAACACCTTCCTTTACTTTGACAATTCTGTGTAAATGTAACACTTTAGCCTACTGACTGTAGCACAGTCCACTATCTTCAAGCTCAATATACTTCTGGGACAGATCAGAACTTACTGTCTCCATAACAGCAACACCATTTTCAAGTGCAGCCAATACATTAAAGCAGAATAAGACAATGCATCTCACCTTTCCCTGGTATAAAACTACTTGGGTAAGTCAGTGCAATTGACTGTTCATGTTTGACATCTGCTCATTAATAACTTTCTATGAATGTGCAAAGCCCATGAGCAAAATACTTTCTGTGTAAATGCAGGAACAGATGTGAAAAGCTTTCACTCACCTACACGTGTTTTAAGCACTGGCTCACATTGTTATAACAGGGGGAGGAACAGAGGAAACTGCTAAGCACCTTGAAAACCAGCTGAACAATTAGCTATACTCAGAGCATCTGCTAATGGGCTGTTCTTGTCCTTGATACAGCCTTGAGCCAGCCACCAGTTAGCGAAAGTGCTGAAGGCGAAGCATCAATAGATCTACACTGCACGAGATTTGTGACCATTTGGTGGTATTGTATAAGAATGCTGAACAGATGTATCATATACAAGTGAAATGGGACACAAGGACTCAAATTCCCTCAAAACAAAGAGATTGGAGTTTGCAAACCAAGCACCAAAGCAGTAACTGGTATTACTATCAGTAATAGATAGTAGGGCCAAGGTATAATGTGACTGTCGCAGTCTAGAATAGATCTTGACTTGCTTCTCTATCACATCTTTTCACCCTGACACCTTTCCTTTCAGTCATTAAAGCGTCTATAGTCCAGCTTCATGAATTTTTAGAGCCCTGATAAACAAAATATTGAAAGATCTTTGGTTACTTACCGATGTTTACAAAGCAAGCTGCTCTTTGCTAAGTCTTTACCACTTTCATCACCTGGTGGCTGGATGGCAGAGTTAGCTCCCTGAACTCTAGCAGAACAGCCCATTCATAATGCTCTAAATAACATTCTGCACACTCATCTTTACAGTCAAAATAAATGGAAACCAACAAATATAAATTTTCCAGACACGTATCTTTAAAAATGAACTTCCTCTTGGTCTCTCTGGTAACAAAAACTATCAACAAAATAGAATTCTTGTGTTCAACGAAAACTAGGCAACAAAGTAACTCAAGCAAACTACATTTATCCACATAAAAAAGTCTCTCTTTATTTCCAACATTCTGACAAAAAATACACCATACTTTATTCTCCTTCTAACAATTTGGCCTAATCTCACCCCCTCTTAGGGGTTTTGGGGGATGGTGTCTTATTTAAGACTGAACTTGGCATATGGCACTGGTATCATTCTGTTACCAAGCATCCCTTTGATATTTACAGGTTTACAAAGTCACCATGGCAAATCAACCACTGTGGTCAGATTTAATGCTCCCTAAAGTTCATCATTTCCATTTGGCACTTGGCATTCCTCAGCAACCAGATAACTTCGGTCTGATGTGCTCAATTTTTATTAAACATGGACATTCATAACACCAAGAGTAACACCTTTCTTTCATTCTTTTCATTCTCAAGAACTCATTCGTCAAATAGCTTTCACAAAACAGGCAACTGGTATCCATTCCATTCTATGAATTAAACTATGTACACTGAATGGTCACTATAAACAATGCAGTGCTTCAGCAATGCTGAAAAGTACCAAGCATTCCTTAACAGTGGCACTAGCAAGTGCTAGTCAACTTGTGCTAAGTCCTGCCTGGCAGCACTTATTGAGGCAGGTATCAATGTTCAGATTTTTATGGTTGCAAACAAACTTCAGAATTTCCAATTGTAGAAGTTCTGTGTGCCCTCAGCTATCAGGCCTGTGATTACTGGCAAATGTTATGCCTATTCACAAACCTCATTATGCCAGAAAAACTGCATCCATAAGGATATGTAAGCCCAATATTACATAATATCACACATTTTCATTAAAGATAAAAGTAGCACCCCAAAACTGTTGTTCAACTGAACAAGAAACCTGTGATTCTCCTCCACCCCACCCCACCCCCATTTTGTAGTTGAACACAAGGCAGATACAGGTCACAGAAGATAAACTTACCCACTCTTCTTTCATGTGAATATTTTATAGATAAAAGAAATCACAAATCAATCAGCAAATATGAGTATGACAGGCACTTGCATGTGCCCATAAATGTTCAATGTTATTTTAACAATTCTCAATGCAGCTGTGCACCTCAACACACATCCATGAAAATCAACACACAATGTGTACATGGACATGTACACAAACAAAACACCCACATTCATGTGCACAGCCCCACACCCATATATGCACCCACATGTATGCAAACGCACCCATCCACACAAACATGCACAAATGCACTGCTACAATGTTTGTCAATGATGCTTGATACAAAACTGTTTACTTCAGCAATCATTAACACATTAGAATTTGCTTTATTTTCATTATGACCATGTTTCCAGATGTCCAAAATTACTGTTTCTCATGTTTTAAAAAGCCAGCTATTAACACTTTTAGCACACTGAAATTTTATTTGAAAAGAGTTGCGTAACTGCCCTTAGCATTTATTTATCCACTCAACATAAACAATCCATGCATGTATGCATGCTAGCCCTCCCCTCCCCCCACCCCCCAAGTACACCCCATCATCAATAATTCCCTGAAACCAAACACAGACACACAATAACTATGAACCTTTTGCCTTCATAAATAGATGTCTGACTGGTTAGTCACTCGGGCCATTATGCAGGTGATGTCATCAGGTTTTCCACCTGCACCAGAAGGAAAAGATGATTTAATGCTTAGGAAATTGTGGGTTAAAAATAATATTAAGACATCACTGCAAGACAAGCAAGGCAAATATCCTAACACTTGTGCTAGAAATGACAGCAATATCTTTGTGCTTGTCTTTGCCTACCTGTAACAAACAGGACATGCACTAAGCTGCAATTTACAATGTGACCTGCATTTTCATTCAGCCACTTGAAACATGCAAATCCTGTTTTGGAGTAGAACGTAACCTTGAAATAACTGATGGCGGTGAATGTAACTTTGAAAAGAAAAAATAAGTGCAAACAGGTGCAAACTGCAGGTAAATGCTTCCTACCCCATCACAAAGGTTTGGGAATACAGACACTGGCTGGGTGGGCATGAGGGTTTTAAGTGAACTATCTGCTTACTGCTTCAGGATAACCCTAATGTCAGAAGAAAGGCACCACAGCAGTACAGCATCATCTAGTCTAAAATAATCCGACAAAAATACAGCACACTTTTTTTACACCTGTTTAACCCCCCACTTCCACCCCACTGCACCTCCTTTCACTTTTGCTCCCTCCAAGAAGGGGAAGTAAAGAGTCAACAAAGGGGGCAGCTGTAAATGTGTACTAAGTACTAAGTGGGACTCTAGGTCAGCAGCAAGTGCAATGTTATATATGCCTTCCTCCTCTCCAGCCCAGCCGCCCCACCTCCACAAAGGATAGAGACAACACAACCACACAAGGTGGTAGTACAGTAGCAAACTCCCAAAGGTGAAAAGACTCGCTCAGATACCAAATAACACACAGCTCAAGCCCAAGGAGCATGCTCTGGCATTCAAGCAAGTGATCACTGCCAAAATGCTCTGGGCAATGTTCATGCAAAAATGTCAAAGGCACTAGTTCCCAGCAGAGAACCCATGTAGTAATTTTTATCTGTACCTGGGCTCTACACCTGTACAACCATCCACCTCCCACCCTGTTTTACCTGCTCTGAACTTCCAATACATTGAAACTGTCAAGTACATTTTTCCTTAGTCCAAGAGCCCTTTCTCAATTTATTACTGACTCATTTTCTAACAAGTCCTCTGTACAGAATGTCTGCCCTCTATGTTTTATACTTAACATATGTCTACACAAGATATAATCCATTCTCTCCACTTATCACATTGATCCATACAAATGTAGCACAGACACATGGACAAATGCCAACAAGGCTGGAGAAGTGGTGTCTTATGGGTTTATCCCACTAACAGTTTTTATGATTTGCCTGCTAAGCTAAGCAAATAAAAGACACCATAAGAAAGACAGACTGCTAGGCTCTGTAGAAAAAAACTGAATAAAAGTATGAAACCCATTTTAAATTGTGACAAATGAATTTAATTATATAGGTGCATTAATGTAAACATCAATAAAAAGCAACACATGCAAACTTGTGAGAGTAATATCTTGTAATACTTCTACTAACTCTCATTTCCCCACCCCACCCCTCATGAAAAAAAAGGAAGAACTCTTTGTGTAACTTCTAATTTCTCTCAGAAATAAATAAAAATTTTGACAAGCACCACAGGTAACACTGGGATCTACAAACATAAGCAATTGAATGCAAAAAACGTTTTTACAGTTTCCCTCCACAGGACATTGCGAGTGTTGATATGCATGTCTGCCTAAACCCCTTGTCTCCAAATTATAAGGTAAAAAGCTTATAATCATATTATATAGATGTTCAATCAAGTCTATGCAAAACAGGTCAGTCCAGTAAAAATCCTTTTAGTTTAGTGGGTGTGCACTTTTTAAAATGTGCACTCTGAAAAAAGTTTGCAAATAGGGAAAAATGTTCAAACACTTCTATTTATGTGGAAATTGCTTTAGGTACATGTAAACACATATAACACAATCACTACATATTTATACTAATAATAATTCCTGCAATACACCATAATCAAACTAGAAAGACAAAACCCACCTGCAAGCTGAATACCAACATCTATAGCTGACAGGGCAAATGGAGACATGTATTCAGGGTCAAAGGACAGCTGATAGGCTTTCTCTGCTATCGTTAAGGCAGTCTTCTGTACACTCTCTTCTCGGTTGTCCTAGCAACAGACAAATTACTGACTTTCAGTCCAACTGATTTACTGCAGCCCATAGTCCTCTTTTCACACTTTAATGCTCATGGTTAATGATCAATTTTTTTTTGTTCACAATAAAAAGAAAAAAAATCAACCAGCATAAGGTTTGAAGAATGGCAAAAATCTGATTATTTTCAAACATCTAGCAACATACATACATGAGCTCCAAAAACTGTTCACACTGTACTAACAATTTTGTCTACAGGAAAATTAGAGAATGTGTAACTGAAAAGACTTATTCTTTCATTACCTTAAGCTGCGCAGAAACATAGCCAAGAATCATGTCTTCACTGAGATTGTCAAAGAGGCCATCTGTTCCAAGAATTATCACATCACCATCTTCAACTTTGAAAGATGAACTTTCAGCAACGTCAGGACTGGAGCACAAACACAAGTATAAAATAAAAATATATACTTAAAATAAAGCAAAATGGACCATAATATACTTAATACAATTTTGTTTTCGTGAATCTCACAGTAAATTTTTTTTACTATGAAGTTGCAAGGACACACCCCCCAAAAAAACCTGTTGGAAATCTGTCAGCCATTTGCATATGGTACCAGTATGTGCATGTTCACAACTGACACGGTCACGAGTGACTCCTAGTCCTAGACTACTTTAGTACATATTCTTAAATATCACCCCCATGTCCAAATATCATCCACTGAGATGATAAAATAACACCATATGAACTACAGTATTTGCATGTTTTCAATGAAGAGCTATGCATGTACCTGTGGGCCTAATACGGTTTCAGTCCTATAAATACATGTATTCCTGATATTGTCAGCACATAGCCCAATACAGCCTCATGTGAATGGATACTGCAAACAACTTCTTAGTAGACACTGTTGTTTTCTTATCATGTAAATGTAATTCTTCACACACGTGCATATTAGGTTATGTGATCAATTGACTAGAAAAAATGGTTTGGCAGAGGCAAGGTGGTATGAAAAGGATGCTGAAATATTGAACTATAACACACAAATTCACTAGGGCATTTCTTATTGATGAAAAGTCAAGCAGGTTCTAAGCAACACAGAAAGTGGCTCTCAACAGAAGATCTACATCTTCTGTTTCTAACCAGTGTAGCACAAGAACAATCTGTTGCACTGGTTCCAGATAATGTTGAATGAAAGACATGCAAAGCTTGCTGCTGCTTTTTTGTAGATCTCAGATGATATGGGAAGACATAAATACATAAATACTACAAACCCTGTCTGTAATGGACACCCTCGGGACCACCTAAGTGTCCCCCTGAGAAAGGTGGCCGTTAATCTGAGGGAGGGTCTGCAGGACCAAGTGTCCTTAAGTGATCATAGTAAACAACACTAAACACTAGACTACAGTATACAGTGTGTACAATACCATTAAAAAAGAAACAAGCAAAACATAGACAACATGATCAGATAGTCAACTTTATTCAATCACAAATAACAATACATGCCATCTGAGATCAGCTTGCGTGGTTTCTGCATGCAAAGAAAAGGTCAGAAATGTGGGATTGGTGCCCCTTGTCTGACTGAAATGCATGTCTTCTAACATGGTCTTCAAGAGAAAGTCATGACGTCCTGAGTGTGCTGCTAGAGCAATCAGGGACTCAGCATGTCCCAAGGCTTCCTTTGTTGACATGACACAGGATGGTGATGGAATCATCATCATCATCACCCTCGGCAGAAAACTCTCCTTTGGCATGCTAGTGACGTGGCCAAGGAAATAAATAGCTGTGCAGCAGACAATGTCTTGCTAACGGCACCGTGATAGCTCTGTAGTTAGAGCTGTGGACTAGCATGTGGAAGGACCATGTCTGCTATGGAAGGGTAGAGCATGCAATCGGGACCGAAAATCACTGTCCACTGTTTCCATTTGACAGTGTGGTTGCCCGCTTAGGAGGATTTGTGTTGAAAATTGATAGGTGCTGGGCTCAAGTGTCGGTATCAGTGAGGTTTCTGCTGGTTTAAGAAGCCGCTTCAGACTGGTTTTGCTGTGTGTATATATATATGAAGAACTTACAGCACACTGTTAACATAGACAAATAATTTTTTATGTTTATCATCGTATACTGCATGGTACAGAAACAGCCAGCAAATAGGGCTTCCCTCAAAAGCTGATCCTGAATCTGTATCCACAATCCTGCTCTCTCTCTCTCTCACACACACACTTCCACACAAAGGACTGGGAGGTACCTGTCACTAAGAACCAGTCCCTGCTGACTGGGAGGGGCCACAGCCAGCTGGAAAGGAGTGTTAAAGTAGTGCTGCTGCTCCAGGGAGCGATGAACCACTTCTCCATCTCTGATGATGAGAAAGCCGCTGTCTCCGAGGTTAGCTGTATAGATTGTACGCTCCTCTCTGTGCAGAGACACTATGCAGGCTGTGCTGCTTCCTACCACAGGAAAAGGATGGTGGGAGAGAGTAATGATTAAGTGGCTTTATGCATCTGCATGTGTTAAGTCTACAACCCACGCCTGGCACCAGGGAAAACTCCATCCACCCACACAGATGTAGACACCCATACCACCAGTGACCACCATCAGAAAGGCACAATCTGCACATTCACAAGTACACTACATGCACCTGTGTGCGCACACACACACAATTCTCTTAACTCTTAAATATATCTCTTGGTTGCTGACAAAACGAAATATGCTTACTGCCTTGTTTATTTATCTACAGAAGATGTACACTTATCTCCTTCACTAACAGAGCCTACCTCATCCTCTTTCATCCACACATAAATGCAGGTAAGCAGCTGCACATTCTATTTTATTAGTTTTTAAAGCAAAGTCTAAGTCATATACACTGCCGATCAACTTTCTCATGTGTTCCTGGATGGAGGCCTATAGTCACAGTCATACACAACAAGGCAACTGCAATTCACATACTTCCTCTGGCCAATCAAGAGACCTTTTTGGCGGGTGGGAGGTACACCAAGCAAACAAAACCATCAAAAGCCTTCTTCCATTACTAAATACTATTCATGTGGCAACTGTGGAATGTAAACCCACTTCAAATCAATTTTAATAAATTTTTCAATAACAGATAAAGTGATATCATGTGCAACTGTGGCATGTGTAAACACATCTGAATACTTTTTTCCAACAAATCATAAACTGAAATCAAGTAGCAACTGAGGCATGTGCAAACACATTCAAGTTCTCACCAAAAACATACACTGATCTCATGCAGTGTCTGCGGTCTACATTTAAACCAGTTCAACTGAATATATCAACAAAAAACTTAAACTGACCCAGAAGGGGGTCCTTGTGCTGCTGAAGCTCTTCATAGCTGGCTGCAATGATTGAGGCAGGGGCTTGCGGCCTGAAGTGCCCCTCCTCCACAAGACGTTGACATGTTGCCATCAGTTGCCGTGGAAATGCTGAAGGGTCAATGCCATAATTGCGCCATCCCCCTACTCCGTCTGCTACCCCTGCAAAGATCCAAAGTTTCGTAAGACTCATGCCAGAAAGTAGAACAAAACAATGTCTACATCATCCATGCCTTTTAGCCAACTGCATACTGTATGCTTCTACTAGGTGCTTTTTCACATTTACTGACCACACATTCAGCCCAGTTCTGGTGATGAATATCACTGTCTTTTACATTTACAGCTTTTACAGAAAACAATTAAGTTTGGTGTCGATCCACTGGCTGGTCAGATTTCTAGCCTGTTCTAAATAAGAACATCTTTGGAGCACACTTTTTTTTTTTTAGTCATGAATGTAACTGTAAGGGTCACCATTACCAATTTTTCAGGACATGACACAGAATAAACCATATAGTCGACAATACTCAATGTGCAAGTCTGGATGGACAAAACATCAAGTATGGTCTGACCAGACAAAACACATGCTTTTACAGGAAGATCTTATCAACATCCAATACATAAGGTACCGTGTACTTCCACAGAATCCTGTACTGAGGATGACTTTTCTGCACAGACATTACACAAGGTATTTTATCTGGCCAGACCTTTAATACTCCTGTGTTTTCTATTTGCTGTGCTTTATCCTCTGTGCATTTCCACAAAGTCAGTGATAATGATCCTTACACCTCAAGTGACACTTATTACAGAAGCAGAACATGATTTCCTCATAAATGCTTCAGAAAATTAAAATCACTTGTCTCAAGGCTTTTACTTTTTCAAAGAAACTATTGTGTTATTCAGATGTGCCGGATATTGTTCACTTACACTTTTTTTTCTGCAATGACTTGAGGAGCAGGATGTGTAGATGAATGTAGGCAGTAGTGTGTTATATACTCTGTTGAAAATTGTTTCCCTTTCTTACTTTTGGAATATGGAAATATGTTTATTGTTAGCCAGTATCTTGTAGACTAATATTAAGAAAAACGTACA
Organism: Lanistes nyassanus; assembly: GCA_004794575.1. Taxonomy (NCBI): domain Eukaryota; kingdom Metazoa; phylum Mollusca; class Gastropoda; order Architaenioglossa; family Ampullariidae; genus Lanistes; species Lanistes nyassanus. Next base: position 75,863 of record SMGT01010269.1, read on the forward strand.
CACACCTTAGGTGATTAAGCAATATGTGACTGAAAATTGTGATTCACACTACATAGGTCAGTTTGACACACTCTGATTAGTCATTTAGTGTGAATCTGATATTTTGCATGCTTCTAGTTAGGAGTCAACCCAAATACTCTTAACGTCCATAAAAGCTAAATAATGTTTATGCTATTTAAAATAAATGGGAAATGTATGAAAACTCTTTGATGTTTATTTTACATTGGTCGTTAGCACAGAATACAGAGAATACCCAGAGAAGAAAGAATCTGTCATCTTTGTAACAGCAACGACATCGGTGATGAGTACCATTATTTATTTTGCTGCGATAAATTTAAGGATGACCGAAACAAATGGCTACCTTATTACTACAGAAACCGCCCTAATACCTATAAATTTCAGTACCTATTCTCAACAGGGAGCAAGCGACTGCTTACAAAGCTGTCATGTTTTATTAAAATCTTACTTAAAGACGCTTGTGTACATGGATAATTGTATGTTTGTAGCAAGCTCTTGCGAGCCTCTTAAGATACGTTGTTAATTCGTTTGCTTATCAAAGTGAATTTTTGCTCACCTATTTATTGATTTGTTGTACTGTTGCTTATGTTTTGTCTTCATACCCTACTGAGGGTGAAGGAAGAAAAAATAAATTCTGAAATTTTGAGAAAGTCTGCAAGTGTAGGCTAAACTGTAAGAAGTTGATCAAAGAACAGTTCGCCACATCATTTTTGACAAGCGTCAAGTCAAAAACCTGCTGACATTTGCAAATATATATTCATCTCAATAACATCAAATGTCACTCATGGTAATCTTAGCTGCACATGCCTATTTCTGCAGTCTATTTGATCACGCGTAACCAGGAGTCACTCGTGCATTTATCTGAAAGTTACTGTTAGTGTTACAAAATGTTACTGTTAGTGTTGCCTTCAGTGTTACTGTTAGAGTTACTGATTTTATCATGAAAGAAAAATTGTAATTACTAACTGCTCAAATAGTTACCTATCACATCTGCAACCTTGTTTCTGGCGATGAAATAAGCATCGTCACCGAATGTCCAATTTTTCAGCACAGAGTTCTTGGCAACGGACTTGGAAAACCCCGAGGAACCAGTTACTAAATGAAGGGGCTGTTTATCGCGTGTTCCTGGTCGAAACTGAAATTCGTTGTGGATTCCGGCGACGATGGCCCTGGCTACAAGCCTCCCATAAAGAGCGACTGATTGCATGACAACGTCACAAGCGACTTCACAGTTTTTTCCGCTCACATTTCCACCTCCGGTCGAAAACAAACCTCTGCCTCAATGCAAACACAACCGCATGACTTTCAGCTGGCGAGCACCATCTTTGTCTCCTTTCTGACGTCACTTGACCTTAGAGCACCAAGGGAAGTAAATGCGTAAAGATGGTAGGCCAATGCCTTTTCTCTGGCATAGTTCCGAGGTCTGTCCGGAATTGTTCTGGTTCAAGTCTTAGGCCACATACATATCAATGGAAAGGGCTTGGCACTTATCAGCTCGAAAACCTTATCAAGTATAGACATTTTTTAAACTATGTCGTTCGACACTTGAAATCTGTATTCTGTCAAGTTTCTCTCTCTCGCTTTTTTTTATCTAGTAGACTAGCTGTCCTCCAACAAGTTCAGCCTCCCACACCAGGATACCCAAGTCCTTTATCCTCCGAGTGCACCGATCGTTATCATCATAAGGAAAACACTGGCATTTCTCCAGGAAAAAATTCTAGCTATATATACATTGTAAAGTATAGCTATTTGGACGCAAATTCTTTATCACTTCGCAGTGATAGTGATCATGTACGTTTTTGTGCACACTAGAGTGTGCGTATGCTTGTACATGATGTACTCTGCTGCCCCAGTTGACATTTTGCATTCACTTTTGTTCTTACCAGCAGGCTACAATAACTGCAGTGGTGGGCTCTCAAATAAATTTCTTGGTTGGCTCTCAAATACATTTCTTGCACAGTCACCTTTCATTCTTTCATTTTAACACAGCTTCAAGAAGAGCATTTTAATTCAGGTCCTTCTTTGGTATGAACAAACGATTCGAATGAGACATCAATTCTCCAACACTACACATATCCCCATACCCTTCGGCAAATTTACTAGATGAAATTCTCCAACAGCAATGAAACAAATTCAAGTTTACACATATTTACACAAATATGGCAGTACCTCCTTGGCTTATCAACTGACATGTAAAGGCCTTATGAGCACCACAATAATCCTCAATGGATAAGGATCCATGCCCATAAGATTTCAGCTGGCAAATGCATACAGCTATTTTCACCCACATTGCACACAATTATGCACATCACACAGGTCGTTCAAACACCAGTGACAAAAATATTTTGTGCTTGTACACACATGCTTGCACGCATGTGCACGCACATAATTTACTTGCATTCTACATAAACATGCATGCAGGTGTGCATATGCATAACCACACAATGCCACAGCAATGCTAATATCTTTACTCTGACAGCCACAAAAATAAAGCTGCTGGCCCACATACACAAGTACTCTTTTCATTTACATTGACACAGGCACAACTGCACACGTCTCAGGCATGCAAGGAAACACACACACACACAACCACACACACTAGTGGCTTCCTTTTGACATGGTCAGCCACAATCACAATCATGCTAACCAGCGCACTCTCATGCAGACACGCAGGCACACTGGTTTAGCGATTATCATGAAGAACGATGGTGTAATATGTATCGTCCTTTCTGCAGCTGTGAAATGTAGATTCTGATTTTACCATTGTCTGTAGCCCTGCGCACTAGTATCTATAACAGAAAAAACAAACACCTCAAGTTAACAGAATGCTAACCATGCCTGGGCTTTATGGTACAGTATCAGTATTGCTAAAATACAAGACTGAAGAAAGATTTGTTTTCAGCCTGCAGCATCCAGGCATTTCCAAACTTGTACAGTTACTCTGCCATTACTATGTATGCTGTATGTGCACTTTACCAACATGGTAACTTTAATCAGTTTAGGAGGAGGTTCTTACACAAATGACATGATGCCACTTTGACACAAAGCAATAATTTAAGTGTATGCATATGCAAATGACCAATTAAATACTGCTTGCCTCTTGCGCACTAATGTTAATGATGGAACCCATGACTTTTCCACCTTCTTTGGACTCGAGCAGGATTGGCTGGTTCCTTGCAAACCTAGAAAATGTTTCAAGCATTAGGGTACTAAGTGGGGACAACTCTTCTACACCGCACACAAAACCAAATCATGCATCAAAGCAATAAAGTCAAAAGTTTGTTTTTATGGTGGTGGGCTGCAGACATTAATTACAGAAACTTTAGTATAAAGTTTTTGGTTTCTGCTTACTTATATGCCCAATTTGTAAAAAACGGGTGGAGGGACACTTAAAATTCCTACAAATAACTGCAGAAGGATGGACCATGCTTTAGGCTGAAAAGAAATTATATAATTCTCACCATCGCTTATCATAGTAAAGCTTGCCATCCTCAATCTTCACATCCAGAGTTACATCAACAACAGGTGCAGGCACAGGAGGCAGTTTCTTAGCCAAAGGCTTTCCACTGACTTTGTTGAGAATGCGCATGTCTTCAGAAATTTCATTTTCATCAAGAGTGAAATTTAGGGTTGGTAAGATGAAGTTAAGGTTATACATTCTGGACCCCTTTTTAAAATTTGTGTTCAGTTTGTTGCAGTTTTTAATCATCTATGAACACTGATATGGCAAGCGTAATATATCTTAACACAACGATAATTGACCAAAAGATGTGTTAGGAATATAAAAAGGCACAAAATCCACCCATCCATTAATCAAAATAAATGAATGAGAGAGGAGCGACAAGTAAAAAAAAGAGGCTCAGTAACTCTTCTAACAATACATTTATGTCAACCTGAATGAAAGAAAGAACTGACAATGATCTCCTGCTTTTACAGAACAGGACAATGGTGAAATGCCCTGCAAGGTCATTAAGACATTAAGGGTGGCATTGACTTGTGTGCAAGCACAAGTGCGTGTCTGGAATTCTACCACCCACCAGTACAACCCATTTTGGGTTTGGAACAGATACTAAGCTAAACTCAATGCTATTCTTTGAACACTGGAAAATCTCCAGCCCCCCCCCCCCCCAATATTTCCAGAAAGACTTAACTGCAGTGACAGAGATCTGTGAATACGTTGCATAGTGACCAGAGGATGCACCTGGAGATAGCACGTACAACAACTGGTACCCTGACTTAAGAGGAAGTCGACTGTGATAGGCTTAACTAGTTAAGATTAGTTAAGACTGACAAATCATTTGGGAAGAAATCTTCCTGACTGCCACGATTACACAACGGCACCTAGCTGTGGTAGACTGCACATCAAGAACTGCATTAAAACAACAAGAGTGGGAATGTCCCACTAACTAGATGTAAACTTTCTTCACTTCAGCCAATACCACTAGGAGGTTATTACCACAGTATAATGTAAACCAAGGTTTGGGTTACAAACATCAGATGTTACCACAGTATAATGTAAACCAAGGTTTGGGTTACAGACATCAGATGTTACCACAGTATAATGTAAACCAAGGTTTGGGTTACAGACATCAGATGTTACCACAGTATAATGTAAACCAAGGTTTGCTTGCAGCACAATAGACCTGAGTTTAACCTTTAGGTGGGTGGCAGAGACTTGAAAAGAATTTTATTTGAACATACTTTTCAACTCGTTCCTCTGTGTCGAATGGTAAATCAGGTGTGGAAACATTTGAAAGATGGTTATAGATAAGGATATCAGGTGATGGTTTCCTGCGTTTTTCTGGCATAGGCATTGGATCATTTGGACGTCTCCTAAGTTTTCTGGTCATTATTGGCTTCATCTCCATGAAATCTGCACGAGAAAAAATACCTGTCAAAAGGACCATAAGAAATAGCATTATTGAACATCATCAATGCAGCAATCACAATAAAACATATTTTATCTATTCCTGTATTAGCTTCAAATAACAAAAACATTTAATATTCAAAAGAACAAAGCTAAGTAAGTACAAATATGATAGATTTAAAACTGAAACCAGAACAGAACAAGTTTCTTCTTTCTGCCTATAATTCTTGTTCACATGTAATTTTTGGGAGACAGGCTGTATTTTTAAATCCTCATTTCTTTATCCAGACTAGGTATTCTTTGTGTGTGCAATTGTGCATGGGCATATGTATAGGAGAAGAGTAATTTCTGTTATGGTCTAAGAACAAAAAGGCTGAATGTATTACCCTTAACTTTTTGGACAGAAGAAACAGTTTGAGTATTTTTTTAAAACTTGGTTTTACAGAGACCAGTAAAGAAAAAGAAATTTACAGCAGACAAGAAAAAAAGATTTTCAAGACCAAAATTGTTGGAAAATGCCGAAAAAAAGATGTAATGAGATGTGTTTCTGTACCTCCGTTGTTGAGATCCATCGTCTGACGCTCTGTTTCAATGTTACACTTCTTTTCTTTCAGTTCTATGATCAAGGTTTCCTTCAGCTCAATCTTCTTCTCCTGCCATACATTGCAATAAAGAAAGTTACCTTAAAATATAATTATCATAACACATAGCACATGGATATGCTGAAGATAAGTTCTCAAGTACAAAAATACATGGTGAGCATCAGCACACAAATTTCACAAAATCTGCAGTCCTGATGATATGTACTTTGAATAAACATGCTCTAGACACGCTAATTTAGGGTTACAGTTGTGTACTACTAAAGCACTGTATTACAGTCATTGTTTTCAGGTCTCAGAAAAAGGAAAAAGCTTTAAACCTACGGCATAAGCAAACTCTTCTCACATATGTTAAAAACTTGTGCCCCCCTAAAACCCCAAAGAACACAGACATTTGAATAATGCTAACAACAATAAAGTCAGCCAAATGCACACCTCAAATTCCTTTACTGACTCCTTTTTCTCTTTGTGGTAGTCTCGCTCCACAAGTTCAAGCTAGAAAAAAATGAAGATTTAACTGTACACTTTGTCACGCAACATCACCTACAAATTCATAAAAATATAAACAAACCTGAATGTTGGTATGATGTGAATACTTGGGAACAAGCTCATTTTACACTAACTCTGAGAATTTTATTCTTCTTAAGTTTTACTTTCAAACTGTGTTGAAATTACGTTTTTATCATGTTAGTTTTTTTCCCTACATTTTTAAACATAAATAGAAACTACAGAGGAAGCCACGGTACAAAGGATGGAGACGACAGGCGAAGTTCTGGCCAATTTTATGTAGTCAGGAATTTGTTAAACCTATGTCATAAGTAAACTCTTCTGATACCTCAATGTCCCGCCACAACTCATTCAGGCGAAGACGCTCCTTGTACTGCTGATCAATTTTCTTGAGTCGCTTGATGTATTCTGGGAGTGTGCCCTCTTGCAGTGCTTGCAACTGTTTCTTCAACTGTGCCAGCTTGTCCTGGTACATCCTGCATCATGTGAAACAACATTCAGTTCCACAAAAATCTCAATCTTTATGCATGCAATAAACTGAAATAGAATTTACTGATTTATCCTATTTTTAGCCAGAAAATCTCCAGGTCTTCTACCGAGTTCTAGTTTCGCTATCCATGCTATTACACTTTTAACTGTAAAATAAAACATGGTGTAAAGGCCATTTTAAGCTGGCTAAAGGCAACTGGAACTCACTGTTCTTTTATTTCGGTACGATTGCCAGTCTGTGTCTTCTCTTCAGTCTCACTTGCATCTTCTGTATCTGAAAAATTCACTGCACAGTTTTAGTTGTAAATAAGAAACAGACATTTTCTAGAATGACAGTTGTCGCCTTAATTTCTGAGTAATGACATATAAAAATAAAATTTAAGGGAAAAAAACCGACTGCGTCACTGAGCAGACTTTCATTTCAAATATTCTATCACATCATTACACCGCGCACGTCTCCACAACACTGTAGAAATGAAAACTTTACTACGGAGAAGCAAAGCACAGTAAGTCATTAATGTAAACACTACAATGGGGGTAGTAGTGGAAATCATGCTCCCCTATCCCCTTCACTGGCTTCAGAAATTAGTGAAAAAGCCTGCAAAAAGCCAACCTTCGTCAGACACATTTCCATCTAAGTCCCGGTCATCGTCGAAATCCGACCCACTGTTGTAAGCAAATTCGTCGTTATCAAAATCGTAATCATTTAAATGTTTTGGGGACGATGTATAACTCGACATCTTCACGTCATCAAATTATGACTGCTATGTCAGAGACTGCGTGCCGAATCAAACTCCTTTCGCCTGCTTCCCCAATGGCGATGAATGTAAACTTCCCGCACGAATCAACTTCCGGTGCCAAACCTTGCGCGCACAGACCGAAGAAAGGAAGTCGAACGCTGACGTGTACGCATGCGTAATTTCAGCATCAGTCGACATGGCAGCACAGACGTTCCAACAGGAATATATGCAAATGCCCCCAGTTACACGGGCATATACAACAGCTTGTGTATTGACGACTTTGGCAGTAGTGAGTATTAATCGACGTTGACTATGTCGTTCCTGATTTCGCCAATTTCTTTTCTGAATAAGTTTTTTGAGAAATACTGCATGTTGTAGCAGACGATGGGATGAGATTGGTGATGTTACACTCCATTCACCATTGGCGGCACTATTTATCTAGCTTATCTTTGTGTATGCTTACAGTTCAAACTCCAGATTTTTTTCAGGAGTAGGGCGTGATCTTTATTAAGCTTTGGGGATTACTCAGTACCCCGTCACTTTCAGACATTTGTGGTGGTTGTATGACAGTTTGTAATCGTTGACAACACAAGTACACGTACTTACTTGACGCATTTTTTGTTGTTGCAGCAACTGGATATCATTACACCATTCCAAATTTATTTCAACCCAGATCTTGTATTTCGCCATTACCAAGTGAGTGACAGTGTAGACCTTCGGAACATCAGAATAAATACATGAACTGTGATTTTGGTTCTGATTAAAGCAAGTGCTCAAGAATTGAAGAAGCTGTGTGTAGTATTTAATTAATACTGTAATATTAATAGTACTTTAATACAGAGAGGTGGAGTAAAGGGATATTCTATAGTGAGTAAACTAGGACAAGCAAAATTTTCAAGGACAATTTTTTTACAATATGTGTAAAATTAAGCTTGCCTGCATTTACTTCAGTTCTGAACTTGAAAGCTACTGATACACTTATAATTTGATAATATGTGTTTATGCATGAATATACCTTTTTTTGCAGATATGGCGATTGGTAACCAACTTCCTGTATTTTGGACCCATAGGTTTCAACTTTCTGTTCAACATGATCTTTGCCTACAGATATTGCCGTATGTTAGAGGAAGGATCTTTTCGGAACCGCACAGCTGATTTCTTTTTCATGTTTATCTTTGGTGGATCTTTAATGATTGTATCCTTGGTGTTATTATCTTGACTTAACATCAAAGATTAGACCCTGAGACATCTTTTTGGGTTGTTTTAGAGAAAAAAGTGTTTCCATCTAGTGATGATATTGTGGTATAGAGGAAAATGGGGATTGTATTACTAAACTACGATCTGAAACATCCCCAAAACTTACAGCTACAGTAAGATGTCCAGTGGGGAGTGGCTGTTTAGGGAATGGGTAGGGTTAATGTTTAGAGAATGGCCGCTGATTGAGTGTGCACAATGTTTAACTCCAGGATATAATCCTTGGCAACTCCTGGATTTAAACTCAACCTTGAACACAAAAGTTGTGCTGTGCACTGATCTCCTCATGCCCCATGTGAGACATGGTTAATGGAACACTGCATGTCACTAAATAAAATTAGATGTTCAGACAGTAGTGATTAGCATATATCAAATGTATGAAAACTGGTTATTATGTAATAATAGAATCTTCCAGCTTTCATCACCTTGGCACAAGTGTGGAGAGTAATAAAAGGCATTCTGAAGAAGGATGTTTTCAAGTCTCTCATCATCTTTAATCTATTACAGAATTTGTTAAAAATCATGTATAGGGAGAGGGGCGGATACCTCACATCCATGATTTCATTGTCAGCAGATGGATGGATGGCTGCATCTTATAGATTCATGCATCATATAACTTGTCAGAAGAATTTAACTTCAGCTCCATTTTGGTTAAGATGTACTATTGTAACATGAGCATAATCACAGGTTTCATTTCCTTGACCAAAGGAAAGTTGTTGGCGCTTTTTGTGAACCTGGTTTTCCTGGGCAGTGCATTTACCATCATGTTGGTTTACATCTGGAGTCGAAGAAATCCGTATGTGCGGATGAATTTTTTCGGCCTCATGACCTTCCAGGCGCCTTACTTACCTTGGGTTCTTTTGGGATTTTCTCTTCTGTTGGGAAACTCCATCATTGTTGACCTGATGGGTGAGCCCTATATTTAATATTTTTGTTCCTGACCTGATGGGTGAGTCCTATATTTATTAGGTTTGTTGTTGACCTGATGGGTGAGCCCTATATTAGGTTTGTTGTTGACCTGATGGGTGAGCCCTATATTAGGTTTGTTGTTGACCTGATGAGTGAGCCCTAAATTTGTTAGGTTTGTTGTTGACCTGATGGGTGAGCCCTATATTTGTTGGGTTTGTTGTTGACCTGATGGGTGAGCCCTATATTTGTTAGGTTTGTTGTTGATCTGATGGGTGAGCCCTATATTTATTAGGTTTGTTGTTGACCTGATGGGTGAGCCTTATATTTGTTAGGTTTGTTGTTGATCTGATGGGTGAGCCCTATATTTATTAGGTTTGTTGTTGACCTGATGGGTGAGCCCTATATTTGTTAGGTTTGTTGTTCATCTGATGGGTGAGCCCTATATTTATTAGGTTTGTTGTTGACCTGATGGGTGAGCCTATATTTGTTAGGTTGTTGACCTGATGGGTGAGCCCTATATTTGTTAGGTTTGTTGTTGACCTGATGGGTGAGCCCTATATTTGTTAGGTTTGTTGTTGACCTGATGGGTGAGCCCTATATTTATTAGGTTTGTTGTTGACCTGATGGGTGAGCCCTATATTTGTTAGGTTTGTTGTTCATCTGATGGGTGAGCCTATATTTGTTAGGTTTGTTGACCTGATGGGTGAGCCCTATATTTGTTAGGTTTGTTGTTGACCTGATGGGTGAGCCCTATATTTATTAGGTTTGTTGTTGACGTGATGGGTGAGCCTTATATTAGGTTTGTTGCTGACCTGATGGGTGAGCCCTATATTTGTTAGCTTTGTTGTTGACCTGATGGGTGAGCCCTATATTTGTTAGCTTTGTTGTTGACCAGATGGGTGAGCCCTATATTTATTAGGTTTGTTGTTGACCTGATGGGTGAGCCCTATATTAGGTTTGTTGTTGACGTGATGGGTGAGCATGTTAGTTTTGTTGACCTGATGGGTGAACCTTGAAGTTGCTTCCTGGTTTGGTTAACCTGAGGCTAGATGTAGTTTGTGATTGATTAATCTTATGAATAAGTCTGTACCTAAATACCTCATCTTTCCTAGGTATTGCTATTGGGCACATATACTACTTCTTTGAGGATGTGTTTCCACACCAGCCAGGAGGATTTAAAGTTCTGAGAACACCAGGGTTTTTGTAAGTTATGTTTCTGAAGTAGTAATTACTATAAATACCTATGTAGTGTTTACAGACTAAGGCAGTTGCCACATAACATATTTGAAACTTGTTTAGGTGTTGTCAGAAGTTGGTTTTAGAAGCTGAGTCATAGTTTTGAAATCCTGGTGTTCTTTTTGGAAGAAGCGAGAGAAGGGAACTGGCATTTCTTGGAGTATGAAAACTTTATCCAGAGCAAAACCCTCAAAACAGAACCATGCAAAGAATTAGAAAATGTGGGGAAAATCCAGCAGGAACATTTTCTAAACAAATAAGTCACAATATATAAGTGAACAGCCTCTAGGATGCATGTGTGCAAACTGGTGCTTGCAGCTGAAACATTTCTTTTGTTCTGGTTCAGGAAGTACATATTTGATGGTCAGGGAGATCCAGATTACAACCCCCTGCCAGAAGATCGGCCTGGAGGGTTTGACTGGGGTCAGGGCCAGCGGTTGGGAAGAGATGCTCAAAACTGAAGGACTCACTGGTTCAACAGAGCACCTTCCATCATGAAACTGTTAAACTTTCATGGGCCAACAGTTTGGAAAATGTCAAACAATTGTAATTTTTTTCCCTTGTCCTGAAGTCAGAATGCTGCAGACTGATTCTGCTGGCGCACTGTTCTTGATATTACCTGCTGTGATTTGATAAATATTGCCTTTGTGGTAACATATTTACTGTCTCACATGATGCTGCACCATGCAGGGAAGAACGAAATGAGGACATGCATGTGCGCTGTGTATTCAATGTTGTCATACTGTACCCTGATTTGAATTTTCCTAATCAGTGAACCCTAACCTCACCTCCAGTGAAAGAAAGAAATACCTATCCCTGGTAAGGCCTTCAGTAGTGCTTGCAGACTGACCCAGTGGCGCAGTCTGACCACATGCATGTTCACCCCTCTATCTCCTCTTTTCCTGAGCAGTCTTCATGGTGGATGGTCGTTCCTGCATCGCGCTCTCTCATGCTCTAGCCTGTCTGCTTTGAGAGCCTGAGTCTGAGTACCCTGCTGCCCTTAGCTTTTGTTTCTTAGCCAAACAATAAAGCGTTCGGGTGTTCAGCATGTGTTTTTGTTGTACATGTTCCATTGTTTCCATAATGCCGAAAGAACAGGATCAGCTTTCAGTGAGTGAGGTGCATCTCACTCAGTGAGGTCATCTGAGATGACTCTTTCTCTCACTGCAGCCTGGCAGGAAGTGTGAGGTTCCCAAAGCCAGCATCATGCACTGGATCAAGATGGTCATCGGGCGAGTGTATGGTTATGAGAGCCCCACCCAACCTCCCCACTCTTGCTGGAAAAGACAAGATAAAAGGGTGACCATGTGCATGGTGCCACTGGGGCAGCACGCATGTACTGCTGAAGGCCTTACCAGGGATTGGCTTTCACTTCTTTGGAGGTGCGGTTAGGGTTCGTTAATCAGGAAAATTAGCACTTCAAGTCAGGATAAGGATGACATTGAACACAAATTTCAGGCACAAATTTAGGTTTCAATCCCATTTACGTATGGTTTGAGGTGTGAATGCAGAAATGTTCAATGCAAGGTGTAATGTAGAGATGATCCTCAATTGTAGACTTACAAATTACAGATTCTGTTTTTTAAAAAATGCATCCAGGTACTGTGGTAGTGCCGTCTACCATGGTTTCTGTGTTTCTGCTCCCCAATCCTGTTACGTTGTCTTATAATGCCTCCTGTCCCGGAATTTTGAGAATAGCCTCGAGAACAAGTCAGAAAGAGAGGACCATCCAGATGTCCCTAGAAAATTATATCCTGGAGCTGCCAGGATGGTTATAATCTTCGGATTTCTGTGTGGGTTTTTTTTTCTCATTTTTCGGTGCTAGTTTAAAAAATTTGGGATAGTTTTATATGTAATAGGTCACAAGCTATGGCCTGGATTTTTTTAAAGACTTTTCAGATAAATGTGCAGTGCCATAGTGGGTATGTTGTACAGTGAATCTCACTGATGGCCATCATGAACTTTAAACACCTTTCTTGGTCATTGGCACCAGTATTCATGGTCAGTAGACAAGCAACATAGTGACTAATTCTGAGCAGTGTATGTGTGTGCATAGTGTCATTCCATGGTTGTGTGTGTGTATATCCATGCACATGTGTTTATGTGCATGTGTGTGTCCATGCACACGTGTGCTTATGTGCATGTGTGTGTGAGATCATTTCACACCTAAGCGTGAACATGAGGGAAATTGGAAGTGATCATACAGTGATGCTGAGCAATAAAGCTCATCATAATGATGAGCAGCATTTTTTAAACACACTTTTTTTTCTTTTTGTTTGGGGGATTGCACACAAGAAGGAAAACCTATGCATATACAGCTTTTGCATATCTGGAGAAATGATTGTACACATACCTTTACATGTTGAAGAAAGAACGCCCATGCAACCATCTCTAGAATTCACCAAATCAAATCAGAATACAAGGACAAAGACATGAGGTTTTAAATTAGCGTCATAAACACTCAAGCTTTAATTTCATAGAAAACCCACAGGCTTCAGCTAGTAAAAAATAGATGCAATTCCTACTTGGGAATCATTGGTCTGAATTTAATTAGTTACAGAATTTTAGCTTCTCTTCCCCCCTCCCCCCCCCCAGAAAAGAGTTTTTTCACCAAGATGTAAAAGTGTATATGCATATGTTTGTATAGGGGGAAATTTTTAATTATTGATGGAAATAAAAAAGTGACAACAATCAAAGCCTTGACAATTCATTTTGAAACCTGTCGCAAGCACGCACCCCAACTCTAGTGTGGCTGTACAGAATGTCTAACAGAAAATGGATAAATAACAAGAATTTATTTACAATAACATATTCTATCACAGCAATCTTTCAGTTCATATTAAATTAGTACACAATCCACCAAATAACTTACAGAAGGAACATAAGCTGATGGTTCACAATAATCTTTTCAAATGAAATAAAACCATTGTCCACATAAAGAAATCATAGGGTAAAAGAACAGTAAGATTTAACAAGATCCAGGTAAAGATGCAGCCCCAGGAGTTAATATCTCTGACTTATACAACTATGGACCAGACATAAAAGATGAAAAGATTAGGCTGAGAGCCAGACAATAAAGATGATCGCTCACCAAGCATCAGAAGTCAAGACTTTGGGCCAATAATGCTTGGATGTTTGTATCTCAGACAACTACAAGCATAAGATCTATGCCATGCTACCCAACACTCTTGACTGTTGATGCCAGCACATAATGGCTTAACATCATATGCTAGTAGATAAAGTTCCCAACAACTGGAGTCAAAAGGACAGTCTGTATAGAATTATTACTATTTTGGACTGTTAACTCCATTCAATTAAATGTCAGACTCTATACCAGCAAATGTTTCTTTTTTGATTAGGTAAAATATTACAATAAAGCTTGACCAGATCCTAACATAAAATTTACCATTAAAAACAAGATACTTTAAATGCTTAAACCTCCCACCAATATCTGACATAATTCCAAAGGCAAATCTTCAACCTAAGGAAACATGTCAAACATTATACCCCCACCCCACCCCCAACATCCCTGGTAAAAATGCCAATAAAAAGATGTATGGCCATGAACAAACTTTTAATGATAAAAGTCAGCTCACTTTCAACATCAAGCAAATAAATAAACACACTTATATATAAATAAAATGTAAACACAAGATTTATGGAAGATGTTGAAGGTGTGGTGTTCTTTCTTCTTTTTAAACTACAATATCATTGTCAGCAAATGTGCGTTCATACATTTAACCCATGCATCCTTGCATACCCAACACTCACATAAGCAGAAAAATAAAATATTTCCATAAGAACCCAGTTAAATCAACTAGATTTGCAGTCTACTGGAACTCCATAGCTTTCGTGGCTTGCACAAACCTGTTCTTTTTGTTGTTTCACAGACTACCATTCATACTCGCACACTTACTTAAATCAACAGCTTCCAAAGATTTTTTTAAAAATTTTGCTTTCTTTCACATGGCAGGGCAGTTAAAATGTAATCCTCCAGCAGGGCTATGCAAGGATCCACTTTGAACAAGAGTTTTGCAGTCTGTTCAGGGGCAAGAAGTAGAACATGACTATACAACATCCCCAAACAGTATGCCATAAGCAATTTATCATTTATACAGGCCAAGCACGGCTGAGAGTTTAGTATGGGATTTGATTCTGATAGTACTGCAGGATATCATAAGTCTTCCCTCGCCAGTTAAGACACGAGCCCTGGATGACCTTCAGCATGTAACTTGCTGCTTCTCGATCAGAAACATTTGGCACAAACCGAGCTCGCAGCAGCTTTATTGTCTGGCCGCGAAAACAGGGGAGTCGAGTGTCCAGCATCAGGGAAACCAAAGAAATAATGGCGTCTTGGTAGGGTCTGGAGAGAAAAATGGAATGATTTCTGGAATATTTACAGACATTTCTAATTTTTAAAAAAATCGTTTCACCATGAATGAAACAAGAATTTCTTTTCATGAGTCTGACCTCGCACAACTGCGTCAGTGAGGACACTGCTGTGTCACTGATAAGATTCCTGTCTCTCGCAGGCCACTGGTAACTGTGTCACTGAGAAGTCTCCTGTCTCACTGTGTCACTAAGGACAGTCTTAACTGTCTCAGACAACACTGCTATGTCGCTGCATACATCCTTGTCTCATAAAAGACATTACTGTGTCACTGAGGACACTGCTTGACATAGATTACCTGATGGTTAAGTGCCCCCTCTAAAAATGCTTACCTGATCGCAAGGTATCCCTGAACACACAGCTCCATGAACCACTGAAAGGGAGGTGCATCCATCGTACCTCCCATCAGTTTGAACATCTCTTCTGTAAGCTTGATATCTGGTTCCCACCCAAGATTACCACCAGGTGAACTCTCAAACATAAACCCAAAATCTGAAATAGACATGTAATTTCTAGATTTTGTATATGCAGAACATAGAATGTCATTGTTTTCCCACCAATAACAACTAGTGCATTCATACTAGCTACTGTTTCTCCATTCATTCAGAAACGGGTGTAAGCGTATTATTAATCAGTTTGTTTTTAACATGACACACTTTTATCATAGAATGTAAATAGGTTACACTATGCAGAGCAGACAGCTTACACTGTACACTATTCTCTCCCCTTCCTTCCTTATCCCATCCCTCCCAAGCACCCACCCACCTAAAGGTTTGTTCACTCCCTCCCTCCCTCCCTCTGTCCCAACCCCCACCCACTCAATCACCCAAACCTGCAGCATCTGTTGAAGATAGTGAGATGTAGGCTGATTGTCTGACGTTTTTGAACCTCCTTTCTCACTTCACATACCGAGCATGCGCTTCTCAGTTTTATATTCATCTCAACAGTTGACAGGAACTTAATGAAGTTATTTGTGTCAACCGACCTATGTGAATGATATGACCAGTTTTGTTCAACATGATGTTGCCGTTGTGCCTGTCCTTAATCTGCAGCAAGAAGCTGACAATGCTGTAGGCTGCCATAGACACCACAAAATTGTTCCTGGCCTGGTGGGGAAACAACATAGAGGTCACCACTCATTACTGTTCAAAATTTACTGTTGATTAATTGAAACGGAATAGCAAATTTATTTCATTTCAGAGTATTAGCAAGTAGCAGCAGATAAACATAACAAGTAATTCCAACACTTGTTGCACAGCTTTTCAAAATCACCTTATTTTCAAAATCTGGAAAGTAGGGGGGGGGGGGAAGTAGGAAGAAGAGTAAAGTACATCATCTCTTGATAAACTAATCAGTCAAAAGCACTGTCCCTCATCATTAATTTTCGGTTAACGAAGTGGAACCAACGATTGCATTAGATTGTTCACCTCCTGAAAAGCCTGGGTGGTCTCGTCTCCATACTGAGTGATGAAATAGTCATACATGGTGATGTCTGTCTGTCGACCAATCTGGTCGCGTGACTTGCTGTCCGGTACACATTCTATGACACCACACTGAAAGCACATTCATACAGTCAGATATTCTATCATACCACACTGAAAGTAAATAATCTCTTAAAAATTGAAACAATCTGTCTGCTGGAAAACTTGTGGTCATGACTAGGACAGACTGACCAGACCCAAGATGTTTCAAATGCATACCGGCAACTGAACTTAAAAGTAGTACAGATAGATAAAATAATATCGACAGACATCAAGAGATGAAAATTTACAAAAAAATTGATTGCATACTCAGTAAACAAAATTATGATGAGCTTCTCTGAGTATAGACCATGACACACATTACAGCATCATTCAAATATACGCAGAGTATGCTGACCCCGGGAGCAGTTGCAACAACGCGGTAGGGGGCAAGATACAGTCGCAGTCCAGTCTGCTCAAAAATGTTCTTGAACAGCTGAATAACCTGCAGTGCCAGCATGTCCTGATGGAAATACCAGAAAGCTGTTTGTAAGTGATGAAATATCAGAAAGCTGTTTGTAAGAGGTGAAATACCAGAAATCTGTAAATTGTGAAACAGCAGAAAACTGTATGGTTAAAAATCTGTTTTGTGAATGAAATGCATGTCTCCAAGACTAATTTCTTTTTTAAGCATCGGACTGCAAACAACAAATGACCAATTACTTCCATCATCCTCATGGATGTACCGAGACTCAAAATTGAATTCAAGATTGCTTTCCTTGCCCACTGGGACATACCTGTCTGACGTCATCGCCCACTTTGAAGATGCAGGCTTGCCAGTACTGTGAGTTTATGTCGTGCTTTTCAACATTCTCTCCCTCAGCCAGCCGCTCCAGGTCATGGATGCCATAGCGCTGGACACGAAACCGTGCCAAGAAGGGAGCCTTTGCAGCACTGCCAACATTTCCAGCCATTATAACACATCAGAACTGTAGCTTTGCAGCACTCAAAGCACTTAGCAGACCTACACATACCAGGGCCCAACCTTGAAGGAAGTGTCAATAACCAACAGAGCAAAAACTTGCCAGAAAAAAAAAATCCTAACATTTAGTGGCTTCAGAATCATGAACGTAAGCACCCGTAACATAATGACTGGAAGTCTCCTGTACATGTTTTGTTAATGTTGAACAAGGACACACATTTTTCTGGTTAAGAAAAGCCTTACACACTGTACATCTGTTTAATATTCTTTCATTACCTCTGCATGGGTGTACCCGACTTGTAATCTATTTCTGTCACAATGGCTTCAGGGTTGGAGGGCAAGTAGCAGCCTAAAGAAGTGGAAAGTATACCAAGATAAAAACAGTCGATATTGAAAGCATACAATTTTTTAAAAGTCTGTGGTGATATCAGATTTTTAGCTTAGCTCTAATCGGTCTCAGTACTTTTTCTCTTGATTTACACTTTTCGCTTTCATCTGCCATTGTTGTTGTTTCAGTTTACAACTGGAGACTGCATCACCTAACTCATACAATCAGCAATACATTTATTTCCACAGGCCTGCACAGCCATAAGATGGCCTTCAGTCTTGACAGCCAACCAGCCAAGCACACTTTGTGAGGAAATAATCTTTCGAAAGAGCAGATGACAGTGTGTCACTACACTAATTATTTACAGACATCTCTCAGAAGTACCAGCTGGATTGCTACATGCTGCACTACATGCTGAAAGATCAAGCAACATGTAGAGGCTGTACTAACCCTGCTGTAGCTTGACCTTGCTGAGTGCCTCCAGGCAAGCCTTTTTCCGCTCCACCCCTTTAGGATACGGTCTGAACAGAATATTGATAGGATAATATCCACCACCAGGAGTCTAAATTAGCCAAAAAAAGCCCCCACTTAATGAAGATGCAAATTTTAAAGGAAAATATAGTGACTTTTACAACAAAGTAGAAGTAACATTTTTCTGTGACTAGATTCTGGAGTTTACTGTAAGTAAAAATTTGCTCAAATACCAAGAAATCTGTAATGTAAAAAATTACATCCTGATAAATTCAACTCCAAAAATTGCACTGGACAGAACAATTATAATTAGAGTCTGCTGAATTAACAAATAATGCTGATGTTTGTTAATCACCTACCTGATTTTGCCTGAAATGCCTGTAATTTCCTCAAAAAAGGAAAACTCTTTTTCATAGAATTTTAAGGCATAACCAGACAATGACTTTTTTATTTTTGTAGCCATTTCTTCCAGCTTGTCGCCAATTTCCTCTGTGGATAAACATATACAGAACTTTTGATAATAAGCCAAATAGATTTGTTTTTGTGGCTGGAACAAATTTAATAATCATGAACATAAAAATTTATGAACTGTTTGTTCCCAAGAATAAATGCTTCATCAAATATATCAATAACCCATACATTTTGGAAGGGATTTAGCATGCCCTACTCTGACACAAGTGAACAACTTCAGAAAGAGTTTATCTGTATGCATCCTGGCTACACCTATCCCTACTGCCATAAAGTGAGGTCTTATAACTGATCTCCTGAGAGACAGTATAAGTTGTTTCTGTCTTCCGAACACTCACCATCCTTCACTGTCCCCTCCTCATCGTGGAACATGCTCGTGTTCATGTTCCACAGAAGCTGATGGGCCAGAAGCTGTGATTTTTGGGCCGCCCACAGTATGAATTCCGCAATGTAGCCCATCTACATCAGTGCAATATCAACAGACAAGTTAACATCATCCATGGTCAAACATAACGGTTCACATGAAGCTGTTAAACCATCTAAGAAAGATAATGACTCTCAGTAAATCAGACCAAATGAAAGGGCTTCTTGAATGAAAAAGGCTTAGTTCTTCAAAGAAATAAATTTTCAAAATCTGAATTAAGAATTTCTTTCTGTTCCAGGGAAACAACTCTTCAAGCACTCAAGTGTGCAGAAAAAAATGTCAGTAAGACAATGGACATATTTACATGGTCAAAGTTATCCCCCCCCCCCAAAAAAAATATCTGATGGATTACACTTACTGGATCGTATCGAAGAGCTTGTACAATTTGTGGAATGTAGAAAATCAGCACATCCTAAATAATTTAAACACAGACACACACATGATCAAACATCTATAGCAACAAATCTGCTAACGAGTCATCAGCTTTGCAACAGTATGCTCAACATAATACTGTTACGGATCAGAATTTTTTTAATGGATTTATCTAAAAATCTATCTTTAACTGATAAATTCAATTTGGTTTGTGTAACACATAAAAAACAGAAAAATATCATCAATAATAAATACTAAATGCAAAACCTTAAGTCCTTGTACATGCTTAATTAACATAGTATCTATGCTGTAAATGTCCTGAGCTTAGTTCATATTGAAAGTTAAATATTGCAACAAAAGTTAAAATTCTAAACACAGTAGGTAAATTCTGAAGTCTTTATCTCAGCCATTTATTAGGGCTAACCAACACATTCACATTTTTCATCTGACATTAAATACTTTTTTTTTAAACCAAACAGATGAAATTGAATCAATTCAATTATTAATGATTTATCGATTTATTAATTAAATGTTAAAATGTGCAGACCGACTTCCAAGTACTTACTGAAGAATAGGATCTCAGGACCCTGACAGCAAACTGCTGTGTGAGGGGGTGGGGAGGGTACTGTCTGGAGAAGTAGGACAGTGCTAATACAGGTGAGATTGTTGTCCACGTCATCATGTGGGTCAACTACAGAGCAAAATTGACAAGCATATCAACAGTTCTCTCTTAAACACAATCAAACAGCCAGTCACTAACCAGACATCACTGAGTAAATTTTAATTCCTCTGTTAGAAAGTAACAATTTTCTTAAAAGTGACTGCCGCTTGGAGATAAACCTAGGTCAACAATTTTCTTATCAGAACATTGGTTGCATATTATCAAGGAGCATTCACAGCCTCAAAAATGATATGAAGACACATATATCCATCTGAGAGTCTTAACAGTGATGTGTAGAGCCCTGAAGTAAAGCAGGAAAGAACAAATCAAAGAGATCACGGTGAACGAGCAAACAAAAGGTTGTGCAAGATATTGATGCATTATATACTACCTCAGGGGCATCAGCCTCCACTATATGTGCTGTGACCAGGAAGCTGATGGCTTCAGGAATGTGGCACACTGCTCCAGGGTCTAGCCTAACCAACCTGGTAACTTCCCGTTTCAGGGCCTCTGATGCTCTGAATCTGTGCAGTTTCAATAACAAAACTTACATTATTTTCAAGCTCTAGATGTGGCACTTGCCTAATAGCATCTTATTTTGCAGCTTCCAATGATCCTAATCTGTGCAGTTTCAACAACAGAACTTATGTTCTAAATATAGCGCTAGCCTGGTAAGTTCTCATTTGAGGGCCTCTGATGATCTCATTCTGCACAGTGTCAAGAACAAGAGACTCCCAGCCACCTTCCCCCCCCCCCCACCAAAAAACCCCCCTTTTTTGAGTTAGACTCTTTATATAGGTCATCATATTTGCTAATACTATTTAGTGTGCACAATCCACCTTTGATCTTCTGATTTCAGGAGGAGGAAGAGTGTTTCCTACAGAATAAAAATCTCCTCTGCCCCAGAGTAGGTACTTCAAAGAATGCTCACAATCTATCTAGCTACAACCTTCATTTCCACAAAGATCTCCACCAGTTTCTTAGTACAACCACCCACAACACAAACACATGCAGCGAGAACTCTAGTGGTAACTGAGAACTGCTGCTAGAAGAGTTCTTTACCTCGATGGTAAAAAGACTGCTAATGCTGGAGAAATGTCCCAAGCAAAGACTCCATTTTCTCGCCACTGCTTCTCTGACATTGGGGTGGCACGCCACGCTGCAATCTTGTCCTCATCAGGCACCCGGTAATCCATGATCTCCAATGGGTTGTGCCAGGTAATCAAGCTGTCTATGCAACTGGCCTGCATACAGATATGATGACGTTAACACAACATTCGGCTCTGTGCAGCCATTCAAAAAAAGACAGAAGAAAACAACCTGATCAATATGTGATGATGCGTTGTGACAATAAGTTGTCCTCCCTCCACCACCACCACCACCCCCCCATCCACCAAACAAAAAGGCTGGCAATCAGTTAACCAATAAATCTTAGTGCTACCATAATTACGCAAAGCACAAATATCTACAGCCCACCACCTTCTGGTTTCCTGACAGATTTCACAGGGCACAGACATTTATCTAAAATTCTTGCAGGAGTTTACTGATGGATTTAGCAATACATGTATACATGTCTGGGCGGGGTGCTCTTAAAACAAAGGACTGAAATATCTTAAAATTTTACACAAAAAAAGCATCAGATGTACTAAAGATTACACTTTGGCAACTGCTCACTTACCAGTAGTGACAGAATGAGGTTGCGCTTGCGGATGTAGTCTTTGACAAGTCCACTTCCAGTTCCTTGAGCCTTCCTGGAAGTGCCTGTCAAATGACAATCACATTTAGAACTTGGTTCCCTGATAAAACTTAATTTTTAAATTTAAAAGAAGAGTGCTCTCCCACAAAAGATGACTGAATCTTATATCCATGGAAAAATTGTAAATCAATCAGGAGCAAACAGAGATTAAATATCTGTCAGAGAGGAAAATCTGAATGCAAAACTCTGGTGAGTGAAATTAATACAGTACAACTGTCTCCCTACAACACAAAACATTTACACATCCCTGTCCCAGCTCCCTGGTTTGTTGAAATGCAATCAGAAACACCGCCAAAGACATGCACAAAGACCCCAACATGCATAAGTAAAGCAGAAAAAAATCTATGAAATTTTACTTAACCCCCCCCCCCTCCCCGAAAAAACCCCACTCAAATTCAGATCCACTTGTGTGTTAGATAACATTACTGTTTCCTGCTAATTATAAGTAACAGAGACAAACAGCAAGAAAGATTACGACATGAGAGAAATACAATGCTTACTCTACATGAAATATGATATGAAATAATAAATGAAAACGTGTATAAAAAAGGACTAGAACTCAGGATTTAAAAAGGTAAACAGATGTAAAGATACACAGAAATGTGATATTCTCTAATCAATAAAGACTCCCCCCCCCCAAAAAAAAAAAATCATAAACCCACATTTGAGTCCTGTGCAACAAACCCTTTATTATTAAAGATCCCCAAAAATACTCAGCTTTGGATTATTCTTAAAACTTAACATACACACATATACACAGGCGTACGTGTCAGCAGAACTAATAAGAGCTGAGATAAATTTCTGGAGGATAAAGTCATTCAACATGCAGACTGTTGTTCTGTGAATGGTAAGGTTACAATACCTGTAACAATCGTATCTCACAAACCAAAAATATTAAGCCAGCCAAGGACTAGTTCTGTTCAACAATGGTATTTATAAAACAGTCCTTGGGGTGTCTTCTTGCATAAAGATGTAGGGTTCTCTAATCATGTTTGTTAAACTCTTCTTGATGTAAGTCGAGGTAATCTTTATATGTTGCAGAGTGCCCAGCACCACTATTTGACATGAAGTAGGTATGTTAAAATGTAATTTAATTGTTGAAAAGTGTCCAGTGGGTATGAATCGGCATAAGAATTTTTACTAATGTTTTGTCTGTGCTGAAGGTAAGAACATTTAAACCCACAAAGCTGAACAGCCAAATAACTGCCTTAAGGGAGATCAAACAAGAACAATGTTGTACTGTGGACTGCAGCAATGAAGCAAAATCAGTAATAATACCACATACTTCACAATGTGTAACCTATTTACTTGAAACCTCATCACTGTCAGTTTAAACTGTAATACATGTATGTATACTTCAAGAAAAAAATGGACAAATGTCTGTCATACATCCACCCCCACCCCCCTCACACACACATTTCATACAAAACAGGTGGGATCAAGATGTCTTATCCATCAAAAATTACTTTCCACAGACATTCTTCCAGTTACTACAAAGCAGTGCACATTGCTTATGCACACTACATCTTAATAAATTCAATTATTTTGGAGGCACTGAGAAAAATGTTGCAACTGATCACTGCCTGCTCACTACAAAATTATAAATTACTTCTGATATTCTTGATGCCCAAAGAAATTTATCCAGGAATCACTACAGCTTCTAGCTGTGGTTTTCATAAAATATGCATTAGGATCCAGTTTCTGTTGATATATACATATTTATGTGCATGACTATCAGTCAAATGTTATCAAGGCCAAGGGTAAATGGCACAGCTGTACGACCAGCTCACACAATTTATATTTGGCGAGTACAATTCATGCTATGGTTACAACACTCATGCAAAGTCAGAATTGGCTAACATTTAAATCATGCATTAAAAACAATTTCCACTGTCCAAAATTAGTGGGCTTGAAAAATCTGGTCTGTTGGACACATCAGGAATGTAGTCCAGTGAACTGAAGAATGTATGCGGATGTCAGGACTGCAGACACTCCTAATTGAGGCAGTGAACCCCTTCTGTCCTACTGCCAAGAAAGTCTCCTTCAAGCGATACACTATGTATTGTTGTCCAAAGTTCTTATGGAAATGGGTTCCTCTCCCCACTGCTCCTTTCTTCTGGTTAGGAGTCAACCATGAATGTTTGCTTCAATACCTACTATCCCTTTTTCTTAAGCCTTTAAAACAGAAGTCTCTTATCAGAACATAAGTCTCGTAACTCACTCACAGATTATGGAGAAGGCAGCTACAATCTGTAAGCTCTAGGTGTGAAGTGAATCACATGAGTAAATTTGATCTTCGATAAATTAACTGTACAGGAAGATTTAGTGTTCCAAGGGAAAGAACCAATGATTTTGAATTTGTAATTCTCTTTAAAGAGATTCCCCTACAGTAAACTAGATCTAATACAGGCAAATGAATGGCTTCTTGACCGAGATAAAAGTGAGAACTGATTCAAGAGACATTTCTACTGTGAGTGCATTGTTGCAAAGGGCAATCTTTGGCAATTTTTAAAAAAAGTATGAACTATATCTTCAGTTGATCTGAAAACACTAACTGCTAGAACTAGTGGGTGTAAAGGACAAATATTTCATACAGTAAGGTGATCATCAATTGAATTATGCCACCAACTGATTCTTATGATATACTTTAGTGAGACTTTTATTGCTTAACGATGGTTTCATTATGTCTTTTAGGAGCACCAAATTCAAAAACTGCATTTTTGGAATTGTTCAGAAACGGACATTCACTGTTTTTAATTGTTGTTTTAAATGATCCATGAATGAAGTTTGCATTGTTTTCGGTTTTCTTGCATTATTTGTTCAAATCTATCTAAAATCCTATGACAATGAGTCAAGATGGATGCTGATGAGCACAAGCTGTGCTTGTATGGCCACTGAACTTCATCAGCACTGTGACATCAGCGGAACCAAGGTGGGGTTAATATGTCAAGCCATAGCTACTGTAAATCCTTTCATTCCTGGGTAGCCCAGATACACAGACTACTTATTGGTTTCCCTGTTTAGAGCAAGGTCTTAGTCCCTGGTATAGACCTTGACGCTAGATTGCACTCATGCACTTTGCCGCAGTGGCACAGCACTGTCCTCTGTGTGCAGTACAATGGGTACCCATGTGTGTACAGTACAGTGGGTACCCCATGTCTGTACAATACAGTGGGTATCCCATGCATAAACAGTACAGTTGGCACCCCATGCATGTACAGTACAGTGGGCATCCCATCCATGAACTGTACAGTGGGCACCCAATGCATGTACAGTACAGTGGATATCCCATCCATGAACTGTACAGTGGGCACCCAATGCATGTACAGTACAGTGGGCATCCCATCCATGAACTGTACAGTGGGCACCCAATGCATGTACAGTACAGTGGGTATCCCACCTGTGAACGGTACAGTGGGTACCCCATGCATGCACAGAACACTGGGTATACCATGCATGAACACTACACTGGGTACCCAATGCGTGTACAGTAGATAACCCTATGCGTACAGTACAGTAGGGAATGTCATGAGATTTGATATGGTTACCAACACAGGCCAGTTATCTATACTATAAAGCAAATACAAATTCTTGCTTTAAATTTGTGTTTTTTTACCATGATACTTACCAAAGTGCTAATATCTCAGTTAGCGATCCCTAATCGCACCTTCCAAACAAAAAAGCAACCCTGGTAAGGCCTCTATGTGCATGTGCACACTGCGCGTCACCCATGTGCACAACTCACTGACCAATACAGACTGACCTTCTCAAGCCAGACGCAAAGGCCAGCGGGGGAGGAGGGTGGGCATATGATGTGTCATGGTAAGAAACACAAATTTAGAGCAAGACATTTGGATTTTCTTGTCACAATACTGTACCATGATCCAAAGTGCTGAGTAGCACAAAAAGGAGGTGGGTGACCAAACAAATATACCAGGGTTGAGGAGGAGGCTGGATGTGAAGGGAGAGTGCTTGTGAAGCGGCCATCATCGTGGTGACAAGGAACAGAACGGAATGCAAAAGAGGACTACCACACTGCACCCCCCCCCCCACCAAGGAGGACGTCTTGGAGGCAAGATGGGCAGCTGGTGCCTGCACCTCCTCCATAGAAGCAGTGGACAAGGGCAGTGAGGGTCCACTCCCCCTGTATGTTTCTGGTGCAGCATAATCTCGCAACCGATTACCACTCCAGGGGCACCAGGGAGAGACCCCAGACATCTGCGAAAGGCCCAGGACAGAGGCCTGAAATGGAAAATGGGAGTCCACCAGAAGGAGTGCTGCCACATCCGGACAGATGGTCATGCAAACAGCAAGACTGTAAGGCAAGCCTCTCGGTAAGAGATGAGCGGCAAGAGCCCAAGGCTCAAAACCAAAAGGGGACCGCCAAGACAGGGGGGCTTCAGCCAGAAAATCCCATCCGCCGGAAGTGGCCCTTAGATGACCGCTGAGGTACCCAGAAGCGTGGCGGTGAGCCAGGGTAGCCAACCGATCCACCAGCACGAAGGAGCTCAGAGCCAAGGCCAAAGGAAGGGCGTGTGTGTGCAAGACCAAGGTCCCCACAACTGCTGCCAGACATCCGGGAGGAGTAGAGCGAAGGTCACCTCTGGAGAGGACGAGGGGCCAGATGGCAATGGGAAGCCACAGGCAGTGGCAGCCAGTCGAGAGTGTGCGTAGCCACAAGGCAAACAGGAACTCAACCAGGGCTTCCGATGGCAGAACACAAGCTTCCACACTGGCTGAAGTGGAAGTCCAACAAGGCAGAGGAAGAGGTCTGCCCCCCAGCGATTTGTAGGACAAAGGGTGGGACCTCTGAATGGCAAGTGGCCAGTGAGCCAGCTCCAGTGAGATGAATGCAAGTGTTGCGGACCTGATGAGGCCGGCACAACATCCGCCATGCACAGGAGCGGAAGGGTGAAAACGCATATCTGTGTCCGGGCGAAAGCAGTGCAACCGGAAGTGGAAGGACAGAACCCAAGAGGGAAAAGTCCACCACCCCAGACACATCACAAACGCCAGTTCCAGGTGGCCACTGGGGGGCACCAAGCCAGGCTCGCGGCACAAGCGGAACCGGAAAGGGAAGTCAGCAGGATCAACCCCAGGAAGTTAGGGGAACTTCCAGTGGTATCCCCCCCTACTCGACTGTATCAAACACATACTCCAGCTCTTACACGCGCGCGCACACACACACTCTGATGCATACTAGATCTCTCTCTCTCTCTTTCTCACAGACACACATGCACACACACGCACATAGATACATATATGAAGATGAAAGTGTGGTGAGTATATGCATTGACACATGCTCCCTCCACTCATGCACACATATACATGCTGTATGCATGTTCAGGTATCTAATGAATCAGGAAGTTCACTTGTTTCATCACCATACTTACACAGTGAACAAAAAAAAAAAAAATCTCCCGTAAGTTCTTGCTTGAATTAAACTGAGATCAATGCGATTTCCAGAAAAGAAAACTGACAGCACTGCTACAGGAAACACACAGAGAACAAATGAATATAAATGACAGATATGAAGAAAATGGACAGCAATTTTTCTCTTTCATCATTAATAAATCTGTATTTCTGTAAGCCAAGATTATTTAGCTTCGTATTCTACGGTTCTATTTACCTGAGGAAAAAAGTGCAAAGACATCTTACTTTCTTGGGCACTGCTGTACAAATTGGATTTACTGATTACGTATAAGGGTGTGAATTGTTTGTTGGTTTCCTTTTACTCTTCCACCCTCCAAGACATGGAAGACAGTTTCCTTCAAGAAGTGAAAACACCTTAGATATCACCTGGAAATGGACTTGCAGACAGAATCTAAAGGTATGGTGCTGCTTTGGATACCTTATTAGTAAATGTTACGTACTATTCTGCAAAATGATTCACAATGAAAATAACACAACTTGTTAGTCACAACTTTTTGAATTGCCTGTACAAATTTCAGCAAAGGCTGTCACTCACGACCCAGACTTGACACAAAAGTAGGACAAGAGGTGAGTATGCCAAGGCCACGACAATGGCTCACAAACCACAACTGCATGCTAAGAAAAGTACTGGCCCCCATTTCTCTCCTCTGTGCTTTCTTCTGTCCTTTGGAGAAGTGGCCTATACTTGCCTATAAACTTGGCAAAATCTACATAAGATTCCGCAGAGGAACTGGGCTCTATGTGTCCATGAAGGCCGTACACTATTGAGTGCCTCTGTCCAGCTACAACTAATGGTGTGGAAAGAGAAAAGGAGAACACCGAGTTGAAATTCTCTCACAGGGTAAACACACGAGTCCAGCTGGTTAAACAGGCTCAGGAGGTTCTAAGGGAATAAAACTGTCGTCTAAAAATTTTACAAGTCGCTAGGTCGCCATCAAGTACCACAGACAAAATCACCAACAGCAGCCTGCTGGCAGCAGAGGCTCTGCAAGGGATGAAAGTTCTGCTGTCATGTGACATCTTTTGCAGAACCTCAACTGACAGCATGGCACCATGAGGAGAGTGGTCTGCAATACTCAGTTCTGAATGCAAACAGAAACCGAGACAGCAACAGGAAGAAGGTTGAACACATTCTTTAAAATACCATTCTACCCAGCTACATACACATTCATAAACCAGTGTGTGAAAATAAAGATTACCAAACGACTCATCCAATTTTAAACGTGCTCTCTAGCTTGACTTGTCCATCACACTAATTTGACTCACCAACAGAATCCAAGCTGACTTATCCACTGCACCGTGCTGACTTGTAAATCACACTAATTTGATTTGCCAACAGAATCCAAGTTGACTTATCCACTGCACCGTGCTGACTTATCCACTGCACCGTGCTGACTTATCCACTGCACCATGCAGACTTATCCACTGCACTGTGCTGACTTGTGCACTGCATCCCCACACTGAGTGAACTTGGTCAGTGAACACCGCACTAAGATCAAGACCTGTCCATTCCAGGATTATTAGTAATACAAGTAATGTTTTCAAAGCTTTTTTCAAAAAAATGTATTCCTTAAATATGAGAGGGATATGAAGTGCTAAGCAATGCTTGTTAATGTTTGCTGCTTCACAAAATCCTTAATGGTGCCTCAGTTTCCAGCAAGCTGCATAGTTGAGGGAGTGGTATGGTACATAAGGCTAATATGGCGTAAGTTATTGCTGAAAAGATCACCAAATCAGGATTAGCCTTTATTTTTGCTCCTAAGATGTAGAGCAGACAAATGCTTGATGCGATTATAACAGCATTAAATTCTTAGTATACAGGTCAAATGCAAGTGGTGGTCAAGTCACTTTTAATCAGTATGATGGACGAGTCAAACTTAGAAAATGGATGAGTCCACCAGGTTCCAAAAATAAAGCTAGTAGCAATGAAAGACACAAAACCCAGGTATGTGAAATAAAACTTGGTGTGAAGTTTAACTGAAACTGAATCAGAATGTCGTTGCACCTTTTAAATGAGCTTCAATGCACATACTAGATTACATCAGCCAGGCAGGGAAAACTCAAGAAAATGTAACTCCAAGGAGGTATTGCTAGCTGACATCTCAAAATAAGAAAAGATGCACCAAATGCCTCTAAAAACCATAAGCAAACCTTGTCAGTACTTTGGCCATCAGTAAACTCAAGAGGGATAGGCTACTTGAAGTATCATATACATGTAGTCATAGAATTGGAATGTACTTTCAGCATCAACATCTGCTGCTCGGGGTTTTTTTGAAACTACACTGTACTACCAAACAACAACAGAGAACATCAAAACCAGAAATAGTGTTATAATTCTGTGCATTTCAGCAGCATATCCCTCTATAGTTCCATGACCTACGACCCGTGTTCCCCTGTTATTGTATTGAAAAATATTGGCATAGCACCGAGCCTCACCAGGTGGACTTAGCAACTCATCCAAATCTTGAGTACAGACACAGAAGGAAGACTTTCATTAACAGCAGGAAAATGTACAACTGAAAGGCAGTTGTCATAAGTGTTCAACCATTAAACACCACTGATACTAAACAAACAAACATCATGGATCTACATACAATTTATCATTCTGATATTCTTGTGTAGTTTAGAAACCTTGTATTCTTGATCACGTGGATTGTATAGGCTATATGAAAATAACCTAGCGAACCGCCTTCAAATCTAAAGTAAAATAAAAAAAGAAATTATGGCATCAACATCTCACTTACCTGACTTGTCAGCAGACAAATTAAAGAAAAGCCTGATTTTTAAAGACCTACAGATGATGGTACCATGGAGATTTTAGCCAGCTTTTTGTTTTGTTTTATTAAGCTTTCAACACAACTGTGCTGAGATGATTGAAAGCAAGACAATATCCATCTTTCTAAAGAACTTGATGACAAACCCCTACACTAAGAGCAAAATTGTAGCCACACAGAAAACAATATGATTTTACCATGCTCAGCTTCTTCCACTGTTACACTAATTTTGCAATGGCAAACTTTCCTGAGCTAACAAACACAATAAGCGTAAAGACAAGTAATATCTGTGAACTAGGCAAAGCTATCTAAACAAACTGAAATATGAGAATGACTCTCTCTTTGCTACGTGTTTGGGTACGGTAGGCTCCCTTGATTGCATACGTCAGCATACGGTTGTGTCTAGCGCTGCCAATACTTTGTTGAAGTAGTTCAGACTTTTTCGCATTTTACATCCCAGGTAATGACTTCTGTTAACTTAATGCTGACAAAGCAGGTGTCCAGACAGCATGCAGTGTGCTCAATACAGAACTCATACGCTACCTTTTAAACCTCAGTAATATCCCCACTTAGTCTGATTTCAAAAGTGCAGGCAGATAATTGCTCATAAACACCTGTCACGTAACAGACAGGCTAGGGGTCAAACCATATCATGCTTATCACCTTATAGGCACTTACACCTTGCAGTGTAATGAGTGCTGTTTGGAGGTGGGTCCTACAAATATTTGCAAAGCTTTTCTTGTATATCAGCTTTTGTTCCTCAGCTTTGTCTATTCTTCTGGCATTAAATACCTCACACACATGAGCATGATTCCAGCAAACAAAGCCAGTCTTCTGCTGAGCAGATGAACTTTAGAAAAAAGTCACATACTGGGCCAGATCAAAGGACAGAAAACTAGTCAAATATGCCAGATTATGCTGTAATTTAAACTGGTCCAGAATAAAAACAGCATCACTGTCAAGTGGTGATGCATCAAAAGGATTGAAATAAATCAAAACACATCGCCTGATCTGATTATGACCAGTAATGGTTTCTGAAGTGATGTATTAGAAACAAACTTACTTGCAGATTTCCGTGAATATGTTGACATGGCACTGTTCATCGTGTTCATCCAGCCAGCCGTTTGACTCCGAACATCAGCATGAACATTTGAGATGGTCAGTGTGTTGCTGCCATGAGATATGGTGTCTGTAAAAAAAAATTCACCACCCTAAAGAACCTGATTCTCCATTTCTTTACGTGAAAACATCAGTACGAATCAGTTCCCACATCTGACAAAGCCTCTACAGCTTTCAACACTTTCTGCATGAAGTCTTCAATCATGTTCATCTTTATTCTTCCCACGACATTTAAAATTTTGCATTTAAACTGATTTTTTCGACCTAAAAAGCTTGCTTTGCATTCATCAATTAATAATTTCATTTGATGATCACAAAAATAAATAAAATAGCAGTGATCTAAACAAAGGCAAAGGTTGTCCCATGACCTTTTAGATCATAGGGAAGTACGGGAGGATGTGACCCCCCCCCC